>OX235265.1:20480186-21080186 GCA_944472135.2 Trichobilharzia regenti | reverse complement strand
AATATTATGAAACCATGGCAAACGAAGCAGAACAAGCTGCAGGCAAAGGAGACCTCGCCACACTCTACCAAACAACTAGGAACCTTTCGGGCAAACGTTCGACACAGATTAAGCCAATAAAGGACGACAATGGAAAGTCAATCACCAAAGAGGTGGAACAGAGAAAGCACTGGGTTGAACACTTCAAAAGACTTCTAAATCGTCCGCCACCTACAACACGTCCAGCAATACCAACAACGGAAGCAGAACTACCAGTGAACACTGACCCCCCGACGAAATCAGAAGTCCTGAATGCAATCAAGATGCTTAAAGCTGGGAAAACACCGGGACCAGATGGAATCCCAGCAGAGGCTTTGAAAATAGACCCAGAGACAACAGCGGACTTGATGACACCACTGCTGGAGAAGGTGTGGAAAGAGGGCAAAGTACCCGAGGATTGGAAGAACAGTT
Source organism: Trichobilharzia regenti (assembly GCA_944472135.2). NCBI lineage: Eukaryota > Metazoa > Platyhelminthes > Trematoda > Strigeidida > Schistosomatidae > Trichobilharzia > Trichobilharzia regenti. Next base: position 21,079,736 of record OX235265.1, on the reverse strand, counting down.
ACTTATTCAAACTTCCAAAGAAAGGAGACTTAAGTCAATGTAAAAACTGGCGTGGAATTATGCTTCTGTCCATTCCAAGCAAGATACTAAGTCGCATCATCCTGGAGAGAATCAAACAAGCCCTAGATGAAAAACTTCGTCCGGAACAGGCTGGATTCAGGAGAAACAAATCATGTATTGATCAAATCGCCACTCTACGGATCATCATTGAACAAAGCTTGGAATGGCAGTCACCTCTCTATCTCAACTTCATCGACTTTGAAAAGGCCTTCGACAGCGTCGATCGAGAGGTCATTTGGAAACTACTTCGCTACTACGGGGTCCCATCGACAATTATACACCTCATCCAACAGTTATACGACAATGCTGCATGCCAAGTAATCCACAACGGGAAACTTACGGAAGCCTTCGAAGTGAGGACGGGAGTGAGGCAAGGCTGTCTACTATCACCAATGATCTTCCTGATTGCAATTGATTGGATAATGCGACAGACAACGGCAACCAACGAGGGAACAGGCATAAAATGGACTGACACAAAAGACTTGGAGGATCTGGATTTCGCCGATGATATATGTCTGATTTCCCATAAACTGGAAGATATGCAAGTGAAAAGTAACAAGTTGGCAGAAGAAGCATCAAAGATAGGACTTCACGTGAACATAGATAAAACAGAGATAATGAAGATTCCTAGCCAACATCAACAACACCAACAGACCACAATAAGCATAAATGGGAAGAACCTGAAAGAAACAACCTCCTTCACCTACCTGGGAAGCATCGTCTCAACTACAGGCGGAACTGACGAGGACATCAAAGCCAGAATCGGAAAAGCAAGACAAGCTTTCATTACTCTCAAATCTGTGTGGAGGTCAACAGCAATCAGCATCAAAAATAAGATCCGGATTTTCAACTCCAATGTGAAGTCAGTGCTACTATACGGATCAGAGACTTGGCGAGTCATAAAGAGCATCTCAAACAAACTTCAAACCTTCATTAACAACTGTCTCCGCTCAATACTCAAGATCAGATGGCCAGAAAAGATCAGCAACAGGGATCTCTGGGAGCGAACCAATCAGGAACCGATTGTGAAACAAATAGGCAGAAAGAAATGGAGATGGATTGGCCATACGCTGAGGAAACCATCAAGTGACATCACTAGACAAGCCCTCGAGTGGAACCCGAAAGGGAGGCGGCGAGTTGGTCGTCCAAGGGTGACTTGGAGGAGGTCATGCGAGGAGGAGATGAAAGCATGTGGACAGACCTGGAGCAGGGTGAAAAAGTTGTCAGAAAACCGAAGTCAATGGAGGTGCGCAGCTGAAGCCCTATGTTCCTCTAGGAACTAAAGGATACAATAATAATAATAATAATAATATATAAAAAATCTCTGAAATAACAGTTGGAACACTATCACCATTTGAAATACTTTATTATTATTATTATATCCTTTAGTTCCTAGGGGAACATAGGGCTTCAGCTGCGCACCTCCATTGCCTTCGGTTTTCTGCTAACGTTTTCACCCCGCTCCAAGTCTGCCCACATGCTTTCATCTCCTCCTCACATGACCTCCTCCAAGTCACCCTTGCACTGACGACCAACTCGCCGCTTCCCTTTCGGGTTCCACTCGAGCAATGGCTTGTTTAGTGATGTCACTTGATGGTTTTCTCAGGGTGTCGCCAATCCCTCTCCATTTCTCCCTGCTTATCTGTTGCACAATCAGTTCCTGGTTGGTTCGTTCATTGCCAGAGATCCCTGTTGCTGATCTTTTCTGGCCGGCCATCTGATCTTGAGGATTGAGCGGAGACAGCTGTTAATGAAGGTTTGAAGTTTGTTTGAGATGCTTTTTATGACTCGCCAAGTGTCTGATCCGTATAGTAGCACTGACTTCACATTGGAGTTGAAAATCCGGATCTTATTTTTGATGCTGATTGCTGTTGACCTCCACACAGAATTAAGAGTAATGAAAGCCTGCCTTGCTTTTCCGATTCTGGCTTTGATGTCCTCGTCAGTTCCGCCTGTAGTTTAAACGATACTTCTTTCAGGTTCCTCCCATTTATGTTGGCTGATTGTTGTCTGTTGTTGTTGCTGTTGGTGTTGGTCAGGAATCTTCATCACCTACATCTGTCTTCTCTATGTTCACTTGAAGTCCTATCTTCTCCGGATGCTTCTTCTACCAACTTGTTGCTTTTGACTTGCATATCTTCCGGTTTGTGGGAAATCAGACATATATCATCGGCAAAGTCCAGATCCTCCAAGTTCTTTTTTGTATGAGTCCATTTTATGCCTGTTTCCTCATTGCTCGTTGTCTGTCGCATTATCCAATCTACTGCAATCAGGAAAATCATAGCACACAAGCCAGCCAGCTAACACAGTCACTTCATTCAATACTGTACAAACCGAAAGATCCAAAAGAAAAAGAAGATAAAATTATTACCATTTAAAAAATAATTTGTGTGAACTGCAATCAAAATCCAGGAACACAAATTGTCTGTGAAAAGACATGATATGTATTCTCTCATGTCAATGTGTAACAACAGAAAACAACAGCCAGGTAACAGATCGTTTTAGTTCGAAAATCAACACGTATTTATATATATTTTATGAACATTATTAGAGCGTATTCAAGCAGACAAGCGCAGGCCTCTGATTGGTTGTCTTCGAGTTTCTCGGAAGGTGGAGCCATCTATCATCGAATCATATTTACCCACGTTTAAGTCTGCTGTGATTGGTTGTTGAACCAGCCTTGTTCCTATTTGCTCACGGCCAATATTAGTGACCTAGACATTGACTAGGACTAACGTCGACCACTTGGCTAGCAGTCTGCTCTCACCACAAATGCATGTACATAATTATAGACATCAGTTTGATTGAGATAATGTAGAAATTTTAGACAGAGGAAACACCAAAAGTGTTAGAGCATTTTTAGAAGGCTTCAAGCGAATTAGCTACTAAGATACACATTAATATAGACCAAATTTACCAACTAGTAAAAGGTAAATCACATGATAACGAATTTCAAATCCCAAGCCAATAAAAAGTTATCAGTACAGATATAAATCGACTACCACTCGCGAAAATGATTGCCAGAAGACAGAATTCCATCATTCATGGAGAATTTAAATCAGTTCATTTTATACTATAACTTGCACTGATGGTGCTGACAAGAAGGACGACGAAAGCTGCACAATTAAATTAACCAGTTCCAAATCATCCACCTGAGCCACAAATCTTCTATGTTATTTCTATATTAATTTGTTTATTGAATATCACACATAACTGCAGTGGAACATACTTGTTCGCTAGGTGACAAAGTTTCAAAAACACAATTTATCGTTCATAATCTTATCAATTTTAAGTACAAAACTTTGAAAGTTAATTTCTGTAGTCTTCTTTCTTGCTTGTCATAGGGGTAGGTACAATTTCTCAGATGCCCAGACCAGGATTTCAGTCACTCCTGTTGCCTGAGTTCTCAGCTGATTCTGTAAATGAGTTGTTAAGTCATGAAAGGGAGCTTCTGCTGTTTGATTGTGACGTAAAAAAGCTAAGGTGAAGCGAATTTGAACACTGGTGTTTAAAAAAAACCCACACATTCGAATCAACATTATTTGGATTTCAGTTCATCTTACCCTGTATAAGTATAAACAGGATTAGTGAAATATTTAAGTAGTAGGGCCGGAGAAAACTATACAAAGGCAAAGAAAATTGAAGACGGGAGGTGGGACATATTAGAGAAGCTTCGACAATTAGCAATTACTCCGATCAGTTAATCAGGAAGTGTATAAGAAATTGTAAGAAACAAAATAATACGGAGGACGACTTAAATAGCAAACATACACAGAAAGCTGACAAAACCAAGAATGGAAGGTTTATGACATCAGTATTGCTTTCAGATAAGCAAAGAACCTTTGAAACCCCACCTAGAATTCTTAGCAAGTCAGAAATAAAAGTGTTATTCAAAGCCTCGAAATTGAATTAGAAATAAATTATGTCGACTGAAGAGTCTTTTAGAGTCCAGGAAATGAAAATAATTTAAGTTTATTCGCGAGCTGATTTCACTTAGAGATCCAATGAGAACCATGAAGTATTGGACATCCGTTTTGTCCCGTGATGAGGCTCTTCATATTACGTATTTGTAATTCCACCGACGGTCGAACCCAGGACATTCCGACTACAAGACGAGCTCGTTGGTCATTCAGTCACTAAGGTGGAGTTCAAGAGCCCATCAGTCCAAACTTTTGCCAAATCGTAAAATATAGTACTAAACCTAGACAATGTACAGTACTAAAATCACTTCTCCATCGAACTTGAAATCAATTGAATCCCTGAAAACCGGAACTTCAGAAATGACTCATTTCATCCAATAACCTGAAATGACTGCAAGGTCAGATGCATGTATCTACACACAAATATACAATAGGATGAGACAAACTGACAGTGTTCAGATCTAATGCAACAGTTTTCAGGGGGAAGTGACTGTGATAATCGAATCATTTGAGAACACGTGAGATAACAATGACTCGAAACCTAGTCCAGATATCCAGAAAATTCAACTGCTCCTACGAAGAATAAGAAGAAATAAAAACAACTATAAAAGTCAAGTTTTGAAGTTGTTCGGTGATAACTGATATGAATTTGGACGATAAATTGTGTTTAAAAAGTCCCCCAGTAAATAATACTGATTCACTGTATGGCATTTACGATAAACACACTAATATGAGATTACATATCATCACAGTGACCAAGTTTTACACATGTATTCATTTTCGTATTCATATCATATCTTGAGGTTGCTTATTTTCTTGGAAATGATGTTAGATAAACAGTAATTCACAGATATTACTGGTAATAGAGTGAATTCAGAAAAGATAGGCTGTCGGATTAGAACCTGATGTCCTTTGGCTAAACATCAGTGTACACTGGGACATGGATGAAACCTTCGTCAGGTATTTTCGCATTTTTAGAAGAACGTTTTAAAATGATATCTGTTGATGAATGTAGTCAGGTGCAGATGAAGCGAATATCAGTGTGACTTCATGGTACATCTGATTGTTTTATTCCTAAGTATTAGTTAAAGAACCAGTTGTCTTATTAATATAGTTTAAATAAAATTTTATTTTTTTCTTATGGTTCACTAAGGGAACACAGGGCTTCATGCTTGAGTCTTGAAGTTTCAGTAGCAGCGATGTTATTGCTTTATGCGGAGTGGGGTTAATGGCCTCACGCCCATCCTCGCCTCTTTACCGGACTTAATAGTGTCCATGGGAGAGGTCTGAGAGCAAGTCACTAGGGAATCGGACTCTGACAACGTGATGCATCGCTGTTGATCAGGCTACCATTATATCACTGACACATTCTCTGATTAAAAATGGCTGCCTACAAATACAAAATTGCTTACACAGAGGAATTTAGGGATTCTGTAACTGATACCAATCCTTGGTCAAAGTTCAAGCAAATCAAATCAATACAAACGAACTCCTGAAAATTAATCTGATGCTCTGTAGTGACTGACTGCAGGAAGACGCTGACTGGAGTTCTAGTGAGAATTCGTGGCCAGTGACGTCCATCCGGTCAGCAGTGAAGACAAATACTCACTAGCGATAACAGATGCTCGTGGTCGCGCTAAATTCGCCGATAGGTACATGGCCATTTGATCGGGTCCCATTGACCGTAAATTCTACGAGCTCGCCTTGTGACTGGAAGATCCTGGGCTGGAATCCCACGGGATGAGTGCTGCCGATGGGTTGTAAACTAGGACAGCACAGTTGTCGAGTACTCTCTGGTTTTGACTGATTTTCCAACTGATATCAATCCGTGATCAAACGTGAAACAAATCAAATCCCTTAAACTAACTCTTGGAAACTAATATTCATTTTTTTCTATGAATAAAGCTGCCCAAATTTAGCAGGTCGACTATAGATATAAGGTGTGCGTTGACAGAGGACTGAACCCAGGATCATGTGGATAGTCGGCAAGCGTCCTAACTGCTGTGCCACCGACGCATTTTATTATACTGAACAAGTTCACTAAACTAGGATTATCTTAGATGGTTTAGGACACAAATACAATTTCAGGAATCTTTCACTTGTTATATCAGAACATTAAATTTATCATATCAGTGAATCTTCTGGATTTAGAAGATACTAGGGCTATGCGAATTTTTATTTTTTTCTTTTATTCCTTTTCCTTCCTAGAGGAAAATAGAACTTCAGGCTACACCTTTGAAGTCTCGGTAGTAGAGGTGCTTCATTTACGGGTTTGGATAGCTATCCTTACGCTCAGCCTACCCTCTTCGCCAGGCTTATAACAAGCTAAGACATGTTTAGGAGTATGTCAGCCAGGGATCCAGCCCTGCACCAAGTTCGTGGTTGTTGGGTGTATTACCTCTGAGTCATTGACGCACGACATTATGTGAAAGTTGAAAGTATTTGGTCCGATCTATCAGATGAATCCATTTTAATTAATAAATACTGTGCTGAGTTGAGTACTGAATCAGTTAAGGACACTTAGTTTGCATTTTGGGAGCACTGACAGTCATTGCAACTGTCCGTATAGCCTACTAGCAGATATCATGTGGTTTTCATTTTTGAAAGCGTGGCATCATTTATAACATCAAAATCACATATTTTACTTGCAATACTGTTATCTCGCTTAGGGAAGTGACACTCCATGTGTTATGCAAATGAGCAACGTACTAAGAACTACTGTTTCCGGAACTGTCGGTCACAAATTTAGATGAATCAGATGTAAACAGGAACCAACGTTATCATAGTTGTATAGTGATCTTGTCTTGATAAAACAGCCACAAAAATATGTGGTATTTCCGCATAATATTCAAATTCAATAAGGCTTTCTGTTTCTGAATAATTCCAATAGTCTAACCATTTTTTTCCTTGACATTCCCCAGTGGAACATAGGGCTTCAGGCTAGTGGCTTGAAGTTTCTGTAGCAGTGTTTATTTTACAGGATGGGGTTGCTAGCCTCACGCCCAACATTTCCTCTTTACCAGCAATATTTCTGGATTAGCGAGGTAAAGGAGTGCGTCGGCCGGGGATCAAACCCTGGACCATGTGCATGGTCGGCGATCATCCTAACCGCTATGCCACCATCGCACAAATCCAATCATTAGATGGAATATTTCTGAAATTTCAGATTATTCAGCTTTTTAGATTTCTGGCTATAATTTAATAATGCTTATCGTAACATTAGGAAGACAATATTCGGCGAAGAGACTATTTTCACCTAATTTATTATCAACCCCTATTGTCGTATATTATTTATTATTGTTTCCTTTAGTTCCTGGAGGAACATAGGGCTTCAGCCGCAGGTCTCCATTGCATTCGGTTCTCTGCCAACGTTTTCACCTGGCTCCACGTCTCCCCACATGAATTCATCCCCTCTTCAGATGACCTTCTCCATGTCACCCTACCCTCCCACTGACGACCAACTCGTCGCTTCCCATTCAACTTCCACTTGAGCTATGGCCTGACTCGTGATGTCAGTTGGTAGTTTGACTTCTCAGATTACGGCCAATCCACCCCCATTTCTTCCTGCCTTTTTATTGCACAATCGGTTCTTGCGGTATTGGTTCGCTCCCAGATATCCTTGCCGCTAATCTTTTCTGGCCGGCCATCTGATCTTGAGTGGTATTTAGTGAAGACATTTGTTGATGAAGGTCTGTAGTTTGTTCAAAGTGTCAATCGTGACGTTCAGTGCAAGTGTCTGATTCGTACAGTAAGTAACGCTGACTGTACATTGGAGCTGAAAATCTGGATCTTATTTTTCATGCTGAGTACTGTCGATCTCCACACAGACTTGAAAATAGTGGAAGCTTGCCTTGCTTTCCCGATCCTCCCCTTGATATCCTCATCACTCCCTTCCGCCTGTAGTTGAAACGATGCTTCCTAGGTAAGTAGGTAGAGGAGGTTGCTACTTTCAGATTTCTCCTATTTGTGCTGATTTTTGTCTGTTGTTGTCATTATTGCTGTTGGTTAGGAATCTTTATAACCTCTGTTTTCTCTATGCTCACCTGAAGTTCTATCTTTGATGCTTCTTCTGCCAATTCGCTGCTTTTCACTTGCATATCCTCCAGTTTGTGGGAAACCTGACATATATCATCGGCGAAATTCAGATCCTCTAAGTTTTTGCGTGGGTCTGTTTTATGCCTGTCTCTACGCTACCCGATGTCCATCTGTCGCATTATCCAGTCTCCTGCAATCAGGAAGAAACATTGGATATAGTAGGCAGCCAGCTGGCCTTACTCCGTCTCCACTTCGGAGGATTCCATGAGTTCCCCATTGTGGATTACTTGGCGTGCAGCATTGTCATACGACTTTTAGATGAGATGTATAATTGTCGGTGGTACTCCAAATTAGCGAAGTAGTTTCCAAGTCACCTCTCGACTGAAGTTGTCGAGGGCCCTTTTAAAGTCGATGATTTTGCGATAGAGAGCTGATTGTCATTTAAAGCACTGTTCAATGATGATCCGTAGTGTTGCATTACTTGTTTCCTCTGAATCCAGCGCGTTTCGGTCGAAGATTTTCATCCAGGGCATGTTCGATTCTCTCCAGGATGATGCGACTTAGTATTTGCTTGGGACGGACAGGAGTATAATGCCACGACAGTCCTTGCATTGACTTTAGTCTCCTTTCTTTGGCAGTTTGAATATATATATACAGTGTTTTAAGAAACTATATCCCTTGAGCAAGTGTAGAACCTGGGAACTGTTGTAGAATGTAATTCCATATTAGATAAGTCTACTTAAAATGACAAACAACGATGAAGTGTTATTAAATGGATGACCTTTATCAGCATAAATTATTGCTCATAGTTCTATCAAACATATATCCCCTGGGGAAATTTAAACAAAGATGTGAATAAATAGGATAGTAATAAGTCTGAAATGAGATAAAACATTTGCGTTTATAATCATATTTCAATATGAAGTGATAAAACGAATAATCGCGTCTATCAGATAATTCATAGATCTTTGAAAGAGATGAAAAATGAATTGGATTAGTAGGCAAATGAAATATTACGTAATATGGTGGGATGTTCGGGAGGATAGACTTTTCAACACTGCAAACAATACATTGATATAAAATAAAGAGTGGGACATGTGAAATAATACCATTGTAACTGCAGAACACAAGAGAATTCGATAACGGATTTATCTATAATTTAATGTACAGATACAGGCAAAATATATCTATCATACATTAGAACACCAGTTTGCATATATCTTCGACATTGTGGTATTCTGTGCCTTTCACGGGAATCGTTCACTTCTTTTCTTCTCTATTAAATCCGTCTCTCCGCTATTCTATATTCCTGCAGATAATATACATATTTGTATCTGCAGCTATATGCTGCTTGTTAATCCTATTAGTAGTACAAATCAAACCCAGAAACCGTACGAAATGACAACTAAAATTATGACAATCGTAATAATTAGGGTAAGGTATACATATTAAATAAATAAATGTTTATTCCTCCTTTATGTTGTATGGCTGAGGTATAATTAGGGACTGTAAATACTTCTTTCAGACACCAAGATCGGGCTTGAATTCATGAACGACCAAGGCCTCCGCTGATTTTAGAAGTTTAGAAGAAAGAAAACGCAAAGAGTGAGTTCGAATTCGATAGATGATCTTAGAATAATGGTCGGATTTGGTAAAGTGACAGAAGTCGATCAAGTGTGTTCTAAAATAGAGCTTCTCACACATATATTAATATGACCCATCCTTTATTCCTTGTTAAACTGCGTGTTAACCTATTCGCGTGTTAAAATCTATCTGTTGACTAGTAATCCTATTAACCCTGTTAATTTTACTCGCCTTTTCAAGATCTGTAAATTCTCCGAACTGTTCTGTGTATGAAACTATTTGTTTCGTCGCCTGATATTGAACTATGAACTATAATCGCAAATATTTTATCGCATTTTATATTCTTATTATTACAAATATTCACACCGTCTTAATTTCTGACTACTCATATAGAGTATAGTAGTGTAATGTGTCTAGTCCTATCTTTGGTGCAGACTGAATTCTATCGGTTACACTGGCAATGTGGCCGCTATTCTAGGTGGCTCGCCATCATGTTTGGAGGCCATCCTCAGTGATAACGTCTATGACTGCGGCATGCTGGGCATCGCGGGTTCGGATCTCAGAAGGGACATGAGTTCCTTCAGCGTTGCACATACGCCTTGCTGACTGGTGAGTGCCAGCCAACACGAAACCTAGGTTAGGCAAGGCTTCCTGTGGCCGATTGCCTCCAACCATCTCATATCAACAATATAGTAGTATAATGCCATATAAGTTAAGACCATCCTATTATTTCTTTTTGCATAAACTAAATGTCACATTATTCATATGATATCTATTTACCTACAGATGATAAACGACCAGAAATTGCAAAAAATTCTTACGTATTTCAAGATCACGGTATGTTCACGATTTGGCATTCTTAAACATACTAATATTGTGTATTTTAAGAAAATGCTAGAAGATTACGTATTTTCGGTTATATTGAACTATTTGCAATCATTATGAAGAAGTCCGTCAATCAGGTAAACTACATTTTGTTCAGATTCATACAGTTATCCATGAAATAACAGAAAACCTATGTCATGATTGAAATCAAAAGGTGCTAAAACGGTTAGTGTAGAAGTCTTAAAGTTTCAGTACTGTTGTGTAGTGAAAGTTGATGAGGCTGGTGAATGTAGTTCTATTTCTGGGACTTTTCAGTCAGACATATATATCTTCACTCCCAAATGGGTGCTAGTGTTCCCATTGAGACTTGTATCCAGCACCGATTGTTTTGAATCGCCAAAGTCTTTTCCAACAGCCATTTAGGTTACTGGAGCTACTTATTGTGTGTTACAGGTTTCAGTGAATGGGACGGAATGAGAATCCTGGATTACATCGCTGGTCACACACACTCCACTAAATAAAATGAAATTTAATCCTTAGGCCTCGTCAAAATATCCGTATTGAAAGCTGATTTATCTACAGAGATTTAACGTTTCGGTTCATTGTAATCCATTACAGAGGACAAACAAAATTAACTTAAAATCCCAGACTGTTCATTAAATATTCCACGAACACCAGAAATAATCAACACAAATGATCTTATTAATAGCAAGAACTAGTAAGTCACTGAAGAATTGTCAGTAAATCCCATCAAAGCATAACAGTGGAAGAAAGCGAATCGAGATTTCCCTCTAAAAATGGACTAAAATGTTCCAATGGAGAATTGTATGATTCCGAATGATTTCAGGGATCACTAACTGATAGGATACGTATACATATTTTTATACATGAACATGAGGTGAGATATGTCAACAATTATTAAATAATTACGTCTGGTAGTAGTATCACCTTGCAGTTAAATGATCTAATCTAGATAAAATTTATTGAATTTTTCGAAACATTTTTATTGGCCACTCATTGTTCAAAAGTTTGATCACTAACGCCCCTTGCTACATATTGGCTGATATGAGGAGTTGAATACCATCCATATCAACTGGTAGTGTTTGATTATTAGATCGGAACGATCTAAACACCGCACTGTGTCAAATAACAAATCTTCAAGGATTGGTTTTGAGGTGATTTTGTTTGATCTCATGGAGGATTTCATCATGAGCTGACGTCAATTACAGAACCACTGGAAAACCCGGGATTAACGGACTGCTGTTTCGTCCTAGTTTGATACTATTCAGCAGTACGTACCCATCGCCAGGGTTTCAACCTAGGACCTTCTGGTCACAAGGTGAGCTCGTAGATCATTGAGCCACTGGGACCCGATCCAATTTTCCTTGAATTCTAACTTCTGCCAATTCACGACCATTATCCAATGTCTTCTTTGATGAGTTACCGCCTGATCTTCAACCTACAAAACCAATACTTGAAAATTAATCTGATGCTTACTAGTGACTGGCCCTATTCAGGCAGTTAACCTGGAGTTCTAGTGGGAAGCCGTGACCGGTAGGGCACAGCAGGTTGAAGTTGAGGCGGTAACTCATCGAAGAAGACATTGGATAATGGTCGTGAATTGGCAAAAGTTAGAATTCAAGGAAAATTGGATCGGGTCCCAGTGGCTCAATGATCTACGAGCTCGCCTTGTGACCAGAAGGTCCTAGGTTGGAACTTTGGCGATGGGTATGTACTGCTGAATATTCTCAAACTAGGACGAAACAGCAGTCCAGTACTCCCAGGTTTTCCAGTGATTCTGTAACTGACGTCAGTTCATGATGAAATCCTCCATGCAAATAGCAAATCGTGAATTTCATCCAGTATATTACCATTTCGTCCAAGTAGCTGACCAGAAATCTGGTAGTGCCAACTCTGAGCTCAGCTCACTGAGCTTAGTCGTAAAATTGCCTACATCATTTCGATCTGGAAGGCACTAATAGTTGATGTGAACGTTACTATGCTACTACTCACATCAACCAATCTGTGGTATAAAGCAACCTTCATTGATGTTTGCTTTGATGATAGTCACTCATAGTAAACAGCAGGTCGTATGTTGTGGACTGAATAGCTTCGTTTTCCAAAAACGACTGCGGTGAAATGTAATCTCTTCGAAAAGTCCAAAATTGCAGATTGTGAATTAATTTCAGATTCACTAATGTGATCCAGTTAACATTCCTTCTATATACTGAGTTCTATATACACGTTCTAAAACAAACCATCTCATAAACACGAGTAGATTACTGTTCGTGATAATATGGATGAGAAATGCTTCAATCAACCCCATAACAGAGTTTTAGTGTCTGAGTCAAGAAAGTGAAGAGAAAACCAAGCAAATATACTTTTGAATAAAACAAGAACAACTTGCTCTTTGGTGCAATCAAAAAATCTATATATATCCTTCTCATGTTAACTCCAATTGTATATACAAACTTACATGTATCTACGGGAGCAGTTTTATTGGAAGAACAGAAAGAAGGGCATACCTACGATTATGCGTTAAGATAAAAGCAGTTATCAGTCTTAACGTGCCCTGGTAACTAGATATTTTCACCCATTCTCTCATCAAATTAAGTAAAACCAAAAGTTTCCTATGTGTATGATCATTACTGTTCGGAATGGTGCTTAATATTATATATATATATATATATGTATATATATGTATATATATATATTGTGGTGAGAGCAGGCCGTGAGAAAATATGAGCAAGGCTGATTCAACAACCAATCACAGCAAAGTTAACGTGGCAAAATATGATTCGCAGATAGAGAACTCTATTTTACGAGTTGATCACGGATTGATATCAGTTAGAGGACCATTGAAAACCAGGCAGGGAGTACTGGACAGCTGCTGTTTCATCCTAGTTTGGGAATCATCGGCAGTACGCACCCACTGGGTTTCGAACCCAGGACCTTCCGGTTACAAGGCAAGCTCGCATACCATTCAGCCACTGGGACCCGATTCAATGGCTCGTGAATTCTAACTTCTACCAATTCGTGATTTAGCGCGACCCCAACCATTGTCGTTGGTGGGACATCCATCCACACACGTGACATCTAATTGGACCTCACTGGTCACGACTCCTCACTGATATCAATCCGTGATCAACTCGTAAAACATAACTAATCCCTACAAACCAAACTATAGAAAGTTAATCTGATGCTCGCTAGTGACTTGCTACAGATTGGAGTTTCCTGAGTTCTAGTGAGAAGTCTTGACCAGTGAGGTCCAATTAGATGTCACGTGTGTGGATGGATGTCCCACCAACGACAATGGTTGGGGTCGCGCTAAATCACGAATTGGTAGAAGTTAGAATTCACGAGCCATTGAATCGGGTCCCAGTGGCTGAATGGTATACGAGCTTGCCTTGTAACCGGAAGGTCCTGGGTTCGAAACCCAGTGGGTGCGTACTGCCGATGATTCCCAAACTAGGATGAAACAGCAGCTGTCCAGTACTCCCTGGTTTCCAGTGGTTCTCTAACTGATATCAATCCGTGATCAACTCGTAAAACATAACTAATCCCTACAAACCAAACTATAGAAAGAACTCTATTTGTCGAGGAATCCCGAAACAACCAATCAGAAGCCTGCGTTTGTCTGCCTAACTTCTGATAAACAACCAATCAGATAACTGCGCTTGTCTACTTGCATAAGCTATAATAATGTATGTGAAATATGTATAAATACGTGTTGATTTTCATAATAAAACGATCTGTTGCCTGGCCCTTGTCTTCTGTTGTTACAATATATGTATATATATATAAATATATATAATTACTGTATACATATATTGGTTGATTGATTTTTGAGTATTGGTTTTGTAGGGATTTTGTTTGATTGGATGGAGGATTTCATCATGAGCTGACATAAGTTAGAGAACCACTGGAAAACCTGGGAGTACTGGACGGCTGTTCCGTCCTAGTTCGGTACTCCTCAGCAGTATGCATTCACTTCCTAGCTTCCCTTCTTACCAGGGGTTCCTAGGTTCGAACTCCGGCGTGTGCGTACTGCTGAATAGTCTCAAACTAGGACGAAAAAGCTGTCCAGTACTCCGAGATTTTCCAGTTGTTCTCTAACCAATGTTCGCTCACATTTGATTTTTGTTTAAAAATGAACTCTGTGCAAGTATGTTAAAATTGTTTCGGTATAAATACATAATAATGACTTTGAACTGTCAGCAGCTGATGAGAAGCCGACGAAATAAACAAAGGATAGTACTGTTTTATTCCGTAAAATCTGTTGTTCGTACTTTATTCAAATTCACTAAAGGGAATAAGTGTATGAAAAATATACTTTTAATTTCCTAAGCTTTTTTCACAGTATCTGACCTAATGCCTATGAGATTTGATTTAAAACCTAGTTAATTCACCATCAAGGTTTGGTGTATTGAGAATCCTTCCGTGATACAACTTTGAGATGTAATTAACTATTGATGAGTCTGTTTGAATGAATAACATTCTTAGCCTTAGAATTCTAATAGATCAGAGGTTTTGCGCTGTCAGTAATTTCATTTTCTGTAAGTGAAGAAATAAAGTATGAAAGGAGGGTTAATTTTTTTGTATACTTCTGTGAACGACAAATCCTTCTGACCAGTAATGACTTCAATTGATGCATGAGGGTATTTTTTAAACTTTAACAATTCAAACACTCACGTAAATAATGTAAAGAGAAATTTCCAAGCTTACAATTTCTGTTTTTTAGCCACCTTTCAGCTTATCAAAAGCAGAAAATTTCGGTGTATTACTACGCCATTCAATACAGAATGCAGCCGATTACTTAACAAATGTAAGTTTACTAGAGAGTTATTCATGTCTATCTTTTCAAAGCTGATCATGTACATATAAGTGCCTTTAACGAAATAAAATACATATAAAGGTTAGCTCTAATCTGTTAATAAACGGTTATGTGTTCATCAACTGTCGTCTGAAGGATACCATGTCAACCGACTGTCTCCAGAGTTTAAGATAAAAAGGGCAGAGGCTATAATCGGTAACAATTAACTTGGCCAGTGTCTCCAGTGGTAGTTTGCTCACTAATCATAAATTCGTCAATACCACTAAATTCCCAAGATGTCTTCAGTATGAATTAATTGGAACAATAAAATGATCTCAGTGGTTTATTTTTTCTGATATCTAAACATATCGGTTGTCAGAAGGTGATTACTATCATGATGGAGTGTAACTAGACACTTGAAAATATTTCCCAGATTGTGACTGACACGAAAGTCATATCGAGAAAAACGATGACCAGAATGGCGACTATGACAACAACAACTGTAACAAATTTTAATAGATAAAATACATGGTATCTCATATGTACAAAACCTCAGAAATTTAAGCCATAAATAAACCAATCAAAACTGTCCAATAAGGGTATTATGTCAATATAACATAAATTATAACTTCACAGCTAACAAAGAAGTTTGTCCATCCTGACAACTTCTCTTTACTGGAGGGTAATTTGTAGTCCTGTGCACTCTCCAGCTATGATAGCTCTTGAAGAAACTATGAACAAAAGCACTGATTTAACCAACTTAGCAGATAGTACTTGTTGATGAGTGATATCAAGCATGAAACGTTAGTTTGTTACTTCCAGGTTAAAGACGTCTTCTAACAGCAGATGTATGTAGTGTGTCTGTCTGTGTGTGTGTAAAACCTGAAAACGTATAAAACTTGGCTACTCTTAACTTCAAAGCTATTAAGAAAAGTGTGTGTATAGTATTATTTGATGTAGAGGCTGGGTTGGATTAGAGAAAACTTTATAGGAATATCCGTCGTTATCCACAATCCGTCTCTATTAGGTTTTCAAGTGTGTCAGTTGAACTATGTGAATTACGGGAAGATGATATTTTAGCTCATTCAAACAACCACTAGAGAAAGAAAACTTGCATGACCATGTGGTTCACAGAGAGATGAAGCTAAATATTTTCTTTTCATTGTATGTCAGGTTGTGAGACAACCTTCTGTGTCTTTATCACATTCAGCTGATATTTTCCTCGGAGCGTTACGTCAATTTAGATACTTAAGTGCTTAGTAGTTTGTCACCTTCATATTTGTAACGTTTAAATGCTGCTTTCTGACTAGATTGTGATTTGGTTAGGACATAAGATGATGACACCTTAGATTATTTGCTAAACTCTAAAATGTATCTGTTAATTAAAACAGTTACTGAAGAGAAATTATTCGTGTCCTTAAAAAGCGAGAGGAAAATAATTTGTGCTCGAAACGTCGTCATCAGTTAATATTACTGTATAACACTGTGTGATTTATCAAAATAAAATCTTATCCATAATGGAGTTATACTCGACCACAGTGCCCAAGTTTCATACTTATATCATTGTATTCTTGCTTTATTTCAGACAATATTAGAACATATGGTACAAAAAGTTTCAGCATATTTAGCTCCAAAATACTTTTTCTTCATACAGAATTTACACGTAAAATAGTAATCTGAAGGATATCTTCATTTCGTTGAAGAATTGCACAACGTTTACTTGGAATCAAGTCAAATGAACGTGCAGGTTCATGTATAAGCTGCCTTCGTACTTAACTACAGGAAAGCTTTTCGTAAATTTTAAATAGAAGCAATTTATCACTTTTATAAGAGTAACTAAAGTAGTAAATGATGCTGGATTGAATATTTTGACATGATCATATGATCATATAATAGTACTGATCCCTAATCCTGAACAACTGTGTAAATGGACATAAAAAGGTTATACATAGAAGTGCTCAGTCTCCGTTGACATACAGACTCTTAGTGCAGATGCTTCTACGCTGTCTGAAGAATAATGTGATGGAATCCAGAATAGGCACTTCGTCCTATTTAGGATCTGTTATCTGGATACCTGTATCTCCGGTGAGTGATCATATTCTTCCCAAGTGGGATTCAGATCCAGCACCAATCACTTTAAGAGCCAAGGTATCGTCTGCTTAAACTTATTTTATTAGAAAAATAATCAATTAATATCTTGATACTCAAATAAAGAAAAAAACTTCAATTATGGAAAAAATTTATTTTGATAAAATCACACAGTAATAAATCCTGATGACGTTACAAGCACAATTTATCACTGCTTATAATCATATCAAGGTACTCACAGAACTTTCTTGCTTCGTTTATATACAAGAGCAAAAATTGAAAAGAAATTTGATTAAAATCAATATAAGACTGGCGTGGAACAGAAAGGAAGATAAAGTACATTCGGAATGAATATTAGTGTTATCATCAATCAAATATAATCAGATGGCAAATAAGATATTTTTATAGTAAAAATAGGTAACTTGTTAGAATGTCAAATGAAACACATTTTAACATTATTTATTATCCTCTGATTTGACTGGTGGTAATAATATCTTTCATATTTCTGGTATTTGCATTGAGTCACTTCTATTACATGTGTTGGGTGTAGACTCGATGAACCAGGATTCAGTAAACAACCTCTCTCTCTCCACCTACCCATATTAATTTTTAGAATTTCAACTCTGTCCCACCCTATTGTGTGGTTGTGTGTTAATGCATGCAGTGTGATTGCTGAGTTGTTTTCTAAATTACTTATCTTTACAAAGTTGCGCATTCTTATCTTAACTAAATTCTTGTGTTTTGATAATCTCACTACTCCTGATCTACTAGTTTGACCTATGTAGTTGACCTAACTCACAGTCATTGCAGGGTATTTTGTAAATTATATCAGTTTGTCTAATTGGGTCCGCCGGATCTTTTAGCTTACAGAGCTTATCTCTGAGTAAGTTCGTAGGTTTAAATGCCACTCTTATTCCTGCTTTATTGAGAATCCTACGTAGGATCTTAGATATCCCCTCCTTATATGGTATAACTGTAGACGTCTTATATTCTCTCTTATTTATGTTATCATTACTAGTTTCACAATTACTTTTATTTTGCTTTTGACCTTTTCTGATCTTCCTAATGAATTTTATAGGATAGTTATTTGACACAAACGCCTCTTCTTCTATCCTTTATATTTCATCGTTCAGGTTTCTTGATTTACTACTTAGTGATACTTCTTGGTCTGTTAGACACTTAACTAAGCTTGCCTTAACAGTTAACGGATGAGATGAATTAAAGTCTCAGTATCTATTAGAATACGTTGGCTTTTAATTAACGCTAGTGTGCAGTTTACCTTGTTCTATTCGTCTTATTTTACAATCTAACACCATGGCTAATTCTCCTTGTTCATTTTCCGGTTCAAACGTGAATTTTATTCCCTCGACTTGTGAGTTTAATATAAAGGTCAAGAAGCTAGAGATATGTTTTGTTTTTCGCACTGTGAAAGTGTCATCCACATATCTCCACCATATTTTTGGAGTAGGATTAAATGTATTAAGAGCATTATTTTCCCAGCTGTTCATAAAGATATCTACTATGATAGGGGATATTGGTGATCCCATTGCTACACCATCTTTTTGTCTATATATTTTGCCTTGGAATTTAAAGATAGTAGATGTGAGGCATAACTGAATTCCTAAAATAATTTTTCCAAGGGGCAACTTCGTTCTGTGAATGAGTTCAGGATCTGCAGTTAGTTCTTTTTTAGCTGCTTCTAAAGCCATATTGACTGGTATATTAGTATAAAGACTAGTTATATCAGAACTAACCATTTTTTCATCATTCTCTAGTTGAATGTCGTTTAGTTTATTTTTCATCTCATATGAATCAGTTAGTGTAGAGTTTGAACGATTTCTAATGGGGCATAATATTAGAGGTAAGTGTTTTGATAATTCATAACAAGGGGTATTTCTAAAATCTACTATTGGTCTTATGGGGTAACCTGGCTTATGTATTTTAAAAGTACCATATATTCTACTATCATTATTAGTTTTAGGCATTAAATTAAACCATTTTGACTGATCCAGTGACAGCTTCATGCTGCGCATTAAGTCCTCTGTAGATTTCTTAATCTTATTCATTAAAGAGTCTACAGGTTTCTTAATTTCCTTATATGGACAAAAAAAACAACAACTAAAAACGTCAAACTTTGGGGCTATATCAAAATGTAATTCAGTGTTAGTCTTCATTTCCGATATGCTAGACAGCAAAAGAATATCACTAACTAGACATTACCCCATTAGGCGAATGGCTAAATAAATAAGTCAACATGCAATTATGAAATCAAACTAATCGGATACTATTTTGATGCAGTCATAAGTCTGTTGCCTTACCAAAGTCACCATCTTCAATCTTTGAAATTTCCCAACGCATTATTCGTCAAAATTAAGAAAAATTGAGAAAATTCACTTGAGAGGGTTAAGTCGATTTCTTTTATAGCATATTTTTAGATAGCATCAATAACTTTAAGAACGTTTGCATATAGCACAATCAGATTTTATAAATATCTATTAATAATAATAATATTCAGTCTAATCTCTACCCAGAAACAAAATTTGTCAGTTGACAATTACTCAGTTCGAGGTTACAAGTTATCACAGTTTCCTTTAAGAATCAAAAATTTATGATTTACTTAGTACCATAAGTGAGAATCAAGAGAATAAGCGAAATAGCGTGAAAATTTATGCTACTGATTGATTGCTCTAAGTAGCTGAATACGACTCAAGATAAACAGTTCGCCCGAGTAGCTAGCCAGAGTTTGGGTGCTATGCACTGATCGGTTGCCTGACCTAAATCGAACCGGATGGATCGCTGATGAACCCAGTTCGAAATAGGCAGAGCGGCCTGCCTGTGTTCAGGTCAACTCTATCTAACTGAAAAACACTACTGGTCGATGTGGGCAGTATACAATACATAAAAAATATTTGGTTACATTGAGTCTTTTTATATTTTATTCTTTATCTTTTCGAAAGGTGGATAATTCACTTGGAAGTAAACTGGAATTAATGAATTCAGAGAAAGGCTATCAATTTCACTTACTGCTGGATGCAAAGTTGGACAGGAATAAGAAGAAGACATTGAAAACAGAACTACTACAATTTCTTGATTGTATATTAACTGAAATAACTAAAAACATGGTAATTTGTTGAATTTTATACAGTTTTTTTTTCTATTCTGTTTGTAATTCGTGCAAGAAATTTGCTTTTTTCCTTTGATAAACTTGAATAAGACTGAAAAATAATTCAGCAAGATAATATGTTTTCATCAACCTCGTCTAGTTTACTAATTCACTAGTTTGCCAGCCCATCTTAAACTCAGAAAAGGAGGGAAAGTTATGCGTACAGCTGTTAAACTTACCCCGGAAAATCAATCCAATCACTACACAAAAGTACATAAAAGGTTACGAAAAAAAAATTTTTGTTTTCACTGGAATTGGAGAGATGCAAAGATGCCAGCTGGTGAAAGCCTTCAGGAAGCCAATGAGCCGATGCATGCACAAATACGCATTGGCAGATGAAATGTCTACTTCGTATTTGAAGCTAGAGATGTGCTTGTGAAGCCTTATGTTCCACTTGGAACCCAAGGGTATAAAAATGACAATGTTATTTCATTGCTTCGTGTCATTCACAACCTAAAATGATTTCATATAAATATATCAGTTATTCATATACCTTAGTCCTCTAGTGAAGAAAAATGGACGCCATTAAGATTTTGTGGTTAAATAGTGGAATAGAAAAGATAAAAGACATATTAGTAAGCCTATTGGTTTACACAGAAAAATGTCAACAGTATTTAAGTTTAAATAAGAATCGAATTCAGACACTGCATTTTTATATTTATCATGATTCCTTTACTTTCCCAAAGGTGCATAGAAGTTTGAAGTTTCGGTAGCAGCGGTACTTATTTTTTTTATTTTTTTTTATTACAGCTTGATTCCAAACCGTATTTTTTTGGTACAAGTATGGAATTTTCAGTATGTGATATCGGTAGCCCAAATTTTGCAGGACGATCATAGATATCAGGTGTGCGTCCGCAGGGAATCGAACCCCGGACCATGTGCATAGTCGGCGAGAGTCATAACCGCTGTGCCACCGACGCACAGCGGGATGGAGTTGCTAGCCTCATGCTCAACCTTCGCACTTCAACATTCTCATCACTGGCTTAATGAGGTTTGTGAGTGCATCGGACGGGGATCGAACTAAAAACCACCTGCATGGTTGGCAGGCATTCTACTGCTGTGCTACCAACGCAGAGAATCTGAACACTAAGTTGGAGTGTAATTCTATAATTGAGCACAAAATCTCACAAAGATACTGGTTCATTTAATAATGATGTTTCAAGGGCAATTTATTGCTCACTGTTATATCAAGGCACTCATATGTTAAGTAGAAATGGATTTTGAAGATGGATTACTGGAAAATTATTACGTAACAACGACGGACTCGACCTCGATACTAATTAATTGAAATTTATGTGAATTTTTTATTATGTATTAGGTTGTACACATTTGAAAATGACTGACAAAATAAATTAGTTTTATTAATTACTGCCTCTTTGAGTTCCGAGTGGAAAATAGGGCTTCAGCAACACGTCTTCACTTTGTTCTATTCTCTTCAGTCCTCTTTAGCAGGCCACACGACTGCCCATAATCCCTCATCTCCTCCTCACACGATCTCCCCTATATCATACTAGGACACATGTCCAACTCCTCGGCTGCCATCCGGGTTCTACTCGAGCACTGGCCTACCCTGCGTGCTGTCTCATTCGATGGCATCTTCAACGTATACCCGATCGATCTCCATTTTCTCCTACATATTTGTTTAGCAATTGGCTCTTGGTTTGTCCCACTGCAAAGTTTCTTCCTGGCCGGCTGGCCATCTGATCTTCAGTATAGATCCAGTGAAGGCAGGTGTTGATAAGATCGACAATATGCTGGAAATGCTTTCCTTGATGCTCCTACCTACCTACCTGGGAAGCATCGTCTCAACTACAGGCGGAACTGACGAGGACATCAAAGCCAGAATCGGAAAAGCAAGACAAGCTTTCATTACTCTCAAATCTGTGTGGAGGTCAACAGCACTCAGCATCAAAAATAAGATCCGGATTTTCAACTCCAATATAAAGCCAGTGCTACTATACGGATCAGAGACTTGGCGAGTCATAAAGAGCATCTCAAACACACTTCAGACCTTCATTAACAGTTGTCTTCGCTCACTACTCAAGATCAGATGGCCAGAAAAGATCAGCAACAGGGATCTCTGGGAGCGAACCAATCAGGAACCGATTGTGAAACAAATAGGCAGAAAGAAATGGAGATGGATTGGCCATACGCTGAGGAAACCATCAAGTGACATCACTAGACAAGCCAGTGCTCGAGTGGAACCCGAAAGGGAGGCGGCGAGTTGGTCGTCCAAGGGTGACTTGGAGGAGGTCATGCGAGGAGGAGATGAAAGCATGTGGACAGACCTGGAGCAGGGTGAAAAAGTTGTCAGAAAACCGAAGTCAATGTAGGTGCGCAGCTGAAGCCCTATGTTCCTCTAGGAACTAAAGGATACAATAATAATAATAATAGAAGAACTGCCTGACTTCATATTTGTGTTGAACAGAATCCAAATCTTGTTCTTTATGGTGAAAAGTGTAGAAGATTGTCAAACTGGTTTCAGGTTGATAAGAGTATATCTTGCCATTCAGATTCGGAGTGGCTGGCTTCGACATCTCCATCCGTTCTGCTTGCAGTTGAAACAATGCTTCCTAAATAAGTGGAGGAAGTAACCTCTGTCAAATTTCTCCTGTCGATGGAGATTGGTGCTGGCTGTTGTTGTTAGATGGTCATCTTCATAACCTCGCTCACGCGTCTGTTCGCACGAGGTCCTATCTTCGCTGCTTCTTCCGTCAGTTTGTTGGTTTGCACCAGTAGATTCTTGAGTTTATGTGACATCAGATACAAACAGTCCGCCAAGTATGCATGTAGGGCCAGTGACTCTAACCCAGAAAATCAGTACAGTCACTACAGAGACTTTAGAGAACAACAAAACTATTAAAAAAATAAGCCGGTTGGGATATTGGGGTAGATGTCTGTCTGTATTCTTATGCCTACTCGAGCATCGTCGAGCAAAGCTGCTTCCACCCACGAAAGTGTCACTCTCAGTGCTGTTTCATAAGGCAACACATTCATCACAATATTGCTCAATATTCATACGGAATCTCTGATATCTTCATCTGGGCCATAACAACTGTCTGTCTTCTATCTAGTCCATTGTTGTAGTCCTTTCCATTTCCTTTTATGAATTTCAACAAAAAAAATAAAAAGCCGTAATCTATTTGATCAAAACACACGTCCATATCATAAGAATATATATGAGAATAGTAAAGAGTCAAGGTATGAGAGAACAGAGATATTAAGTGATCAGAGCACCCAGACCCATTCTCCAACTTGTCGCTAAGATGGACATACATGTGAAGCTGTGCTACACGAGTGATCATAACAGCTTGATAAGTAGACAGAGATTTAATTTTACCGTTAAAAACACTTTTTTTGCAGCTAAGTTACACTTAATTTCAGAATGTGAAGGCCATATATTCATCCATCTTAGCTCTCAGAACATACAAAAAATGGTGTCACATCCCAATGTATCTACCAGGCTAAATGTACACTTGATCACACATACATAGGGAGGATTCATCGATTTTTCCATGGAAGGGCTTCAGAGCATATCTCTATTCGGTTTTAGGACCAAACCGAATCTCATGAACCCATTAGTGGTAAAAACAAATCACCTAGCTTTTCTATGGTGAAGTACATTGTAGAGACAGGACATTAACATGGACGTTTACGTTTCTTTTAAATCTATCTGCAAATACGTGTTTGAGGAGTATCCTAAGTTTGCGGAAACCCCAGCAATTAAGAAGTTTAAACCATCTTTGTGTGTTCAAAAACAATTAATCATCACATGAATACTTCCTACGTAAATCATGTTCTAATAACAGAGCAGATGAACTACAATCTCCTTTTCTCTGGACGACTGATCTTCATTGTTATTCTGACCTTCAGTATAGACTTTTAGCTTTTTGGTGAGAGCTTTCTGCGAGCCAAAATTGTATACAACAATTTACATCTGTGTTTACGTCCCGAATCGGGGTCATGGGAAAAAAACAATAATGAGTGTTAACCCTGAGGAATTCACCAGCCAATCACAGTAGCCTTAACATGTGCTAATACGATTCGCAGATATATGGCTTTACTTTCAAAGGAACAACCACAAAGAGATGACACAATAACATTCAGCAAGAAAACAACCAGCCAGAAGACGTTGCTTCTCTACTAATAGTAGCAAATAATAATATAAAAAAAATTTATAAGTATCTCTTGATTTTCTCAATAGACGATCTGTTGCCTGGTCCTTGTCTTCTGTCTATTAATAGATAATTTTTGAATACGCGTTTTTCGATTGCTTTTTATTCTAATAGCCAGCCCATCAGGAATCCTATTGCATGTTTTAAAGTGATGTACCCTAGAACTCAAGTACTTTAGTAAATGAAGTTGTGATAATGTTGAGATTAGTGATTTTATATTAGTAACCTTCCCGTCTGTTCCCCTGATTATCACGGTGTCTGCAAATGATTTTATACTCTCCGTCAGTTTCTGAGATGCATATCACCACTTTAATTGAGACAATCATTATGTAATTCATCTATAAAATTTTCTGTTGGTGAAATCTCTTGTTTGGTTGATCCGTTGAAAGACTCTGTACCGACGGAATTTTTCCCTGATCGTTTTTACTTCCCTTATATTGATATATGTTTGTGTGCATTTGACATATTGTTAATAAACAGCTGTTTATGAGGGTCATTAAATTGTGGTTCTTCCATGGTAAGAAGTTACTTTATATGGAGTTGTGTTAATTTCTGCCAACCTCCGATTTCCTGACATCTCAGAGTACCGGGCCTTATATCAGATTAGATCTTTTACAAACTGCATATGCGCAAACACCTGGAGTTCTAGTGAGAAGTCGTGACCAGTAGGGTGCAGCAGGTCGGTTGTGAGGACAAATACTCGCCGCAGACATTGGCTAGGGATCGCGCTATGTCGTGAATTGGCAGACGTTAGAATTCATAGGCCACCGAGTAGGGGCCCAGTGGCTTAATGGTCCACGAGCTCGCCTTGTAACCGGAAGGTCCTGGGTTCGAAGCCCGGTGGGTGCGTACTGCTGAATAGTCTCAATCTGGGATGAACCAGCTGTCGAGTACTCCCAGGTTTTCCAATGGTTCTCTAACCAATTACAGCTCATGAGGAAATCCTGTAACTTTATGAAAAAGTTTACTTGTCTTAGTGTAATAAATATGTTATATTATTATTATATCCTTTAATTCCTAGAGGAACATAGGGCTTCAGCTGCGCACCTCCATTGCCTTCGGTTTTCTGCCAACTTTTTCACTCCGCTCCAAGTCTGCCCACATGCTTTCATCTCCTCCTCACATGACCTCCTCCAAGTCACCCTGGCACTGACGACAAACTCGCCATTTCCATTTCGGGTTCCACTCGAGCACTGGCTTGTTTAGTGATGTCACTTGATGGTTTTCTCAGGGTGTCGCCAATCCCTCTCCATTTCTCCCTGCTTATCTGTTGCACAATCGGTTCCTGGTTGGTTCGTTCATTGCCAGAGATCACTGTTGCTGGTCTTTTCTGGCCATCTGATCTTGAGTAGTGAGCGAAGACAACTGTCAATGAAGGTCTGAAGTTTGTTTGAGATGCTCTTTATGACGCGCCAAGTGTCTGATGCGTATAGAAGCACTGACTTTACATTGAAGTTGAAAATCCGGATCTTATTTTTGATGCTGAGTGCTGTTGACCTCCACACAGACTTGAGGGTAATGAAAGCTTGTCTTGCTTTTCCGATTCTTGCTTTGATATCCTCGTCAGTTCCGCCTGTACTTGAAACGATGCTTCCCAGGTAGGTAGATAAAGGAGGTTGTTTCTTTCAGTTTCCTCCCATTTATGTTGGTTGTTGTCTGCTGTTGTTGTTGCTGTTGGTGTTGGCCAGGAATCTTCATCACCTACCTCTGTTTTCTCTATGTTCACCTGTAGTCCTATCTTTGATGCTTCTTCTGCCAACTTGTTGCTTTTCACTTGAATATCTTCCAGTTTGTGGGAAATCAGACATATATCATTGGCGAAGTCCAGATCCTCCATGTTTTTTGTGTGAATACGTTTTATGCCTGTTTCCTCAATTACCGCTGTCTGTCGCATTATCCAATCTACTGCAATCAGGAAGATCACTGGCGAAAGTAGACAGCCTTGTCTCACTCCCGTCTCCACTTCGAAGTATTCTGTAGGTTTCACGTTGTGGATTACTTGGCATTCAGCACTGTCGTACAACTGTTGGATGAGATGTGTAATTGTCGTTGGGACCACGTAGTAGCGAAGTAGTTTCCAAATCACCTCTCGATCGAAGCTGTCCAAGGCCTTTTCAAAGTTGATGAAGTTGAGGTAGAGAGGTGACTACCATTCCAAGCATTCTTTAGTGATCATCTGTTATGTGGCGATTTGATCAATACATGACTTGTTTCTCCTGCATTCATCTTGTTCCCGTCGAAGTTTATCAACTAGGGCTTGTTTGATTCTCTCCAGGATGATACAGCTATGTATTTTGTTTGGGATGGACAGGAGCATAATTCCGCGCCAGTTTTTGCATTGACATAAGTCTCCTTTCTATGGTAGTTTGCATAAGTATCCTTTCTTCTGATCCTCGGGTACTTTGCCCTCTTTCCACACCTTCTCCAGCAATGGCGTCATCAACTCCACTGTTGTCTTTGGGTCCATCTTCAATATTTCTGCTGCGATTCCATCTGGCTCTGCTGCTTTTCCAGCTATTATCATCTTGATTGCCTTCAGGACTTCTGATTTCGTCGGAGGATCGATGTTCACTGGTAATTCTGCTTCCGTTGTTGGTATAGTTGTGCACGTTGTAGGTGGCGGTCGATTTAGAAGTCTTTTGAAATGTTCAGCCCAGTGTTTTCTTTGCTCTACCTCTTTGGTGATTGACTTTCCATTGTCATCCTTAACTGGCTTAGTCTGTGTCGAACTTTTGCCCGATAGGTGCCTAGTTGTTTGGTAGGGTGTGGCCAGGTCTCCTTTGCCTACAGCTTGTTCTGCTTTACTTTCCATGGCTTCGAAATATTTTCTTTTGTCTTCCCTGGCACTCTTCTTCACTCTTTTGTTCAGTGTATTGTAGCTTGCATTCAGCTCCTGTTTTTGTTGCTCGTCGATGCACTGGATAATCTTTTGTTTCACTGTCCTTCTCTCTTCTACTAGTTTCCAAGTGTCCGCAGTGAGCCACTGTTTGTCCTGCCTCTTCTATCTGCCTAGAACTTCCATACAGGTTTGACTCCACACCGTTTTCAAGTTGTTCCAGTGCTTTTCGACGCCGACCTCTTCGCTAGTGTTGATTTGTGTCTCGGCTTTGTTCTTTATGCTTGCAATGAAGATGTCCTTTGTAGCCTGGTCCTTCAGCCTTTGAGTGTTGAACTTGGCTTGTGGTCTATCTGCAGCTCCTGTTTCCCTGAAAGCTTTTAATTTGATTTGGATTGTCCCTTGTACGAGATAGTGGTCTGAGCCAACGTCTGCTCCTCTTCTTACCTTTGTGTCCAGTAGGCTGCGCCTCCACTTCCTTGAGCACCATTGAGATGAAGTCAATTTGGTTTTTGGTTTGCCCATCTGGTGACACCCATGTAGCCTTGTGGGTATCTTTGTGTTTGTATACGCTGCCACCAATCACTAGTTCGTTGAAGGCGCAGAAGTCGGCGAAGAGTTCTCCGTTTTCATTCATTTCTCCGAGAGCTTCTCTACCCATGATGAGTTCCCTTCCTGTGTTGTCTGGTCCTAGCTTGGCGTTCATGTCTCCCATTAGTATTTTCATGTCGCCAGCTGGAGTATTGTCCATTGTTGCCTGTAGTTGTCTGTAGAATTCTTCCTTCTTTTGGGGTCTGCGTTGATTGTGGGTGCATAACATTGTATGATTGACACTTCCCTTCCTTTGGAGTTGAATCTGGCGGTCATTATCCTGGACAAGATTGCCTCCCATTGCATCAGGGCCTTTGTTGCCGTTGGTCACATCATGATAGCCACGCCCTCGGTGTGCGTGTGATTATCTTCTGGGTAACCGGAGTAGATCACTGACTCACCCGTTGACAATTTGATGAGTCCATTTCCGTTCCATCTACTTTCACATATTCCCAGTACTTGGATTCCGTATCTTTTCATCTCGTTTGCGATCTGGGCAGCTTTGCCAATCTCTTACATAGTGCGGACGTTCCATGCCCCTACACAGAGTGTTTCTTTTGGTGCAGAGAGATTCATAGTGCTGACGTTTCTGTAGCAACTTTGTGTACAGGGTGGGGTTGCTAGCCTCGCGCCTGAGAAAGGAATTGTTACATTAAGATAAAGTTTACAGAGAAGCGACCTTTTGGGTTGCTCCGGTCTTCCAAGATTCGATACTCCACTCATAGCAGAATTTTCAAATGTCGCACCAAACATCATTGAACAGTATTGGAGGGACGGACAAAACATGCCGCTTACTTGTCTAATTTGCAGTGTTGGTCCGACAACCGAAAGTACTATTCTTCTCAAATGGTTACACTAATACTTTATCTGTAGCTCCTGAGATGGGGGAAGGAAAGAAAATCATTTTCTCTGCATCTAATCTCATAATCTTTAGCCGCTCTCGGAAACTATCTCTGAGCTGATCGAGTGCTAAGCCTTGCTGGTTCGAAGTTATCACCTATTCTCAAAGTAATTGAAAAAAATGGTTTTTGGGTATTTTTAAGTGTACGACAATTAGCTTCGGCTTTAGGTATCTTCCAGTATTTTATTATTTGTGTAAACGTATTACATTATACCGTAGTTAGTAATACTTTCCATATTTATTTTTTACAATTTTAGTCAACGAAGCCGTTATTCGCCGTTACAAGGAATTCAGCGGTTTATGCGATGCTTTTAAAAGGTCAAGTGTACCCTAAAAACTACTTCATTACACTGGAACTGGTAGGTGTACAATTATTTCTTTCTTTCATTCCTTATATTTCTTTGTGGAACACAGGGCTTTAAGGTTTCAGTAGCACTGGTATTATTTTTAAGCGGTGGAACATAATAAAATCATACACTGATGATACGGTATTACTTACTTACTTACTAATGATGTTTCGAGCACAATTTGCTACTCATAACCATTATAAGGGCACTCACTCTGACTTTTAAAATTTGTTATTGTAGTTTCATTTCTTCAGCACTGCTGATGAATCATTCTGATTGCATGTGTCAGGTGTAGATTTGATGAACAAAGATTCATTATTCAAACTCTTCGCCCGCCTAACTACACTAATTTTTACAATTTTAACTCTGTCCCACGATAGTGTGCTGAGTATTTTTTCTTAATTACTCATGTTCATGGGGTCAGTCGTTTTAACCCTAGTAAAATTCTTATGAACCGATAATCGGCCTATCCCCCATCTACTAGTGTAACCCATATAGCTGAAATCACAGTCCTTGCAAGTTATTGTGTAAATTTCTTTATTTCGTGTAATTTGGTCAGTAGTGTCCTTGGACAACAGAGCTTGTCCTTGAGTGAGTTTTTAGGTTTAAATGACCCCCTAACTTATACTCTATTAGGAATTCTATCCGCCACATGTCGAATATCTCCTTGCGTATTTATAACGATGTCTCGGTTTGCTTGCAAGTAGCTGCGACCTTCTAACTGATTCTGTGATATCATTTTCATCAGTATTATCTGGAGTTATTTCTGAATTGTCTACAAAATCATGATTAGTAGCGGAATCAATAAAATTATAATTGGAACGACCTACTTCATTTATTGTCACTTTGTTCAGGTGTCTGTTATGAACCGAGTTATCTTTGATGTCTAATATCTTCACCACTCGATTTCCCATTTTTTGTAGTATGATTCCAACAGAGGGTCTATAATCATTCCCTTTGTAATAATGTACATTAGAAGTCGCGGACATCAGATGCTTTCTGAAAATTCGAGATTTGAATAGTTTTGCAGGACTTTCATGGGTACTCGTATGTTCTGCATTCAACAGACGCAGTTTGTGCATATGCAGCAATTCCTCCATTTTAATTAGTTGCTCCCTCATCTCATTCAGTTTTCTCCGTGTTTTCGACAGTTCGCATTGTAACTCGGCTACCTGATTTTTGAGAACAGTTGACGCTTGAGTTGCTGAACTTGTAGTGGAGGTTTTCATTGGATTAGCTTGAGTATTTTGAAAAGCTGACAGACACATTGACTCCATTTTACTAGACAGATTGGGATAATTATAAGAATTCTGTGTAACATAAGTATTCGAACTTCTGCAAACAGTCTTGATGTGTCCAACTTTACCACATTTGTGACACTTAGCACCCGAAAACGGCAAGTGCTTCGTAGATGTAACTTTCCACAGGAAAAACACGATTTAATGTTTTTGATCTCTCGCTGCATTTTGTTACCTGTGGACTGCAGTTTGGATTGCTTTCCATGACCACTTGTATTTTCGACTTTAGAAAGCATAACATCAGACACTGACGTAGTGGGAGCAGAGTATTCATTATTGACATCTTCATATGTCATACATAAATCTTTAGCAGTTTGGAAGGTACAAGAAGGAATCTGAATTAACTCTTTCTCTAACTTAGGAATATTGATTCCAGCAATTAGACGATCACGTAGTTGAGTATGCAGCTGATCTCCAAAGTTGCACTTTGAAGCTTGTATTTGAAGTTGAAGAATGAAGTCTCTTATCTTCTGATTGGGAGCACGAACCAGTTTATTGAACTGAGCCCTCTCTCTGGTCTCAAAAGTAGTTATATGGAAGTGATCTATCAGAAGTTCACGGAGCCTACCATATGGCAGAGAAATTGGTTTATCTGGAAACGACAGAGTCTTCACTAGGCTATATGCATCTAACCCAATAGCAGTAATGAAATGTGCTGGTATTTTGTCATCCCGAAGATTCTTTGAGATGCACCATACATCGAAGCATTCAAGATAATCAGCAATTTCCACGGTGAACCATTTATAGGAAATTTTCCAAGGTTATTTAGTTCCATCGCGACGCCAATTTGTAGTAATTTATTGTAATCGTAGTATTAGTATTTCGAGATGACCGAATTACAAGAATCCAACCAAAACGCAGAGAGGGCGGAATTCAGGAATTTCGTATTTAG
The DNA here is from genome assembly GCA_944472135.2 of Trichobilharzia regenti. Classification (NCBI taxonomy): domain Eukaryota; kingdom Metazoa; phylum Platyhelminthes; class Trematoda; order Strigeidida; family Schistosomatidae; genus Trichobilharzia; species Trichobilharzia regenti. Next base: position 21,048,208 of record OX235265.1, on the reverse strand, counting down.
CGGAATTATTATTTAATTCATATAAGAAATATATTAACAATCAACAATAATGTGGTGATTGACTATTTCTATCTCTGTATTGTTTAAATACTTACTGTTGATTGTTAATATATTTCTTATATGAATTGCATTAGAATTCCGCTAAATACAAATTCCTGAATTCCGCCCTCTCTGTGTTTTCGTTGGATTCTTGTAATTCGGTCATCTTGAAATACTAATACTACGATTACAATTATTTACTACAAGTAAGTATTTAAACCATACAGAGATAGAAATTGTCAATCACCACAAAATACTTTTAGATCTCCGACGGTGATGGAGATTGGTGCTAGCTTTTGTTATTGTTGCTGTTCGTTGCTTATTTTCGTCACCTCCATCTTTTCTACGTTCACTTGGAGTCCCGTTTTCTCTGCTTCTTCAGCCAGTTTGATGATTTTCGCCTGTAAGTCTTCCAGTTTATGCGACATTAGACAAAGTTTCATCTGCGAAATCCATATCTTCTACATTCTTCTCATCAGTGGTCCAGCGTACTCCTGTCTCCTCGCCCCCCACAGTCTAACGCATATGCCAGTCCACCACCATTATATATCATATATATATCATCAGTGGATAATAGAAAGCCTTGTCTTACTCTTGTGTTCACTTCGAACGCCTCGCTGCGTTTCCTGTTGTGGATCACTTGACACGTGGCACTGTCATAAAGCTGTTGGATGAAGTTGATACAGACTTGGGGCACTGAATACCGTAATGTTAAAGAAGTTCCCAAATTACTTCTCAGCCAATGCTGTCGAAGGCCTTCTTGATGTCGATGAAGTTGGGGTAGAGGTTTGACTGACATTCTATGCTTTATTGATGACCAGCACATTATTTACCTTTCCTGAAAGCAACCTGTTCAGGTGGGTGGCGAAGTTCTGTATCCAATGCATCCTTTATTCTTTCCAGGATGACGCGACTGAGTATTTTACTTGGCGTGGACAAGAGCATTATTCCACACCAGTTCTTGTAGATGCCTAAGTCGTCCTTCTTTGACAGCTTGACACGGTAGCCAGCCTTTCTTCTAGTCGTTAGGTACCTTTTCTTTCTCCAAACCTCTGGCAATAACGGCGTGAGCATATCTGCCACAGTCTCTGGGTCCGTTTTCTGTGTTTCGGGGTGCAGGAATCCCGTCTGGTCCTGCTGCCTTCCCAGCCTTCAGAAGCTTAATTGCATTCAGAATTTATGCTTTCATTGGAGTATTGGAGTCCACTGGCAGCTCCGTGGATGCTGTTGGGTGTTATTTCAGGACGATAGTGATTGCAGATGATGGTCTATTCAAGAGTCTTTTCAAATGATCAGTCCATTCATAGTTTTGTTCGTTTATCTTCCTTGGTAATGGGGTTCCTATGGGCATCTTTCATTGATTTCACCACCTGGGTCGATCTCTTCCCGTATAGCGACCTGGAACTCAAGGGAATAATAATAATAAAATAATATAACAGGGCACTTATAAAAGTAAGCACATTACTATCGATAAATTTACATCAGAAGATTAAACATTCATCTGGTGAAATCTTGTGCTCTATATGAAAGACAGTTTTCCACTGCTAGTGTTCCTCAAGGTATTGTCCTTTCTCATCTTCTATTTCTTTTTTCGTACATGACTAGCCACATTCTGATGCGACCAAATTTGTTAGGTATGCCGATGATATGACTGTTTCCACATCGGTTACTTCGTGTTTAAACTGTTTCAAAGTGAATAGCTTTCTGTTTGAAATTGGTCAGTGGCCCATGTCTTATTGTTTTAAGCTTAATTCCTCGAGATGATTTATTTCATTTTCAAAAACAAACGTAAATTATATGAACTAGCTTGTTCCCATGATTCTTGTTTAAAGATAGCACTGAATTTGAGACTAAGTTGGATGTTGAATATCTTGGGTCTTGTCTCTCCTCTGAAATTTCATGTTAATACTACATTATCTTGCTTTCTATATGTGGGAGTTAAGATGATCTGGTATCTCTCAGTCTCTACTTTTGAAGTTTGTCAACTCTTGTAGTCTTCCTATTTTTCGCCACTGCCTCCACATAATTTTTTCTGGGTTACTTAAAAAGGACTTTATCACAATGTGAGGAGCACTGAAAACGTTCATTGGGAAGAGTGAGTTTTCGCTAAACCAACTTGTTAATACTGTTTTAAAAAGACACTTGGACTCACACGAGTAATTGAGGAATCTCATATTTTTCAAAAGTTCATTTGTGGGAATTTCATTTTTTGTCAATTTTGAACACAAGCTTGCCTTGTAACCGGAATGTCCTAGGTTCGAAACCCGGTGGGTACGTACTGCCGATGAGTTCCAAACTAGGACGAAACAGGAGTTCAAACTAGGCGAAACAGCTGTCCAGTACATCTTGAAGGTTTTCCAATGGTTCTCTAACCGACGTCAGCTCATAACTAACTAGTATTGCTTGATATCAGATTCTAAGTGATTCTAACGTCTTACATCCGTTTCTCTCTTCTGGAGGTGAACTCTCCAAGGGTGTACACTGTCTGACTGAATCTATTTGCACTACCTGAATTCAAACTAAATTTTTCTTGTATTATGTATCCGATGAAATATACATAAAAATAGTTCCTTAGAGTACTAGATAATAAATTGAAATTCGCAATTTTAAAATTAATTAGCAGTTCGTAATCTACATAGTTCCCGGAGGTGAAGTTTAGCCACAGCTTTCCCGGAAACCAAATCATACTGTGACCTGAATGATGCCATAATGGTAATCAAATGGTAAGTCACATTTACATAGAATTTCATACTACTGATTGATTGAGATGAGTAGTCGCATACCACCCTTATCAATCAGCAGTACTTACTAGCCAGATCAAGGCTATCGAAACACTGGATAGCTGTTTCCCTTGTTCAACACCGAGCTTACTAGCTGTGTTGATTTATGATGTTGCCGATTCAACCGAGTACCGAACCAGGAATCGAGTAATTTGAAGTGATTTGAAACTCTGAGCTGAGTTTAGCCGGTTACACTGCTGATGAACTCGGTTCAAAATGAAGGGAACTGCCTTCTGGTTCTTAGATCACATTGATCTGGCTAGCAAGTACCATGATTCAAGACGAGAAAATTAAATCCGTTTAATATTTAGTCATTTTATTTTTATTTTTGAACAGAGCTACATAAATCTAACCGAATCAAATACATTACGTGCAGTTACACTGCTAGAAGCAAAAATACTACTATTTGGGTTAATTTTCCTTAGAGTTCTGATATTAAAAGTAAGTGAGATATACTCACATATGCATGTTTTCTGTTGATATAATTTTTTTGGTTGGATGATTTCATCATGAGCTGACACTGGTTAGAAAACCATTGGAAAACCTGCAGGGAGTACTGAACAGCTGTTTCGTCCTAGTTTGAGACTCTTCAGCAGTACGCATCCACCGGGACTCGAACTCAGGACCTTCCATTTACAAGGCCAGCAAGCTAGTAGACCATTAAGCCACTGGGACCCTATTAAGGGGCCCATGAATTCCAACTTCTGCCAGTTCACGAGATAGTGCGACCGTTAGCCAATATCTTCGGCAAGTATTTGTCCTCACACCAGACCTGCTGTACCCTACTGGTCACGACTTCACACTAGTACCCCAGATTAACTGCCTGAACAGGACCAGTCGCTAGTGAGTATCAGTTTTATTCCCTAACTGATGTCAGCTCGTCATGAAATCCTCCAGCCAATCAAACAAAAATGCCAACAAAGCCACACTTGATAATTTTTTTATCCAAAATGTCATAATGCGATTTATTAGCTAGCCTAACATGCTAATTGTTTAAGTTAATACTACATTTCACGTCGGTTGATTAAGTTAGACGCAAATACTCAGTCTCTGTTGGAATGTGAGATCCTAGTAGGGGCACTTCGAATATGTCTGGAGATTAACATGATGTTGCTTTAGTTGATGGTAGTGAGCAGCAGAATCCGGGATGTGCGGTGCTTGTTATTTGGATTCGCTAGCATCTTCATTGAGTGATGGTGTTCCTTTTAACTGAGACTTGGACTTCGCACCATCCCTCAATGCGGGGCCAAATAGGATGAAATTAACATCTTGAATTCCACTGATAGGCACAAACAACTAGAATAAAATCGCATCACTTCTCAGACGGCGTCGGAGCAACCACATTAAGAATCCTTAATTTAATCAGATTTTTTCTTGAAGTTTATGCATTTTACAGGCATTACAAATAGTATGAAATACTCTGAGACAAATATAACTTGTTAAAAAAATGTTTCTAAATAGTAAATTCACCATAAAAATATCATAAACGAAGGGTGAAATATTAGAAATGGAGTTTCAGTATTATATAAGTTTGTGATTTCGCAAAATTTGTCCATTGTAGTAAATTTAATTCTGTTCCTCTGAGCTTCAAGTGGAACATAAGTATTCAAGAGTTGAGCTTCTGAAGATTCAGCCAGAGTGGTATTATTCTTGTTTGTGGGAGGGAGCTGCTAGCCTCAAGTCCAAACTTCCCCGTTCACAGGGCTTACTACCGACATGAGAAGGTTGACGACTGAGTCGGTGGGGAATTGAACCAATGAACATTTGCATGGTTGGCAAGCATTCTCCCTCTGAATCACCAACGTACGTTATAATATGACATATTCAAATATACTACAGACTTTAGAACTAACGGTTAAACATAAAAGAAAAAAAGAATTTATACGTCTGATGTAATCTACTTGAATAATTCTCTTAGCTTATTCAAAATTGCATTCTATAAAAGAGTTTTGTTTATAAGATAGGGAATTTTCTAGTTAGATAACCTTAAAAACTCCACTGTCGCCTAAATATGCTTACCAGAGCGAAGTTCTACGACCAGCTACGCGTAATAATCAATAAATTTAATTTTTTACCAGGATTAATAGTAGTTAGCTGCTAGTGAGTGATTGACACTGGGTTATACGTGGCATATCGCCTCATAGAACGATATGAAATTTCTAATCTAAGCTCATTTACAGTAGTTGAAACATTTCAGAGTAACAGCACACAAAAGAGTGTGAACAGAAGTCGGTTAAATGAGTACAGCCTTAGCTCTACCATATAGGACGCCACTGAAAGCAACAAAATTGAACATTAGTGTTACTCAGTCATTCAGATAAGAGTGTATAAAGAGTATTCTTCAAGATGACAGGTAAACAAGTGACTTGGAGTTATTTATTCAAATTCGAAATGTTCTCAATGAAATATATATATGGCTGGCTAAGAAGAATTATCGTTTGATCTTTAAATGTAAATCTGAATCCACAATGCTACAGAAGAGGCAGCACAAGCAAAGTGTAGTGTTTTGTAACTGAATTTGGCGGTACTTACTGGAATCTATATACTAAATCAAGTAAGAATAACAGGAATTGTGGTAGTAATTTTGGATTATCACGATAACCAGAATTTATAAAAAAAAAACGTCAAACTGTATTCAAATCAATAATATAGTGGCTGGTGGCATAAGACATGTTGCTTAGTCACTCAAAATATATGGGATTGACAGATAGCCAGTGCTTATACACAATTATTCTAATGCATTTGAACAGTCTGGTAGACAAGAAGACTCTAAAAGATCTGAAATCTTCAGGCGAAAGCAAACGAGTTGACAAAAGAAGCGGCAGAGACAGACCTTCAATTAGGCATGGATATCTAATCAACAACAATAACAAGCATTAATCACAATCAAAGGGAGAAATCTGTATCAGGTCAATTCTTTCACTTACTTGGCCGGCAGTTTAGTCTCGACTGTAGACAGGCACAGATGAAGATGTCAGTATCACGATTAGGAAAGCGAGAGAGAAATCAGGGTGGAAATCTACTCTACCCAGCAGATTGTGATTTCTAGCACTAATGTCAAGTTATTGCTTCTATGTAGTTCAAAAGCTTAGAGTTCATGGCACGAAAAGCACTCTCAACAGACTGCTGCAAAAGTTCATCAATAGTTGCCTTAGCTGTCTTCACAGTGAACATCAGATAACTGATCAGTAGGCATAGGCGACAAGGAACTGTGGCAACAAACCACCCAAGAAGCCATTTTACCTGACAAATATGAAGTAGGAAATTGAAATGGGTTAGACGCATGCTGGGGGGTGAACCTCTTGGTGACATCAGATGCAAGGCAGGCCCTTGTAGGGAGGTGGTAAAAGGATGCGATGAGATAGGTGCGCATTCAACAGTCATATTAAGGAGGCCGTGGGGAGAGGAAATGAGAGGTTGTGGACAATCGTGGGTCTAGCCTAAAGGGACTGCAGAAAACAGAATAAAATGAAGATGTTCTTCTATTATTATTATTATTATTGTTCCTTTGGGTTTCTACGGGGGAATACTAACTTAATGCGATGACTAATCTGTCCCAATCGCACGACAACAACAATAACAATAACATAACCGGCACGCAAACACAAAAGAAAAAGACTGGATGTCGATTAGACAGCTTTTAATGTCTCAACACCATAATCAAAATGCTACACAGAAACTCTGTATATATAACACAGTTAGAATGACATTTAAAATGCAGTAATTCAGTGAGGCAGTAAAAAATATTAACAACCAATAGGAATCCAGCAATCCGAACAGAGGGAAAAACAAATGGTTGACGCCAGTGCTCGGTATCTTTGTTGTAATTATTATTGTTCCCTTGGGTTCCTTGTGGAACACGGGGGGCTTCAACTGCACGTCTCCACTTGCTTGTCTTCCTTCTGCTGTACTTTTCACCTGCACCCACGTTAGTCCATACTGTTTCAAATAGTCTTCACACGATCTCCTTCATGTCACCCTTGCACTGACGTCCCACTCACCGCTTCCCTTTAGGGTTCCATTAGAGGGCTTGACGCGCAATGTCACCCAGCAGCCACCTCAGCGAGTATTCGATCCATCCATCTCCACATTCTCCGGTATATTTGTTGGTTGGCGGTTGGTTCTTGTTTTGTTTGTTGCCACAGTTTCCCATAGTTGGTGATTCTTTCCGGCCCGGCCAGCTGATCTTCAATATAGATCCAGCGAAGACAGTTGTTGGTTGATAGAGGTCTGCAACAGGCTGTTGTTTGGAAATATTCTTTGTGACCCACCCGCCAAATTTCTGATCCGTTCTGAAAAGCTGACTGACTTGACGTGGTTTGTATTGAAAATCCAACCTAATTTTGCTGTTGATGCTGAGGAGTATCGAAGATTTCCAGATCAGATTGGTTTCAGCTTGATGAATGTGTTTCTCGCTCGCCTTCCTGATTCTCACTCGATTTGGCATCCTTGTCCGTTCCAACTAGCTGTAGTTGAGACAATGCTCCCTAGATAAGTGAAGTGAATGAAGTAACCTCTTTCAAATTCCTCCCGTTGATGGTGTTGAGATGTTCTTCTGAAGGCCTATAATCCACTTGGAACCCAAAGGAATTATATATATATATATATATATATATATATATATATATACCGTCATTGTAATGTAATTAGTTCACTTTGTACAATCAAGCATCGTCAGATAAGTAGGAACAACCAAACGGTATTTCTGTACATTGTATCAGTTAATCAGCAGCCAGAACAAAAATTACTCCAGGGGGAACCTTCTTTTAAAATTCTGATAAGTATATTCAATACACAATTGTTGCTTTAAGCTGACGAATACTCTTTTATGGCGAAACGAAATATGATTGAGATCAACTCTGTAAGGTTAATCATTCAGTCAAATGAATAAATCTGCTTGCTATCTTCTTGCATGTAAATGTGTATTTGAAAATATTTTTAAAAAAACTGCCGCTTATTGTTCTCAAATACCCCGTAATTATCTGTTTTCTTTAGCTTTTCTTAGGTTATGAATTAGGTTCATCTAGTGAAGCTGCGAAACAGAATAGAGTTTCAATGTGTAGAAAGGTGATTGCATCAGTCTGTGTTTATATCTATCGAAAAATTATGACTGAAATTACAAGTGAGCGTGTTCGAAAATCACAAGTGGTGAGTAAATAAGTATGTATATTAAAGAATTAATTATTAGACATGTATAAAAGGATAAATATGAGAGAATGCGATATAATCAAATCCTATCTAGATAGTCTATGATATCACACGCATAGACATAAGTGGAGGTGGTTATACTGTAACGACAGATGACAAGGGCCAGGCAACATATCGTTTATTTAGAAAATGAAGAGATATTAATAGGTTTTTATGTATGTTACTATTCGTTATTTTAGCAGAGGAGCAACGTCTTCTGATTGGTTGTTTTCTTGCTGATGGTTATTCTATTCTGTTAGTGACCATTGCTTGCAAAGTTATCCATATATCTGCGAATCGTAATTGTAGGCGTTAAGTCTGCTGTGATTGGTTGGTGAGTTCTTCAAGGTTAGGCTTGATTGTTGTTTTTTTTTCTCATGACTTCGATTCGGGACGTAAACATAGGCGTAAATTGTTGTCAACAATTTAGGCTTGCAGACAGCTCTCACCACAATACAACCATGGGAAGAATTAACCAAATAAAATGTAGGAGGTCAGTGATAAAATAGGTATTAGTCGAAAGCAATAAGAAAATATATAAATGTAAATATGAATTTACGTCAAAAAGTGATGGAGACGGTGAAGACAGAAGTGCAAGTAAACATAGAGAAGATAGAGTTAATCAACATCCCTAGAGAAAAACATTGACCAATTATCATCATTATCACTTATCTAGTCAAAATCGTTTCAACTACAGACTGCTTGGATTAGCATGTCAAAGACAAGATGCGGAAAGAAGGACAAATCTTCAGTGTCTTCAAATCATTGTAAAAATCTTCTGTTATCAGCATATGGAACATCCTTCAAATTATCAACACTAATGTCGAGCCATTCAATGCTTCTGTATGACTCAGAGGCATGACACCATCGTTCTGAAAGGCATTTTCAATGGGCTGGTGACTTTCACCAACAGACACATCAGCTTAATATTAAATTTTAGATAGCCCGGCCGAAAATGATATGTAACCAGGCAATCTGGCAGGTAAGGAGAAAGCCTACTGAGTAACAAATATGTCGAAAGAAGTGGAGATGGATAGCACAGACTTTGGGGGAAATCGTATATCAAACTCAGGAGTAGGACTCTAATGCAAAACAAGAGTTGAGTTGGTGATCCGAGAGTGAGATGCAGGAGATATAGTGAGGATGAAATGGAAGCTTATGGTCAGTCAAAAAAACCAGCTGAAAATGACTGCAGATTAGAAAGTGAAACGGCGATGTGACCTATGTTCCACTTGGAACCCAATGGGATAATAATTATAATAATACTAGTCCAACTATGGACAGATAATTCCAGCTTCACCTATAACAGAAATTTCCGAATGCAGTTGACTCCAACTGCATTTATGAATTCAAATGTGTTAGAAAGCTAGTATTTGAGAACATAGTGAAGGGTGTCTGCATGGATTGGTAAACACTTGCCGAATAGTCTGCAACTCAAAGATTCACTTTCGCCTAACAATGCCATAACTCAGCATTTAGGTGATACAGGACAACAGATCAACATATTAGTCTCATAGACGTCTTCCAAGAGAATGGATATCCACAGAACTTCATCAAAAGATATCTAAGCCCAAGCCAACCTATTAAATAAAAGATCCCCAGGGAAAGCACAAAGAAAATCGCCTTACCACATATAAAGGATATCTCAGAAATCACTATAAGACTCTTTAAACCTTTGGGAATTGTCATCGCACACAAACTAATAAAATCACTTCACTCAGTTGGCTCTATGTCAACCAAAAGATTCAACAATGAAAGAAGATGAAACCAACATCATCTACAAAATAAATTGTAACAACTGCGAAAAACACTATATTGAACAAAGTGGACGTCCCCTCGGCTTCGTATCCATGAATATAAACTATCCGTCAAAAGACATGACATCTACTCCCTCATATCGCTACATACAGACAACCACGGACATCAATTCAACTGGAACAGCGTTCATATATTAGACAGAAGAAATACCAAAAATGCCAGAGAATGGTATTCCAGTGAATAGTCAATCAACAGACACATTGAGATGGACAAAATTTCCCAATCGATAAGAAGAAAATCTCACACACAAAGAGTCAAAGTTCAAGTCAAAGAAACAATCAGTTCCAATAAAAACAGCCTAGAAGGTGTGAAAACACACAAAAACAACTAATCACGGTCAAGGCCACTCGTCAGGAGATATGACTATTAAACTGGTGAAGAATTCTAAAAGCTCACTTCAAATTGAAGTATACGCTGAAGATGTTGCATAGTAGGGGGCAATGAAAGCTTCGCGAATAAACCATCCAGCTAACACAATCACATCAAAATCATCCTCCTGAGCTAAAAATCTTCTCCATCATACGTAAAATTATGTTCAATGTAGTCAATTGACATAAATTATCAACATTTGAGGGTCATAAAATTACTATTAAGAATAAGTAAATTAAGAAATATAATATACCTTCAACAACTGGTTTGTAAGAATTAGATATGTTTTTTAAGTTTGACCATGGACTGATATCAGTTAAAGAACCACTGAAGACCAGGGAGTAATGTACAGCTTTTTCATCCTAGTTTGGGGATCATCGGCACTACGCAACCACTGAGGTTCGAACCCATGACCTTCCGTTTACAAGACAAGCTCGTATACCATTCAGCCACTGGGACCCAATTCAATAGCCAGACCATGAATTCTAACTTCTACCAATTGGTGATTTAGGCGCGACCAATGTTATCGGCAGGAGATCCATCCTCACACTTCACTGGATCGACCTCACTAGTTGTGACTTCTCATGAGAACTGCAGGAAACCCAATGAGAAGATGTATTTTGTCTGATGACACACGAACTTGTCATAGGAATATATATGAAATGAATAATCAATTAAGAGATTAGATAATGGGCTTAGGTCAAGTTAAAAGGACATATTCAAGGTCAAAATAACAATGAAGACCACTAAACCAAATAAGATAGGTGATAGTGTATCTGTCGAAGCAAACTAGACCAAGGAAGTTTTAGTGTGGTGACAAATTGTTTTTGAACGTATAAATGTGGTTTTAATTTCCTAACTGCTTGGATATATCCAAAACACGTTTTACAGATAAGTTCAAAGGACGTGTAAAAATCAATTTTATGTCCTATCTCTGTAATATGTTTCTGAAATGAGGAGCTAAGTCTCCTGTTCTCACCACTAATGGGTTCTGCGAATTCTGTTTGCTTCTAAAGCCATAGGGGGATATGCTCTAAAACCCTCACCTGCAAAGATCGATGAGTCCTTCCTATGTATGTGTAGCCACACGTATATTGAAATTGGTGAATACGTTGGAATGTGACATAATGTTTCGCATATTCTAAAGGGCTTAGATAGATATATCAGCTTCACATTCTTCATTACGATGATCTTAGCTTCATAAAACGTCTTTTTAACCGCAGGATGCCTAGTATTCCCTGGTGGTTTCCAACAACTTTCGAATGGATTGATTTGTTGATCTTTAGTCAGTGTGAATTCTTTTTCATTACTTGATAAATTCAATTTGTATCGATTTATACTAGGTGTCTAGAAATTCTTTGGAATTGCTTTTACTTCATGTAAAATAGACTGGTACATATTTTTAGTCGAATTTGTGGGCGTGGTCGTCTGCACATAGTGTTATTAGGGTATTGCTATCGCTGTGTTTAGCGATGTGGAGGCGAAGAGAATGTATATTTTTTGACCAATATACAATTTTTCCACAGTTGTCACAATATTTCTTGTAGATAATTCTGGTTTCGCACTTTTTTGCCATTGCGTATTTTGGTCAATATAGTTGAAATCGAAAGCTGAAGATGTTGTCCGGAAAGACAAAGACACATTGTAAAATAAACGAACCATCTCAGAGAACAAAATTATACCCACTAATTGCCACAATCCACTACATTCCACAGAGACCCAAGAAGTGGCTAACAATATTACTGAATGAATTCAACAAGTATTAAGGCCACAATCCAGACTTCTAACTTACTGCTGTCAAACAATCAGGAACATAACAGTATGCAACAATGTTATCCCAGTCGCGCCACAATGACAGTCCTACAAAGCTTCACTGAAAAGAATTCCCCCAAAGGAAAAAACAATAAAACACGAGTTCAGTTTTCATAATGGGAAAAATTAAGTTGTTTTTTTCTATAGGCTAAATGCATGAAGGTGTTAACCATTAACATTGTCGTCAACTTCTACATCGAACTTAGCACTGATGATGTTGTCTAGGTAAGACAAACAAAGCTCCGAAATTAAACTATCTACCTCAATAATATCACTGGTCATTAGTGTGATCATGTGACGCATCACAACAACACACTTCACACAATGTGTATTTGATTTTTTCGGCCAAAACGTTATCTTAAGATCCAGGCGATTTTTAAATGTAGTGGCGAATAGCGTTAGAAAACGGCACCACGGATAGGATGGATAATTTTTCAGAAATAAGTGCTTAGATTCTGTCAACAAAGAAATACTCCGACTACAAAGCTTTTTTAAGAGTTTGTTTGCAGGAATTTGATCGATTTCAAGTTACATCATGAAATGACTTCAGTTAGAAAACAACTGAGCATTGAACAGCTCTTTCGTTTTAGTGTACGACCCTTCAGCAGAACGCACCCATCGGGGTTCGAATCCATGACCTCAGGCGAGCTCGTTGATCATTCACTCACTGGGATAGAGTCGAATTGCTCGTCAATTCTAGCCTTCGCCATTTTGCGAAAATTATCAGTAAGTATTTTTCCCCATACCCATATCAGTGGACCCCAGTTGGTCACAACTTCTCCTTTAAAGTTCAGGCAACTCCATCCAGTAGTTAGTCACTAGAATAATTTTAAAATGTTCGTGTACAGGGAATTTATTGGTGTCACAAAAACTTTTATTTTCTAAAAAGTAGGCAAAATATGTAGTCACACTTAAAACGTATTTCGATATTCTCTCTCTCTCTCTCTCTTATATATATATATATATATATATATATATATATATACATATGTAAATATATATATATATATATATATATATGTATCAAGTATTGGTTTTGTAGCGATTTTGTTTGATTGCATGGAGGATTTCATTATGAGCTGACATCAGTTAGAGAGCAATTGGAACACACGGAAGTACAGGACGGCTGTTTCGTCCTACTCTGGGACTCTTCATCAGTACGCACTCATCGGGGTTCGAACCCAAGACCTTCTGATTAAAAGGTGAGCTCGTAGACCATTGCGCCACTGGGACTCGGCCGATCTGGTGGTCCTTGGATTTTTTTTAATTCGATAGGATCCCAGTTGCTCAATGGTCTACGAGCTCACCTTGTAATCAGAAGGTCTTGGGTTCGAACCCCGATGAGTGCGTACTGATGAAGAGTCCCAGAGTAGGACGAAACAGCCGTCCTGTACTTCCGTGTGTTCCAATTGCTCTCTAACTGATGTCAGCTCATAATGAAATCCTCCATGCAATCAAACAAAATCGCTACAAAACCAATACTTGATACATATATATATATATATATATTTACATATGTATATATATATATATATATATATATATATAGAGAGAGAGAGAGAGAGAATATCGAAATACGTTTTAAGTGTGACTACATATTTTGCCTACTTTTTAGAAAATAAAAGTTCTTGTGACACCAATAAATTCCTGTACACGAACATTTTAAAATTATTCTAGTGACTAACTACTGGATGGAGTTGCCTGAACTTTAAAGGAGAAGTTGTGACCAACTGGGGTCCACTGATATGGGTATGGGGAAAAATACTTACTGATAATTTTCGCAAAATGGCGAAGGCTAGAATTGACGAGCAATTCGACTCTATCCCAGTGAGTGAATGATCAACGAGCTCGCCTGAGGGTCATGGATTCGAACCCCGAAGGGTGCGTTCTGCTGAAGGGTTGCAGACTAAAACGAAACAGCTATTCAGTACTCCCAGTGATTCATATATATATATATATATATATATATATATATATATATATATATATATACAACCCAATATAATTATCTTGATAAACGTCATTTATTTGTATATAGGCAATACCAACGGAAATAGAGGCAATGATTCTAAATGATGCTGAAATGAAAGAAGTGTATCGGATAGTCAATGGTGCTACCTTAACAAACTTTATCGTGAGTCAGTCAAACTTTTTACATTATGTTGTGTGTGTTTAAACAACGCTTTCGTAGTCAAAATGTAATACTAAGTTCTCCACTGCCAATAGAAGTAATTCCCACGCATGTCTTAACATGTCTAAATGGAGGAATAGCCCGTGAATAACCTATTTCAAGTTCAATCCTGAATTGTTATCAGTTAGAGAACCACTGAACACCATGGAGTGCTTAAAATAGCTGTCTAATTTGAATGTGGGACTCTTCAGGATTACACGCCCGCAGACTTAAGGTCCTGAGTTCGACCCCAAATGTCATCATGGACACGTACTGCTGAAGAAGCTTAGGAAAAGGACGAAACACTTGCCAAGTACTCCGCAGTTTTCAATGGTTCCCTAACTGATATCAGTACGTGATAAAGTGTGGAGACAATCAAATCCCTAAGAACTGATACTTGAACAGCACTTATGTGAATACGTCTTTTACTTATGTTATGAAACATACTCTTGACCTCATATCATAGATCTGATAACTTCAAGTAATTTTTGTACTGATAGAAAAACCTCAGGTCAACTTCCAGCCTAGTAGATAATGCTTTAGCATTTGAAATGGTGAAGGCTAGGTTCAAGTCTCGTTGGGAACGCCATCATTCGGCTGGGATACAGGTGCATCCAGATAATGTGTCCCAAATAGTTTTAAATTTTACCTTTAGCTACTATTAACCAATGAACAACATTTTCCAATGAGTAATATACAGGATAAATGTTTTAAATCAGTTTTAATTTCACCCCTGTGAAAAATAAGTGGACTCTGCGGGCTCATTTATTTTATGTAATTGTATCTGTTGATGCATAGTAGCTTGAACTGAAAATAAATGACAGTTTCTACAGTAGATCTCAATAACTTGATTATTTAATTTTAATAAGTTACCACACTAAAAATCGATGTCATCATCCTGAAGGCGATATATATATATCTATACATACATATAGTAGCGAATGAAAGTGGAGGTAATGAAATATACATCGAAGGCCAGTCAGTGGGCTGCAGAGTTCTTAATGTGGAGACCACCACTTGACGCCACACAGTATGTGTACAGTGATGATTGCGGTAGCGGCTACTAGAAACTGTCACCAGCAGATCTTCTCCATGCCAGGATGAAGTGTACACCATTCTTAAGAATGTGGTGAGACACTAGAGCTATCGATAAAATATTCGTTTGATGCTGCTGATTCAGAAGTACGCTCAGTTGATAGTACAACTTATCTTTAACTACAATAGGCTGGGATCCAACAGTGCATAGACACATTACGAATGCATAACGCTTCTTTGGCCAGTCGCTACTTACTATAGTATAACTTTCTAGCCTGACAGTATAAAAATGACTATTAATGGGGATCCAGTAGAGTAATGCAGCTTCAGCCATAGTGCTAAGTGTGAAACTATTATCAGCTAGACCTGACGGCAATGACACAGAGTTGAAGCATAAGTGTAAGTGGTATACGTCATTTGAAAATTCAGATAAGGAAGGTATCCGATCCAATTCATTGAAGTCTTCAATGCTGGTCCTTGAGATGTAGTAAACACTGAGGCTATGGACTTTCCGATTTATATCAATCTGAGAACACTAAACGTGGAAATCTTGGAAGTGTTGAGTGGTTTCAGAATATCCGTGTTAGATATAGCACTGGAAACATGAATTCTGAAGGCAGCTGACTAACAACTTGGAACGATTTGAAAAACTAGAGAAAAGCTAATAATAGTGAAGATATCAGAAGTAGCAAAGGTGATAAAAAGAAGACAAAACGGTTTAAATATAAAAATAAAAGGGATTAAGTAGCCAAAAACGATTGGAGATACGATCTATGACAGTGAGCATGGAAGTGTAGTTTCTTACTGATTGCTGTTTCATGATTGGCACGATGGCTGAGATATTGACCGGACGCCCATAAAGAATTGGGTGTTTGTCTTAAAGAAGTACTCCTTAAGTCTTTGACTTAAAGTCTGAACCACGAGGCCGCACAACAGAGTTCATATGGATGTCAGTGACCAAAACAGATTATTAAGGAGCATGATCCTTCGGAATCCGGGGTCCATATGCACCATAGGGGTTTCTGGGAGAGGATAATAGCCATTACCAAGGTGTTTCCACACATAGTGTAGCAAACGCAAAAACTGACATTCCAGCTATGTAAAAAAAGTGGATAGGACACCTTTAAAACGCGACATCTGATTTGATTACAGTATTTTACTAAACACACGTGATACAAAATCATATAAGACCAGATATCTGAGAGAATTTAAAAAATAATTGACCACCACACCGCCCTACTTGTTCGAGTATATTGAAACAAGAGCTCAGCAAGTATGTTCTGCCATAACTTATATATTCACTTAGGTTTTCCATCTCCGCTAAACGGACGTCAATGTCTAGTAATAATGGCCAACAATTAGCATTCTTCCCTTGGACTTTTGTGAGAACATGCAATCTCTGACGCATGAAGTTATAATCCGTTTTTAGCCAGTAACATTCGCCAGACTCTTTTCAAACACACATAAACGTATATGTTATGGCGGGAACTATGACCTAGTAGACTACAGGGGAATACTAACTTAATGCGATGACTAATCCGTCCCAATCGCACGACAACAACAATAACACAACCGGCACGCAAACACAAAAGAAAGAGACTGGATGTCGATTAGACAGCTTTTAATGTCTCAACACCATAATCAAAATGCTACGCAGAAACTCTGTATATATAACACAGTTAGAATGACATTTAAAATGCAGTAATTCAGTGAGGCAGTAAAAAGTATTAACAACCAATAGGAATCCAGCAATCCGGACGGAGGGAAAAACAAATGGTTGACGCCAGTGCTCGGTATCTTTGTTGTAATTATTATTGTTCCCTTGGGTTCCTAGTGGAACATAGGGCTTTAAATGCACGTCTCCACTTGCTTCTGTCTTCTGCTGTACTGTTCACCTGCATCCATCCATGTTAGTCCATACTGTTTCAAATCCTCTTCACACCATCTCCTTCATATCACCCTTCCACTGACGTCCCACTCACCGCTTCCCTTTCGGCCTAGTTCCACTCGAGCAATGGCCTGAAGCGCGCGCGATGTCACTCAGTGGCCTCCTCAGCGAGTGTCCGATCCATTCATCTCCACATTCTCCGGCATATTTTTTGGTTGGAGATTGGTTCTTGTTTTGTTTCTTCCCATAGATTCCCATAGTTGGTGATTTTTTCTGGCCCGACCATCTGATCTTCAATATAGATCCAGCGAAGACAGTTGTTGGTTGATAAAGGTCTGCAACAGGCTGTTGTTTGGAAATATTCTTTGTGACCCACCAAGCGCCAAATTTCTGATCCGTTCTGGAAAGCTGACTGACTTGACGTGGTTTGTATTGAAAATCCAACCTAATTTTGTTGTTGATGCTGAGGAGTATCGAAGATTTCCAGATCAGATTGGTTTCAGGTTGATGAATGTGTTTCTCGCTCGCCTTCCCGATTCTCACTCGATTTGACATCCTCGTCCGTTCCGACTTGCTGTAGTTGAGACAATGCTCCCTAGATAAGTGAAGTGAATGAAGTGACCTCTTTCAAATCCCTCCCGTTGTGATGATGATTGGCGCTGGATGTTGCTACTTTTGTTGTTGTTATCGTTGGTTGGTTATTTTCTTAACCTTCGTCTTGTCTATGTTCACTTGGAGTCCTGTCTTCGCCGGCTGCTTCATCGACCAGTTTGTCGGCTTTCGCTTGTAAGTCTTCGATTTTGTGTGTGACATCAAACATAAATCGTCCACGCGCAAAATCCAGGTCTTCTAAGTTATTCACGTGCCCCGTAACTCCTCAAATTAGACAAAACTAGGCGTATATATATAACAGTATATCAATGTATATTTTACTCAAATTCTCTCCCTTACACACATGTAATTTAGGGGAAATGCAAACAATGGCTACAAGAATATGCAAGTGGTTTATTAGCCTTATGAAGACATAATCACCGAGTAATCTTCATGAAATGAAGCCTATAGGCTTGAAAATGAAACATCTATATCTGCAAGTCAAGATACGCGCATGTGTGTGTTTGTGTATTCAAATGCCCGCCTACCTACCTAAGCGCTTAAACATTTAACACAGAAAATTGTGAAAATGTATATCAATAAATATCAATAATACTTTATAATTTTATATATTACAGTAAATATCATTACACCTGGAAAGTAATGATTACAAAATAATGAGTGCTTACATAATATGTTATTAATATACTTATAAATATATGTTCGTAAAATATAAAATTACATTTCCGTTTCATAATTGTTGTCTTGGTGTGCGTGTTTGAGAAAGAGTGAATAACACAGAGAATGACAGTAAAAGCAAATCTCACTCAATATAAAAGAGAGAACAAGTCTCCTTATGGCATTTATTCTCTCCAAACTTGATAAAAAGCCTAAATTGAAGTTAATTACACTTTTTGATAAATAATCATAATAGTTATAAATATAATTACAATGATAAAAAATGTCTTCAGTAAGGTATCAAAAGCAAGCGATAGAAGTGATCAGCACACAGATACAAACACAGACGTCGTCAAGTGAGGAATTGTGAAAAGTGCTATTAAAATCAATGACAATATACACAGAGAACAGGAGAGAGAGAAGTCGAGGAATGCCCACTTTTCGAGTGATGATGACAGAGTAGCACGGCGGGATTTCATTGTTTCAGCAGTTATGATGTTGCTTCATTTAGCATTTCTTTCAGTTCCACGTATAGACGTTGTAAATGCAAATTCAGTGCGAATAAACTCAATAATTCTTTGGCTAAAACATGCTTTGATAGCCCCTAGATGAAGAAATGAATAAAGAAAGAAAGAAAATGTAAGAATACGGACAGAAGATAGAAAACAAAACGGTTATTGAAACAACCATAAATAAGATTGCAGGTCATGTCATTCGAGTTTTATTGGTACATGCATTTATCCAATCATCAGAGGGTGATTTCCATACCAGAGATTCACGGAAAATACTCATCCCAACATGAATATAAGAACGAACAGTTCAGTGAAGAGTCTCTTTCCAGCAAATTCATTCACTTAGCTGTACAATGGCATCCATACATACTTTATTTTGTGTGGATGCATATGGTATATATACATATATATATGGATGTATATGTAGATAAACATGAGGATTACAGGATTTCATCAAAAGCTGACATTAGTTAAGGGAACATTGGAAAACCTTCAGGGAGTACTGGACAGCTGGTTCGTCCTAGTTTAGGACTCTTCAGCAGTGCGCACCCATCACAGGGTTTCGAACCCAGGACCTTCTGGTTACATAGCGAATTCGTATACCATTAAGCTCATGACGAAATCCTATAACCAATCAAATCCCTACAAACCAACACTGGAATACACATGAGGATTGTCAAACAAAAGTACAAATTCGCTAGGATTATTGTTTACTTCGTCGAAATGTTTCAAAGATGTGATAAATAATGAAAATTCTAACCAGGGGAAGGGTGAAGACTGGTAGGATTTTAATGAAACAGTATGGAGAAAAGTGTCCAAAATAAACTAAGTAATAGGTAGAAAGAGTAAACAAAAGGTTGCTTAAGAAAAAGATATTGATAAAAGTTATACAAAAATTCAAAAAGAAGCATTATTAACAAAGAAGAAGGACTTGTAATCATACCCAAGGTAGAAGCAGGGGATTGAGAAGTTTGTTCTGTGTGTAAATAAATCAGGGTTTTCTATCCGGATAGCTAAGGCCTCGGCAATGCAAATTATACAGAAGCTAATAATATCTTCCACATTTTTAGTATTCGCGTTGACTCATTTCTGTTGCTTGTGTTGGGAGTAGACTCGATGAACAAGGATTCAGTAATCAATCACTCTCTCCGTCTCTCCACCTACCTAGATTACTTTTTAGAATTCTAACCCTCTCCCACCCTATTGTGTGGTTCTGTGTTAATGCATGCGGTACAATGCAGTGCTGAGCTTTTTTATAAATTACTCATCTTCTCGGGGTCAACCATTCTTGCCTTAGCTAAATTCTTATGTTCGGAAAATCTGACTACCCCCGACCTACTAGTTTGACCTTCTTTCGAAAGAGAGAACAAGCTTAGAGAAACTGTAACTAGAACTAAAACAATCAGGTAGCAGTAACACGCACACATAAACTCACCTTAACGTCTGGTTGCCAACTTGTATGTAATCCAGCAACTGGTACAGGACCAATAAGATCTTGGATGATTTGACGAACACGTTCTTCTTCATCTAAAAGATTTTAAACAATAAAAATTATAGGAACATCTGTTCGAAACTTTAGGGTTACTTTTAAGACAGGTCAACGTCAACTGAGAGACAATAATTAATTAACCTAGCACTCTACACGCTCTGTTTATCTAATTGCAAATCAATTAACAGTCAAACTATTTTGAACAAATCCTTCAAATAGAAAATACTCTATATACAGTGATATATATATATATATATATATATATATCGGTAGCCCAAGTTCCTGGTTGGTTCGCTCACTGCCAGAGATCCTGTTGCTGACCTTTTCTGACCGGCCATTTGATCTTGAGTATTGAGCGAAGACAACTGTTAATGAAGGTCTAAAGTTTGTTTGAGATGCTCTTTATGACGCGCAGTGCAAGTGTCTGATCCGTATAGTAGCACCGGCTTCATATTGGAGTTGAAAATCTGGATCTTATTTTTGATAATGAGTGTTGTTGACCTCCACACAGACTTGAGAGAAATGAAAGCTTGCCTGCCTTGCTTTCTCAATACTCACTGCTCTGATATCCTCATCAGTTTGTCCGTCTGTAGTTGAAACGATGCTTCCCAGGAGGTTGCTTCTTTCACATTTCTCCCATTTATGCTGGCTGACTGTTGTCTGTTGCTGCTGCTGGTGTTGTCCAGGAATCTTCATCACCACATCTGTTTTGTCTATGCTCACCAGAACTCCTATCTTCTCTGGATGCTTCTTCCGCCAACTTGTTGCTCTCCATTTCCATATCTTCCAGTTTGTGGGAAATCAGACATATATCATCGGCGAAGTCCAGATCATCTAAGATTTTTGTGTGGGTCCATTTTATGCCTGCTTCTTCGTTGCCCACTGTCAGTCGCACTATCCAATCTACTGCAATCAGGAAAATCATTGGCGATAGTAGGCAGCCAGCCAGCCTTGTCTAACTTGCGTCCTCACTTCGAAGGATTCCGTGAGTTTCTTATTGTGGATTACTTGGCACTGCCGTTAAACTGTTGGATGAGATGTATAATTGTCGGGGGTACCCTGAAGTAGCGAAGTAGTTGCCAAATCACATCTCGATCGACGCTGTCGAAGGCCTTTTCAAAGTCGATGAAGCTGAGATAGAGAGGTGACTGCCATTCCAAGCATTCTTTAATGATCATCTGTTATGTGGCGATTTGATCAATACATAACTTGTTTCTCCTGCATTCAGCCTGTTCCGGTTGAAGTTTTCCATCCAGGGCTTGTTCGATTCTCTCCAGGATGATGCAGTTTAGTACTTTCCTTGGGATGGACAGGAGCACAATTCTGCGCCAGTTCTTGCATTGACTTAGGTCTCCCTTTCTATGGTAGTTTGAATAAGTATCCTTTCTTCCAATTCTCGGGTACCTTGCCCTCTTTCCACACCTTCTCCAGTAGTAGCGTAATCCAGTTTTAATGCCTCTGCTGGGATTCCATCTAAATCTGCTGTTTTTCCAGCTTTTTGTTGCCTTCAGGATTTCTGATTTCGTAGGGGGGTTGGTGTTCACTGGTAGTTCTGCTTCAGTGGCTGGTATTCATAGAATGAACTATGAATAGTAATAATAGTGTTAACAGTTATTGAGTAAAGAATATCACCATGATAGATTCAAAGTGACCAAAAGGAATAATTATATAATAATACCACTGGAACTAGAAACTGTACTCTAAATACTGTATCACTGTACAAAAAGACGCATCTTATGATTGTAGAGGAAATCTATTACTCAAATAAACGGTTACCTTAACTGGTGAATATGTTAATTGAGAAAGCTCAATTACTTCTTCAATTCTCAGAGGATAATAGTAAAAGTGAATCAGAAACAACTAAGTAAGGCGAACATTTACTATGACGTGATAAACTCAAATGAGGAATCGAGTGTTATCCTGATAATCATTTATATATATATATATATGTTGATCAGGTTTCAGCTGTTGAATGAGATTCTACAGCTGTTTCGTCCTAGCTGTCTGACAGATAGTGGTCAAGCTTCCACATCGCGATGACCCAACAAGCTGCACTGGCTGGAACCAATGTTCCTGCAGGTCCTATCATGTCAGGAAGGTTGTTAGGATAGAGACTAGACTAAAAACAGTTACCGGCATCGTGTCTGTCTGTTTTCGACATAGAACTTTGCACATATGTGCGGCAGTTCAAGTCGCCACACTCCCTTCATGTAGAACAAAAAGTAAGAGGAGAAAGTACAAGAAAAGCATAATAGAGACCGTAAGCAGAGGTGTGAGACAAAGAAAGAGTAGTAACGAAGAACAAAACAGTTTCATTGGAAATCATAAGTCACAAAAAGTGGATGCATCCGCGCTGTCATTGAGAACGACTTTCAGCCGTATCACCAATTGTTTCCAACCATTTGTTTTTACCGTCCCGAGGACCCCAGCCTGGAAGTCTACACCTTCCTACGTGGCTTAGACTAACTGTTGTAGATTTCATTGACTGGTGCCATGTTTTGGTTTGACAGCCGCTAGCTTTTTTCCAGCCAGCAACCGGCATTGTGTAAGAATCTTTATTACACTAAGCTGGGGGTTTGAGGGCGAAGTCGTACTGCTGTGGAACAGGGGTGTAACATAAGTGAGGTGTTTCCCTCAGATGACCAGCATGCCAGCAATGCTGTCTCTCCATTACGGAGGCAGGGGGTTAGAAAAGGTCGTCCCCAAAAATTGTACATCCCGACTTACCCTACGGTGGTCCGTAACCGGCGGTAAGTTTACTAATACGGAACCAATCCCAGAAACCAGTTCATACAGGCCGTGTGTGACCGGCCTCAAGCAGTTGTCCCCTGGGCTCTGCGGTCACGCAACACTTTCTGTTTCAGGTACCCGGAGAATCAATCAACTTCCACGGTGTGGGCAGCCGGAAAGTAACAACCGCCTACACACTTCCAAAAGCACACGAAGCCTTCCTGACAGACAGATGGTTTTCCAAGGATTCTCCAACTGATGTCAATTCATGATGAAATCCTACAACCAAAACGTTTTCAGTTTATTTCACGAATGACTTGGGAAATGAAAACATAGATGCATTTCGTGTAGGCGTGTTCTCTGAACTGGGCAATTTATCTACGAAGCTATACAATATAGTTACCACAATGAAATCTTAGCAATTGAATTGTTCAGATAAGATAAGATTAAAAATTACTGGACGATTTGGCGTGTGTCACAGTTACTTTAGGGGAGACTCTCAGAACTTTATCATATCATTATAGTTATAGAATTCAACTACATCTGTTCAAGATGTTAAAACGCATTAGAACTATCAAATAATTTCCATTTTACAATGATACTTAGTGGGCGTCTATTGATAAGTTCAGAAAAACCATGTAATATGTATGAATAGAGTGAAATACATTAATAACTTACTGTCTTCAATAAGCTGACGGAACCATCTTGTCAACCAGTAACGATATTCATTTGAAGATCCAAATGCAAGAGCAAGTTGTGCTTGAGATTCAAGGAAATTCTGATTCGAAATTCTTCTCGATGATGCGGAACTATACAAATCATGAGTAAAGAATTAAGAACAATAAATAAATAAGCGTTTCACATAATTCAAGATATGGAAAATCCCCCATAAGATGTGTAATTAAAATCACATAAGTCAGTGAAGACATGTCTTTTCGTTACTTCACTTAAAAGCTGTACAGTTATATTTACGGGGGAGGGAGGTTATATATACAATGCTGTGCGTCGGTGGTCCAGCGGTAGAACGCTTACCAGTCACGCCAAATTTCCGGGGTTCGATCGCTGGCCGATCCACCCATATACGTCGCTAGGCCGGGAAAGAGGGAATGATGGACGAAGGGGGCTAACAACCCCACCTTGTGTAAATAAAACCACTGCTAGTGAGTCTCCAAAGCTGTAGCTAAAAGCCTTATGTTCCACTAGGGATGTAAAGGAAAAATATATATATATATATGACATGAAAGGTAAGAGGTTATCGTCAAGATAAACCGAAGTGTATCAGACATTGTAATGTGCAAAAGGACAGTGAGTAATCTTACGTAATCGAGCTAGTTAACAGTCAAGTAGCCAAGTGATGAATAATCACTTGGAAGTAATTTATAGGAAACAGGAGAACAAAGGATTCAAATATTAAAATTAAAAGTACTACACACAGTTAACTATACAAAACATAAGAAAAACAAATTTAGCGCCAAGGCTATGGTAAAAAAGAGGTTGGGTAGCACGTTTCTGAACATACAGTTTAGGTGTATGAAGAAAATGTCAGCGAAGTCCTTTTGAATGGCCTGATTGTAATTTATATATAAAACTGTATGAAATCTCCTGCTTATGTTGCAGTAACCAGAAGTAATGATGTGTTCAAGAAATGAGGTGCTGACTGTTCTGCATTATCCTTTCACATACTATGCTGGTATTTATTCGTAGGCGTGTCTGGGCACTTTCCTGTCGGTACAGTCTATGTACTTAACTCCGAAAGATTAATCCAACCTCTAAATGAACATTGGAGGTGCCAACAGTGGGATCTCATCGTTGACATTTCAGTAAACAAGAGGATTTGTGCAAGGGAGGTGTAGAGATAAGGCAAGCAGCCTACTTCGAATCGCTCTCTGTAGATGGCTTCACAGGACATCACTAACTGTATCTCTCTTTAATTTCAGGTTTACAAATTGATTATTTCTTCGACACATCTAGGTTTCGTGGAAGATTGGTCTTTCTGTAAAAGTTTTTCAGCTGTCTATTCCACTTTCGCTTGCAGTATATTAATACTTTTAGACTTCCAACTGTTCGTCTTGAAAGCTGGACATCTACGAAGAATAATTTAACCCATGACCCCGCCGGAGGAATTAACGATAGATTTAAAGGATAGTGTGTCAATGGTAATTATATAACATTTTCTGAACTTTGTTTTTGATACCAAACTTTCGCTAATACGTTCTCTACACAAAAGAAACAAAGGCTGGAAGAACAAACACATGCGATTGGAAATCAAAAGAAAGCGCCACATAACCATTGATTGTTCTGTTGTGGTAGGTAGCTTTGTATTCTGAAAGGCATACCATCTTTTTGTTCAACCGGGAAACTGTGATGTAAGAGGGAAAAGTTACAGTAGTTAAACACTTACGATATTGTAACAGTGTACCATATTGCGAAGACATTCACTATGATATTAAATCAAGTTTTAGTGAAGTTAAGTACATATGTCATTCACCTGTGTAAAACAGCAGGTGGTATGTATGCTTGCAATAAACTATTTTCAATGATATTACAATAACTAATTGAGTTTGATTCTATAATTTTACATAGAAGTGCAGCAGTCCCACTTGCTAGACTCCATAGAGCATACAAAAATAGAGGGGAGAAATTCAGGAGAACTAAAATGATCAACAATGTACAGGAGAAAGAATCGTAACATGAAAACTGTGAGGATTTAGTCGATCTGGGAAGAACTGTGTTGAGTGGTTTTTGGCACTCGTGGGCAAGGCATATCTGTAAACTTGAAGAAACTCATGTATCCTCTAGGATTCAAACCCGCATCATCCAGTGCTACATTTATGAACGTTACCACAGGCCTATTTGGACTGTCAAATTACAGCAGCCGAACAGATCTAATTAAACTTTGAATTGGTATATGAAAGAAACACCCTTTAAACATTATTATGACTAAGTACACAGAGAAAAAAAGATACTGAATGGTCGGCTGCTTTCGAGGAAGGAGACACCAGGAGCTTTTCACGGGATTTTAATGCTGCCGCTGAGTTGGTGGGTGTCAGTGATCCAAAGGCAAAAGCGTTCGTGCTGTGAACGCTGCCAAGCGGCCGAGCAAAGGCAGTGTAGTGTGGAGCAGTCGGATGAGGAGACCTGGAAGGTATTGGTTAGACGATTGGTGGCAGAGTTCGACAGCTCAAGAGGACAGGCAGTTGGCGATGAAGTAGTTGCGTGTCACGAGGCTAGGACAGGACGGAGAGCCACTAATACTGGCGGTGAAGTTGACAAATTTTTACTAATTCGTGCACTCCTCACATTGGATGAAGAGCCAGAGTCGCAGCTACTGGCATCTCATTTCCTCGACAGTGTCCCAGACCACATCTCTTAGCAACTCAAGCTGGTTCACACTGAACAACCCATGGACATCGGTGAGTTAACCAAGGTGAAAAGAGTTAGAAGGTTCGAAAAAGTTATAAAGACTTACATAAGACTTGAATTTGAACCGGTGGAAGAGGTCGACTTCAGTCCACTATTGACTATTTTACTCAACTGTTGACAAGCAGATAATGGACCTGGGGGAGAACCACGTGCAACGTTCACAGCGAACTGATAACGCGCTGTATCCGAAGCATCAAACAATTCAATCCTACAAATTATATAAAAAGGCAAAAGAGATAACAAATAAAAGTAGACAGACAAGCAAGATTTGAGCAACGGCTTGATCGTCTAACCGTTGGTATACGAGATGAAATCACTAGACGAATTTCATGTTTACACCTAACATGTTACTAACTAAACATGAAGGAAGTATTGTAAACAAGTCTGACAAAAAGACCACCAAAACACCGTGCTAACTACGTTCATCAGGATTATTACATTTATCCTGTTGTACAATACAACATTTTGAATACGCATCATAGAGTTGGGGTGCTTTGTGGATGTCATGTCAACAAAGATTATTCAATGACTCAATGTTAACTTTGACAAATCAAAAAGTCAACATTAAATTTCTATATCCCCAGGTTCTAGAGGCAAACAGTCAAAAACAGTTGGAATACAACATTAGCACTTAATTTCTAGCCATCACGTAAAAGTGTTACATTGCTGCCATCACTGATATATCTTATTTTCTCGAGGAAATTTTCTTGCGAAATCCCAATGAAATGATTCACCTGCCTGAATGGCATATAGACACAGGTCCTCCGTCCTCAACTGAAGTTACTAAAGCTGTCACTAGTCTGAAACAAGGCAAAGCAGCAGTACCTGATCGAATGACTCCAGAGGTAATAAAGTACGGTGGAGACAGTTTACTGTCTGCGTTAACTCAGGTACTAGGCGAGTTGTCATCTGAACTGGTGACGACTAGTGGTGTCCTTCAAGGATGCCCATTTTCTATTCAACTTCATCATAGATGTACTGATGGACTTAACCCTAAGTGAATTCAGCGACTCAGGGATTGACTTCCTACCAGGGAATAATCTCGTTGACTTAGATTATGCTGACGATATAGTCCTTCTAGGCGAAGACGCTGACGAAATGCAGAGTCTTCTGAACACCTTGAGCTGCAATCTACAGATGTTTGGCATGCGATTTGCTCCCGCCAAATGCAAGATGATGTTACAGGACTGAACTACAGCGACTCCTAGATTAGAAATAGGGAGTGAAGTGGTGGAGCGCGTTGACCGCTTCACTTATTTGGGAGGTACCATCAGCCAACGCAAACCAGTTAATCTCTGACGAAATCTCGGCACGGATACAGGGGGCTCCTTTAGCACTTGCCAGTTTACTCTGTCTCTGGCGTAGACGAGATATTCGACTATCGACCAAAGGGCGGGTGTACTGCTCATCAGTCCGCCCCGTTCTCCTTTATGGCTGTGAGACCTGGCCACTGAGAGTGGAAGACATGAAAAGATTAGCTGTCTCCGATCATAGGTGCCTGCGTTCTATCTCCCGTGTGAAGTGGCACAATAAGGTGAGCAATTTTGAGGTTAGGCGTCGAGTGCTAGGTAAACAGGGGAAATCAATCGACGAAGTTGTGAAGTTACAAAGACTGAGATGGTTAGGACATGTGTTACGTATGCTGAGTCATCACCTCCCTCGACGAGCAATGTTAGCGGATATGGGGTCAGGCTGGAAAAAAGCTAGCGGAGGTCAAACAAAAACTTGGCACCAGTCAATGAAATCCACAACAGTTGGTCTAAGCCGTGTAGGAAGGTGTAGACTTCCTGGTTGGGGTCATCGGGAAGGTAAAAACAAATGGTTGGAAACAATTGGTGATATGGCTCAAAATCGTTCTCAATGGCTGCCGCAGATGCATCCACTCCTTGTCACCTATGATTTCCAATGAAACTATGTTATTTGTTATTACTATTCCTTTGTCTCACACCTCTGTTTACTGTCTCTATTATGCATTTCTTCTACTTTCTTCTCTTGCTCTGTGTGCTACATGGAGTGTGGCGACTTGAACTGCCACACACCGGTGCAGAGTTCTATGTCAAAAACAGACAGACAGACAATGAAATGATTCATTAGGGCAATACTCTTCTCTATTGTTCCTATTTAACGACATCAACTAGTTCCCTAACCCGTTCTAAGCACCAAAAAGTGGTTGGTAGCGATCCTACATTGCGAAATTAATCCAATCGCTACTGAAACTTAAAAAGCACAAAATAAAAATATAAATAAAAACTTATTCTACGCTGAAACCATGGAGGTGCAATGAAGCCGGCTAGCGAAAGTCTTCAGGAAGCTAGTCGACCAATGTGTATAGTTTCAATAAAAACAAAAGTAAGAATAGGGACATGAAATGTCAGCGTCACGAATTGGGAGAACTGATCAAATCACAGATGAAATACGAAGATTGGTAAGGAAGTGTTATGAATTTATGACAGCTAATAAAAGGGAAGTAGATTAACCAAATTGTTAACTGTAGAGCAAATAATCAATTCTAGTCACCTAGGAGACAACAACTAACCAACTGATATTCTAGTCAGCGCTGCGTTACCAACAGCATCAAGACTCTAATCTAACGGCGATCATTTCATTTCATGACCATGACACCAAGATTCAACTTAAAAGAAAGCAAACGTAAAATTATCCAGTGTTACCCGCCTACAAACCATGAAAATCAAGAGAAAGAGGACAACCTCTGTAGACAACCGCAAACAGTAATGGACAAGAAACTCTAAATGGTGAAGTCGAAACCTGATGGTCAATATGAATGCCACGATTGATGCAAATAACACAGTAAAAGACTGACTGGCTTTCACAGAGAACTTTGCACTGATGTGCAGCAGTTCAAGTCACCACACTCCATGTAGCATACAAAGTAAGAGAAGAAAGTAAAAAGAAATGCAAAAAATGCAAAGACAGTAAACAGTTATATAAGGCAAAGAGAATAGTAATATCGAAGAATAATATAGTATTGTTAGATATTGTACGTTACAAGGAGTGGATACATACGCACCAATTGTCTCCAGCTATTGGTTTCTACCCTCCTGAGGACCCCAACCAGACAGTAGTCTACACCTTCCTACGTGAATGGCTTAAACTAACTGTTGTGGATTTGATTGACTGATGAAGCCATGTTTTGGTTTGACCATCACTAGATCTTTTCTAACCTGATCCTATGTCAGCTAACACAGGATGAGAACTCATCATAAGTCAGTAGGCTCCTGGAATAATGGATTAGAACGCAGAGCTCTTCACAGACCTCTGACCTTTCAATGATTTGATGATTAGAAACAGCGTGTACAAGCACAAGGCTAAACACAAGGCAATATTGGTTCCAACAGATAGGCACACTGAAAAAATCAAGTAGACTACACTCCAATCTGAAGTAACTGGAAACGCAACTTACTGAACACAGGGTGGAGAAGTGGAGCGGATGTATGCTGGATTAAGTTAAAACAAGTAATAAGTGACCCAAATTACAAAACTACGGCATCACTATAGAATGTAGAAGGTGTAGACTTCCAGGCTGGGGTCCTCGGGACGGTAAAAATCTATGGTTGGAAACAATTGGTGACATGGCTCAAAATCGTTCTCAGCGGCGTAGATGCATCCACTCCCTGTGACTTATGATCTTCAATGAAACTGTTTTGTATTTCTTTATTACTCCTTTGTCTCACACCTCTGCTCACTGTTTCTATTATGCTTTTCTTGTACTTTCTTCTCTTGCTTCGCGTGCTACACGGAATGTGGCGTCTTGAACTGGTGCACATTTGTGCAAAGTTCTATGTCGAAAACAGACAGACAGACAGACTATAGAATGGATTCTACAATGACAGTTAATGCCTCATCTCAACTTTGTAGACTTTGTAGAACACTTTGACATTTCTTTCAACAGATTTCAGACTGTCATCACCAGCCGCCTTCGCTTAATACTAAAGATAAGCAAGTAATGAGGAACTCTGGTAGCAAAAAAAAGGCAAAAACACCCGATTGCCCAGCAAATATGCAGATGTAAATGGAGACGGATTGGATATGCGTTGAGGAGACATTCACGTAACACCAAACACACACACACACACGGAGCTCCCTTGAATGGAAACTAAATCAGAAGTGATGAGTTGGGCGTCTGAGATGGAAATCACTGCAAAACAAGAGAGTACTGGACAGCTATTCCATCCTACTATGGGACTGTTCATCAGTACATATCCATCATCTCACTGGGGATAGAACCTAGGACCATCAGGTTATGAGGGAAAGCCCATTGTACATTCAACCTGTGTAATGTAGCGATCTTTATATTATTATTATTATTATTGTGCGTCAGTGGCATAGCGTCTAGGGCACTCGCCGACCATGAACATAGTCCGGGATTTGATCCACGGTCGACGCACTCCTTTACCTCGTAAGCCAGAAATAATGCTTATAAAGAGAAAAGGTTGGGCATGAGGCTAGCAACCCCATCCTGTAAAAATTAAACACTGCTACAGAAACTTCAAGCCACTAGCTTGAGGTCCTATGTTCCACTGGCGAACGTGAAGAAAAAAATTATTATTAACAGATTTAAAGGATTTAAACTTACCAAATACGACTTTCTATGTGGAATAAGTAAGATGAATTATCGTGTAAATATACCACAGGATATCCATTTGGACCAAAGGATAGAGAATTAAATCGACAATTATGGCCACCTAAGATAGACATGGGAAAAAAATGGCGTAAGCATAAGGAATTATTAAGAAAACAAGGCTTCAGTAAAGAATTAATCTGCAGGTTAACGTAAAATTTCAGTGACATATATATATATATATATGTCACTGAAACACCTTTTAATCGCTCACAAAACTCATTTGCTTGGGACACGAACATTTTCAGATACAAAGCAATGGAGTAACATTTATCGTGTCACAGTTGATGCTACTACCCTGAACTATACCGAATCCTAATTTCAAGATATGGAGTAAAGTATGTGTGTACTGTCCATTGGCTCAATCTGTTCTTCTGCATAGCTGTAAGATATAACCAATGAAGGCGAAAAATCTTTGGTCACCAACATTTGCATTTCACCTCCCGTGGTAAATAGTAAAATTATTATTATTATATTATTATTGTTTCCCTGGGTTCCGAGTGGAACATTGGCCTACAAAAACACGTCTCCACTTTGTCTGTTTTCTGCCGTCCTCTTCAGCTGGGTCTACGATTGACCAAACTCTCTCGTCTCTTTTCACACGATCTCCTCTATTTCACCCTCAAACTGACGACCCGATCGTTGCTTCACATTTGGATTCTACTCAAGTGATGTCTCCTCAAAGTTTGCCCGATCCATCTCCGTTTTCGCCATATTTCTTGAACGATCGGCTCTTGGTTTATTTCCAGCCAGAGTTTCTTGTTGTTAATTCTTTCTGGGGAGCTGGCCATTTTTGATCTTCAGTGTGGAGCCAGCGAAGGCAGCTGTTGATGAAAGTCGGCAACCTGTCGGAAATCCTTTACGCCACACACACAGTGCAATTTTCCAACCTGTATAAAAGGACCGACTTGACATTAGTGTTGTAAATACAAATATTGCTTTTTACACAGGTTGAGTGTAGAAGATTTTCAAACTGTTTCAGGGTGATGAAAGCGTGCGTATCTTGCCTTTGTGATTCTGATTGACTTTGACATATTCATCCGTTCAGACTGCCCGTAGTTGAAATGATGCCTTCTAGATAAGTGAAGGAGGTAACCTCTGTTAAATCTCTCCCGTTGACGGTGATTGATGTTGGATGCTGTTGTTATTGCGATTCGTTGGTTATCTTCATCACCTCCGTCTTTTCTATGTTCACCTGTAGTCCTGTCGTCATTAGCCGCTTCTTCAGACAGTTTGTTGCTTTTTCGCCTGCCTCTAAGTCTTCGAGTTTTTGTGTAACACTTGATACATATCACCTGAGAAATCCAAATCTTCTGGAGTCTTCTTATCGGTGGTCCAGCGTATTCCTGACTCCTCACTCCCGTGCACAGTCTGAAGCATAATCTAGTCCATCACAATTAAGAATATCATCGGTGATAATGGACAGCCAGCCTTTTCTTACTCCTATTCGCACTTCGAACGCCTCATAGAGTTTCCCGTAAAAATATTGTTCGTAATACTGGGATTAGGTCCAGAATGTTATTTAAGCAGTGTAAGTCAATCGATCAATCAGTGCCTGACGGAGTTTCAACACAGAACTTTGCACAAAATTACAGAGGTTCATGTTCTTAGACTTCATGCAGCACACAAAAATAGAGAAAAATCACTTAAAAGAACTGTGATAAGGTGAAATGAAGAAGAGAAAGCTTGGTAACATAAACATACATGAGTACTTAATGGATCTAAGAGACTATAAAGAGTGGATGTATCTGCGCCACTGACAATGATGTTTAGTCAAGCCGTTGTTTCATAACATCTTGAGGACTTCAACCAGGTAGTCTGCACCTCTCTCTATGTGGCTCAAATCACCAGCCAAAGATTTCATGGACTGATACGTTTTGGTTTGATCACCCCTAACTTTTACCAAGCTTAATCCTATGCTAGCTAACATTGCTCGATGAGGAAAGTACTGACTTCCCATGCGTAGCAAATATCATAACAATCTCAACCAATGAATATATTCAAAACCAAATCGATCGACTATCTCCCACTCTGCTTCGAACGCCCAGTAATACTCGCCAAATTACCCTTCATAGCATAGAAGTCACAACGCAGATATCTACAGTCAAAGACAGCTAACTTTCTATAGCTTTCATTATCAAAAGCAACTTCTCACAACCAAAAGATGGACTGAAAGAAATGCTGAGTAGCGCACAAGCCCTTTGATCGATAGTCGCATATCATGTCTACTCCGAAAAAGACGTAAGTTGGTGGGAAATGCCACAACATCCCGAAATAATTGTATTATTCAGATTTTAAAACAAAATGCAACGTGTAAATTTGGTTCATTTGCCTAAGCACTCGATTTTCAGTCTATGAATGCCTTAGTTCAAAACCCGCTACAACAAATTTAGCGTAGGCAACTGCTTAATACCACCAGTCCTTTCACTACGGGGAGTTGATTCATAGTTTAGTACTTGGAAAATCTGTCCCATGTAACAGAGTTTTATTATATTAATTTATATTAAGAACAGAGAAAACTGAAAATATTCACACGAAGGAGAATAAACAACAAATAGAACTCTCCTTCGACTTTCTGAAAGTAAGGAACACACACAAGTCTTTGTTCACCCACAAATAACATTAAATAAAAATTAAGATGTTTAGAACAGACATAAATGTGACTTCTGGTGACATCAATTTTGCGTCGGTGGGACACGAGTAGTATGTAAGAAGGGTGAAAAAAGTCAGCACCAACTTCCATGTTAGCGCTAATGTTCATTCAGGTACACTTGATCATTATCCACATCGGTGGTTCATTAATAGAATGCTCACCACCGAGGCACGCCATCCGGCCTCGATTTCCAAATGAAGCGCTCTGAACCTCGACTAACCGGTAGTAAGCCCGGTTAAAGAGGGAAGACTGGGGGTGAAGCTAGCAACCCCACCCGTAAAAATACACCATCGCTACTTACACCACGAAGCTCAGAGATTGAAGCTTTATGTTCCACTTTGAACGCAAAGGAATGAATGATCTTGATCCCACCTACTAGAAGGTAACAAATAAAATGAGATCATTGAGTGCTTCATTAATCAATCAAAAAGTCACCAAATAAATAAGTCCAAGTTCTTTACCCAGATGATATCAAGGTATCGGATAAAGAAGCCCATATACACAAGTGAAGCCCATCGTCCTGTTTTATATCTATCAACGAGGAACACAAGTCCATTGATATTTATGGGCTTTTGTAAGTAGATTCTGTCACCAACCGATACCAGTTAAAGAGATTCATTGAAAACCAGACAGCACTACTGAACAGCTGTTTCGCCCCAAACTTGGACTCTTCAGCACCTCATACACCAAAAAAAGGATCGAACATTGGACACAGAGATTACAAGACCAAGTTCGTTAATCATTCAATCACTTTGCCTGAAATTCAATGACCCGCGAATTTAAAATTTGTCAATTCGTGATGTTAACCTCATCACCATTGCCTTCTGTGAGCATCCACATTGAAGTTAGTCCGAATTTCTTTAAAATCAAACGATCTAAATGTGAATCTTCAGGTCATTGCTGGCAACAGGATGTACATCCTGAAAAGTCGTAACAAGTGAGGCTCACCATATGTGAAGGTCAGATGGATGATCATCAAAAGTACTGTTTGAGAGTGGTAGTGTTATATCACAAACTGATTAAGTTAGAAATATCAAGCATTGGTTTGTAGGGATTTGATTAGTTACTGGTTTGAAAACCAGTTATAATAAGTTACAGAACCTTCGGAAAACCTAGGAGTACTCGATAACTATTTCGTTCTGGTTCGGAACTCCACATGACTCCACTTATACAACGAGCTCGAAGACCGATTCGCCATTGACACCTGATTGAATGATCCATGAGTGGTCGACCGCACCAAGCCAGATAAGATAACAGTTACTCGCCCTGTGACATTGGCTGGGGATTGCGCTATACATATTGCAAATATGCAGAATTTGGAATTTATAGGCCACTGGACCAGGTCGCTATGGTAGAATGGTCTACGAGCTCGCCTTGTAATCAGGAGGTCTTGGATTCGTACCCCGGTGGATGTGAACTGATAAAGACCCTCAAGCTAGGACGAAACACCTCTCCAGTACTCTCTGGTGGTTTTCCGATGGTCCTCTAACCCAAGTAGTTGAATAATTATGAGCTTGATCTCGTAGTCTGAAGGTTCTGGGTCGCATTCCAGCTAGGGTGTTAGTGGATGCAAACTCCTGAAGAGTCCCAATCTAGAAGGAAACAGTTGTCTAGTTCTCCTTCGTTTTTAATCACCTCTTTAACTGATTTTATGTGGTTACGAAACCTATACTGAAATTCACTCGCATTGTTACATTCTAATGCAAATTTAAAATAATTTTACATGATAATAACTCATACATTAATTGATCTTTGAAAACAGAAAACACTTACCATTTAAAATATCTTTAATATTTGCTTCGACAAGTATTTGTGGAAATACAGAAGCATTGAATATACTAGACACTGAACCTAAACCAGAATTAGTCAGTGAAAAATTCCATATGATTAATCTTCCAGATCGGCATAAAGCAGCTAGTCGATATTTACGAGACACATTGAATTTATTGATACTATTATTGCCAGTAAATGCATTAGTGGCGCCAACAGAACCTCCATTATGCAGAAGAGTTGTACGTGGTTGTTGCCGTTGCTTTTGTTGTTCATTACCACTGACAACTGCATGTAATCGACTAAGATGATTATTATTATTATTATTGCCTGATGAATCAGTCGACTTTCCGGATGACGATGATGATGTTGATAACTGGCCAGTTTCAGTAGTCTCATTTGTCAATACTAAGGTATGCACAGAATCCAATAAGAGATTAGGACAGACACGACCACCAGTGCTGTAAAATAATTGTATCCGACCTTTACTATCACCGATAACAATAACTTCACTGAAATACAATAGAAGAATACAAGCATATTAATGACCACCATTCACTAAAAATGGTAAATATGTATAAACATAATGACTTCATTTCGACATGGTAAACTTAAATAGACTATTAGATACACAAAGCCATATACTACTATTTGATTGAAATGAGTAGTTTGATAACGCTAGTAGTGATAACTGGTCAGACAGATCGGAATGATCTGAACATTAGACAACCATTTTGCTTGCCTACTATTTATGGCAGCAAGCAGATCGCTTATATTGTGATTCAAAGGTGATTGTAGTGAGATTTCACCTTCACAAACTGCGCAAATTATGAATTCGATTCATACCAAGATGGGTTGAAGATAATAGGCAAGAAGGCCTGTCTGATTTAGCTTTCGTGTTTATAGGCACTCATCAGCAATCTGAAAAGAAAGTGAAGTTCCCTCGAAGACACGAACCAGAATCACCAAGTATTATAATCATAGATGTTACCCTTACGGTATTCATGCTCACGACTGACTTTCTGTAGGTAGGTGTAATTTGTTAATTTATGTAACTTACTCTGAATAAGCATAAGAGGTAAGACGATCAGACGAGACAAGTTCCCATAAACGGCGATCACCACGATTAGCGCATATTCTTGATAATGAGGCGGACATTTTTGTGCCTTCTTCACTAGATGTAGAAGAAGGAGAATTCGAGGAGTTTATCAACTGTACAACAATTGGTCCATCTACTAAGTTTGAACAGACAAATTGAACTTTTGGTATATTGCCCAATTGATCGGGAGTAGTGATAATAAATGGTGGAGGGTTTGTTAAACCTGTCAGCGCAGCACTGTGTATGGTCGACGATACATTATCGGCTGAAAAAGTAATTTATGCAAAGTAAAGGAAACATTGTAAGTTTTCGAAGGAAATTAACAGTTTATAAAAAATCTCGTGAATTTATATCTTCTATTCCATGTGTACTGCAATCGCTGAAACGGAAAGGTTACAGTTGGAAGACGGTTAGTACTCACTGCACTTACTGTTCTGCTTACTCTGGAGGAAACGAAGTATAATTATGCTGCTAATTACAAAGAATAGATACCACATTCAAGGTTCAACGGCAACAGTCAATCACATCTTTTCATACATTTGGTTGCCTTGATAAATTTCGATAGAGAAAGAAAGACCGGATTTGCAGTATAAATTAATGATGCATCATCATTCCTATTTCACAGGTTCTCCTCATCAGCTGCAAACTAACTTTAATGGTTGAAAGGTAATAGAGAAAACATTTATAAATTATAAGCATTTATAAATTTACGTGTACCTGCGGCAGCAAGTATATTGGAAGGACAGAAAGAAGGGTTTTTATCCGGTTTTCGGAGCATATTCCAAGAGACTTATGCTTAAAAAAGGAAGCAGACATTTACAAAATGCAATCACCGGACACCTTGTGAATACTGGTCATTTCGTCGAGATTTTCAAATCCTTCAAAATATTAAACATACAAAGAACAGTGAATCTACTAAGATTAACTGAAGCAATTGCAATCAAACATCTCAGATCAAACTTATACACACAGAAAGAGAGTGTAGTCAATCTCTCTCACTCCCTTGGTAACCGCATTACTTTCATTATACTGATTAGTCATACACATTAGTGAGTTCAGCTCACTAAGTAATTTTTCAGTTGGATGAACTTTAACCTTCTTGAATTCCTAGGTTGACGTACAAGCTAACACTGTTTATTGGATTTTTCTGTTTTCTGACTTCTCTCACCCCCTCCCTTTTCTTCCATAGTTTGATAGTATATAAACTGATGGAATCTTAAACTATCAATTGTAATGCTTATATTCCGGAAGAGTTCATCTTATAATGTTTTCTCTATAACCTTTCAAACATTGAAGTATGAAATGTTATTATTTATAACCATTGTAATTTCAGGTAGTTTGCTGCTGATGAGAACCTGTGAAATAGAATGATGATATCACTTTATACTGCAAATCTGGTCTTTATTTCTTTATCGAAATCAGATCTTTATTAGATAGTTGAAAGTAGTTAGCTGTAAGTCTAAGTTTTATGCTTGTTGGTAATTGTCAGCGAGACACATCCGAAGTCTTGAGGGAATTCAAATCCCTTCTGTGATCTGAACCAAGAGGTGACCCAGCTCTGCAGTCGGAGACGTTACCACATGTATTTGCAGCGAAAATATGTCCCACTTTCTCGTAAGTGTGTCGTTATTCGACACATCAAACCAGTTCCCATACAAAAATCCATTGTGAAAGGTCAATGTGATCTGATTAGTTTCTCCAAGGTCATTTCGAGGGACCATGAGTGTGGCATCCATCCTTCATAGTTGCCATTAGGCTTTCAAAAGATTCACAAAATATACTCATTTATTCAAAGGGGAAAACCACAGTTTTTTCGTCCAGCGAAGAAATATTTTTAGGCCGACGATTTCATTTCCAAGCCACGCAGTCGTATTTATAGTACAGAAAAAGGCATCAGGCGGCACTACAAGTTACTCAGTCATTATACATACGATAAGAATAAAGAAAATTAACATGATCTTCAAGGGGGGGGGGTACAGTTGAAGCGGATGACTTACAACGCTTATAAGTAATGGATATTCTAGGAGGTTTATTGAAACAAACATGAATGAAGAAACCTGTCCTGGCCAAATCATAGTTCCAAAAAAGACACTGTCTACTAGTTTGGCACTGACACGTGACATCGTTGCTTCTAGTATTCTCCAACCGAAGTCTGATTCGAAAATAAGTCACGGAAAATCTACAGCTCATGTTTCTGTCTATGAGCATTTACTCCTTGATATACTTCTGTGGAGCTGATTACATTACATGTTATAAATGTGTTACCCAGAAACGCGTAGCTGAACACTACCCAGTCGGGTTGATAGAGAGGCAAAAATAGGATGACATCTGTGAACAAATTCTGGAGTCAGCTCATTTAATCCCAATCGATATACGCTTTACACTTATTCATAGGACTAAATTCAATCACTTTAAAAGTTGGTGGTGTCAAAACGTCACCCATGCACAACGGTGTTTTTAAGTGCAAATCTAACTGATTGAGAGACATCTCAACAAAAATGTGCAACCTAATAAGATAAGAATAATATTATTATTTCTTTGGGTACAGAATGGAATATGGG
The DNA here is from genome assembly GCA_944472135.2 of Trichobilharzia regenti. Taxonomy (NCBI): domain Eukaryota; kingdom Metazoa; phylum Platyhelminthes; class Trematoda; order Strigeidida; family Schistosomatidae; genus Trichobilharzia; species Trichobilharzia regenti. The sequence continues at coordinate 21,008,965 of OX235265.1, read as the reverse complement.
GATTCAACAGCACAACGCCAATTCATCCAGTTCTCTGCAGTACGCTCTATCTGGCTCCTCAACAGTCCACTAGCTCTGATCTCCTCCTCACACGACCTCCTCAATGTCAAGATCACACCTAACATCCACCCTATCATTTCCTATTCGGATACCACTAGAGGGCCTGATGAGCAATATCACCCAACGGTTGTCTTAGAGTGTGCTCGACCCATCTCCACTTTATTCTGAATATTTGTCAGACAAGAGTTCCCTGTTCTTCATCCTTTCTAGCCAGGCCATATGACCTTCAGAATGGAGCTAGTGAATGCAGATGTTGATGTAAATCCACAGTAGCCTATTGGAAATATTTTTCGTGAAATGCTAAATAAATCTCTGTACCATTAAAGGAATATTAGACTGACCCGATAGCTGAGTGGTCAACGAACTAACCTAATGACCTGAAGGCTCCAGATTCAATCTCTGGTGAGATTGAGGGAGGACAAACGTTGCCTAATTTACTAACCAGTTCGAAACTCAGAAAACAAGGCTAAGTTAGACGTAGCTACAGAAACTTCAAAGATATGAGCAACTCGCATTTAATAATTGGCCTATTATGCTAATGAAATCGTAAATATTTTACTGACACAGATTTAATCATTGCAATTGATGAGATTAGGAGTGTGCTTTAACATCACTCTGTGAACACTCATGACATCTTTTGTATTTCCAACTCTTTACGAAAAGATAGGTTAAAACAGAGCTGTAAATAGACCATGTTTATCCCTTGATTAACCACGCTGGATGATGTTCAGAAATCTAACGATGAACTTGCTTAAGCGAACAACCACAGGAGAATTAGAATCTCAAGTTTATAGAAAATCAACTCACACGGACCAAATACTCAATTACAAGAACAGCAACAATCCATTAACACACAAAAAGAATTGCATACAAACACTATTCAAGAGGGCCAGGACTCATTGCAGCACTCCTACCTTAGGGAAAATCGAAGAAAGATATCTCATGGAAGCCCTCCAAAAGAATGGAATTTCACCAAATGACATATATCCCAAAGCCGGCCTATCAGATCAAGGGGCCCCAAGCAAAGCACAAAGAAAATCTCCCTACCATATATAAAGGACATCTCAGAAACCACTGCATGAATCTTCAAACCTTTAGGAATTGACATCACACATAAACCAACAAAATCTCTTCACTCAGTTCTATGTCAATCAAAAGACTCAACAGCGAAAGAAGATAAAGCCAACATCATCTACAAAATAAACTGTAACAACTGCGAAAAACACTACATTGGCCAAAGTGGACGTCCCCTTCGTCTTCGTATCCACGATCATAAGCTAGCCGTCAAAAGACATGACATCCACTCCTTCATATCACTACACACAGACAACCACGGACATCAATTCGACTGGTACAACCAACGTTCCAATATTAGACAGACGAAACAGCAAGAATGCTAGAGAATTTTTAGAAGCCAGCCTAGTATTCCAGTGAATCATCAATCAATAGACACATAGAGATGGACAAAATTTACCAACCGACAAGAAAGAAACCTCACACACAAAAGGGTCAAAGTTCAAGTCAAGGAAACAATCACTTCCAATACAAGTAAACTAGAAGGTGTGAAAACACACAAAAACAACCAATCAAGTTCAAGGTCACCAGGAGAGATATGGAGAAATCTAAAAGCTCACATCAAATTGAATTATGCGCTAAAGATGTCGCCTAGTAAGGCGATGAAAGCTTCGCAAATTAACTATCCAGCTCAGAGAACACAACCACATTAAAAACTTGCTTAATAGTATGCTCAGAGGAGCTCACACTGTAGATGTGAACAAGGAAGTGGAAAAAATTATCTCCCGTATTCCAACTAATTCTAATTCTACCTAACGAGTTAGTCCTTAACTTACAAATGAGACGGCACAGAAATCTACTTGAAGGAGCCAAGCTTATGCGGATGGAAGAGATTCGTTCAGACGCTTTTCATCCCCCCCTCCCGCCAACCCATCAGCCATCATTACTTGATTACAAATAATTTGACAATCTCACCTTCCCTTCCAAGCATTCTTGTCATCACCTTCACTGTGATCTCATCGCTCTCAACTAGCTTTCAAATGGAAAATACCCACAAACATGCCAAACTTACTCGGTTCTGGAATAGATATAGTAACGGATTTCGGCTTTGGCGGTGTTGACTCAGGTGAAAAGCATACCTTTTTATTATTTTGTCCAGCAGATGGTTTAGAAGAAGTAGCATCAGCTCCAGATTTCGGCGATTTTTCTTCTTCAGCAAAGAGTCGAACACGTCGTTTCCTCTGTTTATTAGAAGTGTTTACTTTCGCGGATTCATCACTAATCAATTTAGCATTATCTACTTGAGCTGGTGGCTCGCTATCATTAGTGTCAAGACGAGCACGTTTTTGTTCGATACCGATTTCTTGTTCTAAACAGTCCGATGATAACTTTTTCGACGCGAGTGGTTGTTGCTGTGGTTGTTGTTGTGGTGGTGGTAGTGGTGCTATGGTGGTTGTAGATGGAGCTTGTACTCCACTGGGAACAGTTTTCGAGGAAACATTTCGCTGATTTAATGATACATCAGTATTCGATCTAAAGTGTTAACAAAAATAAGTAAGAATAGAATTTGAGCAATGTGGTAAGAATATAATTCCATATTAGATCATTTTGTCTCACATAATACACAATGAGTGATACATTGTCAATAACTGAATAATGCTCGGAGTATACTCCATATCACTTTATTCACACAGTTTCATAATCACCTTTACATATACATTTCTTCTCTATTCCCATTGTTGTTTAAGGAAATTTACCATATCTACAGTAGAGGTATTGCACTGTTGCGATTGTAAGTGTTTGGCATTGATTCGATGAATAAAGATTGGGTGATTAACCTCCCTTTCATCATTTAACTACTAATATTACATTTTAATTTTAGTGTTGGTTTGTATGGAATTGAATGGTTACAGGATTTCACCATGAGCTGACATTAGTTAGAGAACCATTGGAAAACCTGCAGGGAGTACTGGACAGCTGTTTCGTCCTAGTTTGGGACTCTTCATCAGTACGCACCCACCGGGACTCGAACCCAGGACCTTCCGATTACAAGACCAGCTCGTATACCATTAAGACCTAATGGTACACGATCACGTTTCGAACCCCGGTGGGTGCATACTGCTGAAAAGTCCCAAACTGGGACGAAACAGCTGTCCAGTACTCCCTGCAGGTTTTCCAATGGTTCTCTAACCAATGTCAGCTCATGATGAAATTCGATTACATTTTAATATTTTCTCAACCTATTTCCGCCCTATTGTATGATTATATATTCAGGTATATACACATTGCAACAACCAAACCTTTTCTTTAGATTACTTAACCTAGTTGGGTAAGTCATTCTTCATTATACATCTTTTAAATATATTTATTTCTTTGCGTTAACCAGCTTGATTTTGTAATCTAAAGGAGTCCCTGGTGGAGTCAAGCGGTATTGTTATTATTATTATTGTCTCCTTTAAGTTCCTAGAGGAAAATAGGGCCCCAGTCGCACGTCTCCATTGCGTCCGTTTCTCTGTCAATGTTTTCACACGCCTCCACGTCTGACCACATGCTTTCATCTCCTCTTCACATCACCTCATGCAAGTCAACCTTGGACGACCAACTAGCCGCTTTCTGTTCAATTTCCACTTGATGGCCTAGCGTGTGATGTCACTCACTTGGTGGTTTTCTCAGAGTATGACCAATTCATCTCCATTTCTTAGTGCAGATTTGTTACACAGCTAGTTCCTACTCGGTTGGTTCACTCCAAAAGATCCCTCCCTGTTGCTGATCTTTTCTGGCCGGACATCTGATCTTGTGTAGTATTGAACAAAGACAACTATTGATGGAGATCTGTAGTTTGTTCAAAGTGTTCTTCATGACGCGCCAAGTCTCTTATCTGTGCAATAAATAGCACTGACTTCACATTGGAGTTGAAAATCTGGATCTTATTTTTCATGGTGAGTGCTGTTGATCTCCACACACAGATTTGAGAGTAGTGAAAGCTTGTCTCGCTTTCCAGATCCTCGCTTTGACATCCTCATCGGTTCCGTCCGTCTGTAGTTGAAACGATGCTTCCCGACTAGGTAGGTAAAGGATGCTGCTTCTTTCATATTTCAATCCATTCATGCTGCAGTTTGAATAAGTAGCTTTTCCTCCAATCCGCAGGTACCTTGCCCTCTTTTCACACCTTCTCCAGTAGTGATATCATCAAGCCCACTGTTGTCTATGGGTCCATTTTCAATGCCTTTTCTAGCATTCTATCTGGTCCTGCTGAAAAGGCCCAAAGTAGGCTGAAATACGTGTTCACTACTTCCTGCTTTCAAGTAATTTCTCATTAACGGATGTTTGGTTCATGACGAAATCTAAAAATTAATATGGAATTAAGCAAACACGACTTGAAATATAAAAGTCACTTTATAAGGGTTATACATTTAACTTGACAGAAGGGAAGGACAAAGGGTGTACTAGGAAGAATCAAAAAGCATATCATTAACAATAACAAAAAAAGGTTAGAAAATAATATGAACTCACACTGATACTGTTTCATCGCCACGTTTTGTTTCAATTGTGGTATTCTTTGACACAGATGTATTATGATTAACTTGTGAAGTAGGTTGTTTATTAATATTGCTATTATTATTATTATTATTATTGCTGTTATTTTTATTACCATTAGTGACAGTAGTCCCATTGACTGCCACAACTGTAACAACTGTTGAATTCGAAGCGCTTGTGACAGTTTTAGAAACTGTAGTGTTGTTACTTGTAGTTGTACTACTAATAGTAGTAGCAGTAGTAATCGTAGTATTTGTTGTTGTTGTTGCTGTTGTTGGTGTTATCCTTGTCGTTGTTGCACTTGTCATGCCTGTCACTGCTCCTGTTGCTATCGTTGATGACGGTGATTTCATCGTTTTACCTGAATCTGAAGTTGACTCTGAAACAATTTCCACACTGGATTTACTTTCTGATCGACTAGGCTGTGGTGATGTGAATTGAGGATTGGAGTTGCCGTCATCATCAGGACTAATCAATGAATAATAATAATAATAAAGACAAAAAGGGAAGGGAAATTCTTTATTCACCATTGGACAAGACTACTTTAGTAGATTTTAAAATATTTTATAGGACTGAAGTATAGTAGAGTATGTATGGTATGTACTTTGCGCCGGCTAAGTGCAAAGTACTGTTACAAGATTGGCAGGAGCCTGTACCTGCACTCACTCTTGCGGGTGGACCGCTTGAAGTCGGTGGCACACAGTGGTTAGGACTCTTGCCGACCTTACACATGGTCCGAGGTTCGATTCCCCGCCGATGCACACCTGATATATATGTTCGGCCTGCAAAATTTGGTCTACCGATATCATATGCTGGAAATTCCATACGTCTACCAAAAATACAATGTGGAATCAAGCTGTAATCAAAAAAGTTGCTGACAAGTTTGTGTATCTGGGTAGTTCTGTGAGTGCCGGCGGAGGAGTGACGGATGAGATTTCCAACCGTATAATGAAGGCTATGGTGGCATACATCAACTTGAGCCACCTCTGGTGCCGTCGCGATGTTAGCCTGGCTGTCAAAGGTCGGGTATACAATGCTTCGGTGCGGGCTGTGTTGCTCGACGCCTGTGAAACCTGGCCTTTCCGAGCTGAGGGCGTGCGACGACTCTGCGAGTTCGATCATCGCTGTCTCCGCAGGATCGCTTGCGTTCGATGTCATCATCGCGTGAGTAGTTCTGAGGTTCGGCGGCGTGTGTTTGAATACAGTGAAGATCACCATTCATTGAGTGTCGTCATCTGGAAACACCGGCTCCGGTGGCTTGGATATGTGCTGCGAATGTCATCCCAGAGGCTTCCGTACATGTCTCTGTTCGCTAGCCCTGGGACGGGATGGAAAAGGTGGAGAGGCGGTCAGTCCATAACATGGCGTCGTGGGATGAAGGAGTTTTGTGCTAGATTAGCATCGGTTGGTGCGTCACGACTCCCTGGTTGGGGTCCAAGAGATAGCTCGAACTGATGGCTTGAAATGTTCTCGGATATAGCCAAGAATCATGATCAATGGAGAACGTGTTACAATTTCCTTCTTTCTTCCCTTCCCGATGACAGTTCATATATATATATATATATATATATATATACCAATACAAAATGACATTCTAAACTCCAGTTAGGTTTCAATATAGAACTTTGCACATAAATGCAACAGTTCAAGTTGCCGAAAATTATGTAACACCCAGAGGTGGAGAAGAGACAGAAAAAGAAACTTAGATGAACTACAATCTGCAGAAATGTAGAGGAGACAGTAAAGTAACATGTAGGAACATGAGGGTTTAATATACCTAAGAGATTACAAAACCATTATTATTATTTTCTTTAGATCCCAGAGGAACATAGGGCTTCAGACGCACGTCTCCATTGTGTTCGGTTTTCTGCCAAGGTTTTCTTCTGTCTCCCCGTCTGCCCATATGCTTTCATCTCCTCTTCACATGACCTCCTCCATGTCACCCTTGGACGACCAACTTGCCGCTTCCCGTTCGAGTTCCACTCGAGCGACGACTTGGCGTGAGATGTCACCTGATGGTTTGTTTTCTCAAAGTATGGCCAATCTACCTCCACTTCTTCCTGCATATTTGTTAAACAGTCGGTTCCTGCGGGGTTGGTTAGTCGTTCCCAGAGATCTCTGGTGCTGATCTTTTGTGGCCGGACATCTGATCTTGTGTAGTATTGAACAAAGACAACTATTGATGGAGATCTGTAGATTGTTCAAAGTGCCCTTCATGACGCGCCAAGCCTCTTATCTGTGTAGTGAATAGCACTAACTTCACACTGGAGTTGAAAATCTGGATCTCATTTTTCATGCTGAGGATTGCTATTTAAGTGTCGGTTTATAGGGATTTGATTGATTGGTTACAGGATTTCACCATGAGCTGACATTAGTTAGAGAACCATTGGAAAATCTGCAGGGAGTACTGGACAGCTGTTTCGTCCTAGTTTGGGACTCTTCATCAGTACGCACCCACCGGGACTCGAACCCAGGACCTTCCGGTTACAAGGCGAGCTCGTATACCATTAAGCCACTGGGACTTGATCCAATGGCCGGTCCATGAATTGTAACTTCTGCCAATTCATCATATAGCGCGACCGCCAGCCAATGTTTTCGGCGAGTATTTGTCCTCACACCAGACCCGCTGCACCCTACTGTCACGACTTCCCACTGGAACCCAGGTAACTACCTACCTGAATAATAGGGCCAGTCGCCAGGATTGCTGTTGACGATCACACACAGACATGAGAGTAATGAAAGCCTACCTCGCTTTGACATCCTCATCGGTTCCACCGGCCTGTAGTTGAGACGGTGCTTTTCAGGTAGGTAGGCAGGTAGGTAAAGGAGGTCGCTTTTTTCAGAAAAGTTCCAACCCACGAGCTTCTAGAATACTGAGGACTTCAACCAGGTAGAATTTATGGATTGATGCCAGGTTTTGGTTTTACCACCTCTACATCTTCTCCAACTTACTCCAATATCAGTTAACATTGCTCGTCGAAGAAGGTGGTGGCTCGGCATGTGTAGCACGCATCCTGGCTTTCTCAATCGATGTACCCCCTCACTCCTCATAGATTCATTTAAGTAATGGGTATCCCTTTAAAATGTGCCATAACAGGATAATATATCCCTATGAAGTACTTTCTCATATAAAGACTGCCAGATTCTATAACTGATTGCTTGATAAAAATTACAACGTTTATGCATGAAAGTTTCTTTATGAAACAGAATGTTCTATAGTTGGCTAACGGTTATCCAGCTTTATTAACTGGAAATCAGCGAGTAACTAAAATGGCTGAAGCTCCAAAAAGCACTCACTTGGCGAACATAACTTAAACCTGGTTCCTCTGAAAGAGGATGACAACAACACTTTAATCACGTAAATACTGTGAATCTTCAGGAGAATTCAGTTATTCAATCAATGAATAATAAGCGATGCAACTGTACTATTATTTATTACTATTTTATTCTTTTAAGTTCCCAGTGGAACATAGGGATTCAAGCTACGGCTCTGAAACTTCAGTAGCAGTGGTGTTTATTTTTACGAGATGAGATCGCTAGTCTAATGCCCAACCTTCCCTCTTTACCAGTCTTATTACTGGCTTAGCGGGGTAAAGAAGTGCGCGTCTGTCGCCGGACATCGAACCCCGAACCACCTGCGTAATTGGCGAATATTCCTACCACTGTGTCGCCGATGCCCAATGCAACTGTATGCATCCCATTTTCATGCTCTCCTTACCCCAGCTGCCTTATATATTCAGTGTGAAGCATTCCATAGTGACAATAATGCACTGGATTTGTGTTCAAACAAGAATATACATCGGATGGAAAACTAATTACTTTTAATTATCCTTCTATGAAAGTTCAGTATGTAATTCTGAAAATAAAGCTTCGATTTAAAACACAAATGAACTCAGTGTTGCATATGACTGTTCTATAGCGCAAACTTCAAACCGTCATATTTCGCAACTATGACTAAACAAAGGTGAAATAAGCTTGAGGAAATGTCATAAAAATTTTTTAAAAAAAAAGGAAAACGTACCTGTCCAAATGACCTAAGAATTTCGGTGTTATTCTTCGGCGACCATCTTTACTCCGAGTTTCAATTTGTTGAGATGGCTAAGAAAAGAAAACAAAACACGGTTTTGTCAAACATTATATGATTTTCATGTGTTGTTTTGTGGGGATTTGAATGACTTTAATTTTGCCTACAAACTGACTAGAGTTAGAGGACAACTAAAAACCAACAGGGAGTACTGGAGAGCTTATTTTGTTTTTGTCTTCTTGAGTCTCTTCATCAGTACGCATCTATGCCCCTACCAAGGACTGAACCCAGAGTGAACTCGTATGCCATTCAGACACTAGGACGCAATACATTGACTTTTTGATATGTATCCATATAATATGTGTGTTTGTTTGACAGTCTGTTATATTTGCTAGGTATATATGGATCGATATTCCATTATAATTAGCCAATCATGTCAAGACTGTCTATTGATTTGTTCATTTTGAATATTCGCTCACACACTTGTTTCACACACTTGTTCGGACATTCACACTAAATTGCTCTCTCACACTTGTGTGACATTGATTCTCCTTGTGTTGGAAAATAGAAGTATCATCGCAAACCTAGTGGTCTTCTGATTTCCATCTTTCTTCCGTCAGGACTATTAAATTTTCGACCAGTACATAACACTTTTCGATATTAACTTCTGTCGATTCACGATATGGCGCGACTTTGCCAGCCAACGTTATCGGTGAGTATCTGTCCTCACGCCCAACTTGGTGGACCCGGCTAATGACACCTTTCCACAAAAACTTCAGGCAACTCCACCCTATAGTCAGTCAATAGTGGGCACAAGTTCACCCTGTAACCTTAAGACCCCGAGGCCATAAACAAGGAGGAAACAACTACCCAAGACTACTTGGTTTTCAATGGTTGGCTAACTTAAGTCGATCTGTTATCAGAACTGAAATTATACGATTTTGCTAAGAATGAGCTAGTAGGAGATATTATCTACAGAGGTTATTTAAGATAATCTTAGGTTAACAGCTTGATATTTTGCTTACGAAGATTTGACTTAAAGTCAGATGGAAACGTTAATACGAAGAATTAAGATTTTAAAAAGGTGCCGGTGACACCATACTTCAGTTTTTCTACAGGATCGCCGACAAAATCTCAGCACGGAAACAGAAAGCTCGTTTGACATATGCCAGTTTCCGCCGCCTCTGGCATAGACGTGATATCCGGCTATCGATCAAAGGGCGTGTGTATTGCTCAGCAGTCCGCCCCGTCCTCCTTCATGGCTGCGAGTGAGACATGGCCGTTGAGAGTGGAAGACATGAAAAGGCTGTCTAGCAATCATTGATCATAAGTGCCTGCGTTCTACCTCCCGAGTGAAATGGTACAACAGAGTGAGCTTAGGCTTCAGTCGAGCGAGTGCAAGGTAAGGTGGGGAAATCAATAGACTAGGCTGTGGAGCTACACAGACTGAGATGGTTAGGATATGTGTTACGCATGCCTAGTCATCACCTCCCTCGACTGGCGATGTTAGCTGACACACGGTCGCGTTGGAAAAGAGTCTGTGGTGGTCAAACCAAAACAAGGGCAGTAAAATTTCTACTTCAACTTCATAGATTTCGAAAAGGACTTCGACTGCGTTGATCATTAAGTAATTTAGAAACTAATTTAACGCTGCAGCGTGCAGTGTCCCATATCTTTATCAACCTCATTCAACAGCTAGCTATATGACAATACCACATGTCAAGTAATCAACAACGAAAAACTCAGAGAAACCCTCGAAGTGAATACAGCAGTAAGGCATGGCTGTCTACTATTCATGATTGTAGTAAACTGGATCATACGCCAGATTGTGGGGAGCGAAAAGATAGGAATACAACGGAACGATGAGTAAACTTTAGAAGATCTGGACTCCGCAGACGATTTATGTTTAATGTCATAAAAACTAGAAGATCTATAGGAGAAAACAAACAAGTTGGCGGAAAGAACGCCAAAGACAGGATTTTAAGTGAACGTAGAGAAGACGGCGGTAATGCAGATAACTCACTTACAACAAAAAAAAAGACCAAACAATATAGACGGGAGAAGTTTGAAGCAAGTCACTTTTTTCAACTGCAGGCACTAAGTATAAGAATGTCAAAAACAGCATCGGAAAGGTAAGCCAAACCTTCATCACTGTGAAATCAGTTTGAAAATCTGTTGGCATTTAGCATAGGGAATAAGATCTCAATTTTCAACACCAACGTTAAGTCAGTTCTTCTATTCGAGTCACCAAGAGCATTTCTAACCGGCTACTTCGGACTTTTATCAACAGCTGCCTTAGCTCCATAATGAAGATCAGATGGTCACAAAGAATAAGTGAAAATAAATCTCGTCAGGCGATAAACCAACCAAGAACCTTTTGCTTCACAAATGGAGTTGAACTGGACACACAGTGAGGCGACCATTGAGTGATCGCACTCAGGTAGGCGGGCCTTCGAGTAGAACTCATATATAGGAGACGGTAAGTTGAATATAGGTCCAAGGGTAACATGGAGGAGAAAGTGTGAGGAGGAAATGAAAGGTTATGCGCAGTCGTGACTCTAGCTTCAAAGGACTGCAAAGAACCGAGTGGAATGGAAATAATAATTGATATTTTACTTGGAACGATCAATTCCCTATAGGAATTTCGACAAAATAATACGATAAATTATATATTGTTAGTATTTTGTCGAAATAAATAGTTATCATAACGAGAACAAAATCAGAACCACTCTTTTGTAGAACAAATGAATAAAGGAATAAATAAAGTAATTAGTGCTTCAAATATTGAGCTTCAATACTTAGCTTAGGCGTCGAATGCTAGGTGAGGAGGGGGAATCAATAAACGACGTTGTGAAGTCACACCGATTGAGATAGTTAGAACATGTATTAGGCACACCTAGATTAACCATCGTCTTCCTCAACGGGCAACATTAGCTAACTGACATAGGATAGATCAGGTTGAATAAGAGCTAGTGGTGGTCAAACCAAAACACGGTTTCATCAGTCAATGAAATCCATAACAGTTAGTTTAAACCAGCCATGTAAAGAGGTGTAGACTTCACGGTTGGGGTCCTCGAGATGGTAAACACCAATAAAGGCTGGAGGCAATTGGTGAGACCGAGCACTTCGGTCCAATCAATCGACGGGAAAATTTGGAATTCAGTTAAATAATTAGTACGACCCGTTGCACAAGACGTGGCTGTCGTCGCCCAAGTGGTTTAATGGGTTACGCTTTGGCGTTTGAAACAATGGGCACTGGGTTCGAATCTCAGTGGGAACATCATTACTCACTGAGGAATGCAGGTACACCCAGATGACGAACCCCAACTAGGACAAAATGCGCATCCTGGATTCCACTGCTAGCCATTATCCACCGATTAAATTGGTGGCGCAGACCCATCCACTCCTTGTGCCTTATAATATCCAACAGAACTATATGGTTCTTCTATATTACTATTCTTTTTGCCTCATATTTCTGTCTATTATCTCTCTTTTATTGAACCTTTCTTTACTCTCTTTTCTTCGCTTGTGTGCTACATGGAGGGAGTGTAGCAACTGGAACTGGAGCATATCTGTGCAAAGTAGTTCTACGTTGAAACCAGTCAGTCAGTCAATCAGTTAGTGTTTCGAAAAGTATTATAGACAAATAAAAATCCGCTAGATAATACTGACAGCATCACTTATTACATCAAGGTGCTTACATAGCAAGTACAAAACAAAAAGAGAGAATAGTACTTACCCCTGTTGGAAGAGACTTTAATTGTTTTGTTCGTGTCGGTGGATTTTTTAACTTAGTACGAAGTTCAGCTTGTGTTTTCTGCAATGCTAAAGCTTCTGGAGTTTCAAGGAGTATATCACTTTCATTTAATACACCCGAATTATCTTTATTCTCATCCGTTGCGCCTGAGTCTGCTGATACACCATTCGATGAAATAGGATGAAATTTATCTAGTGAACTTTGTCCGTATACTTTGTGATGTAGTTTAATCTATAAACACAGAATTAGGAATGTTATTATAATAATAATAATAATAATTTGCTTTATTCCAAAACAGTACTTGTGATACAGAGAATGGAATTCTCAGCATTTCACTATACACAGTATTGCATCCAATTAGTACATTAACAATAAATAAAATTCTACATAGATTAAGGGTAGTCTCAGTTAATTTTGACAACAACATATTAGCACATCGGTAGCAAAGCCAAAATTAAACAGAGTGTTTGAAGGTGTTAGAAAAGTAGATACTACTAGTATATTTACTGGCGTAAGCGGCAACCAAAAGGTCGAGATGTACAGAGTGTGAAAGAACGAAGATGAATGTTTTAAGTAGAGTTTGTAAGGAAGAGAGAAACAAAACAGCGCATAGCAGAGAAAAGAAAAAAGGAAAAACAAGAAAGAAAACGTTGTACCTATAGATGATATGAGTTGGAAAGACGAAATCCAGTTGTTCTACTGACTATTTAATAAGTTATGGGTATCACGCCTAATGCTTTCTTTATCGCACAGAACACGAACGAGCCAAATAGGGTGTGGTTGAGTTTTTATACTTGCTAGCGCGAGCATGCAGTTTTCTATATAGGCTTCTGGTTCTGCCTGATGAGATGATACAAAGGGAGAGTTGTGAGTGAAGAGGGTGGTGTGAGTTAGATAGAACGGATTTAGCCCATTTTTCACATGAGTTCAAGCGCTTGTCAACCAGAATATTAATAAGCTGGTTAAGTGGCACATTGCTTACCCTGCTGACAACCTTAAACATCCTACGTAATAAGATATAGTCCTTCTTCAGTAGCCCTGGAAAAACTAAAGGGGAACAACAGAGAATAATAGACAGAATACGGGAGTTAACGAATCGTAAGAGTAAGGGTTGCGTTATTCCAGAATGTCTTAACTTCTTGATGTAGAAGGTAAGACGGAATATTTTCTTAGAAATCATCAAGATATGAGACTACCAGGAGAGATCAGCAGATAAAATGACGCCTAGATATTTAATTTCCGACTTGGTCTCTATTTCAGTGCTATCTATGTTGCACACCTCGTGAGTGCTAACCAGTTTGTTTATTAGGTCAGAATTATGCCTAAAGGTGAAATCGACTATTTGGCATTTAGAGGGATTTAAGTTTACACCGTTTTCCTTGGACCACTGGCTGATTTCTGAAAAAAAGCCATTTAGTTTGGAGCAGTCACTTGGACATTTGACAGGCAAAGATACAGTCAGATCGTCGGCATATTTAACAAAATTAATCTCATTTGAAGATAGTAAGTCATGTAGGAAGCAAAAAAAGAGAAGTGTGGAGAGTACAGCACCTTGGGGGACACCAGCTTCAGTGAGCACAGCTGTCTGTCTGTCTGTCTGTCTGTTTTCAACATAGAACTTCCGCACAAATGTGCGGAAGTTCAAGTCGCCACACTCCGTGTAGCACGCGAAGCAAGAAAAGAAAGTACAAGAAAAGCATAATAGAAACAGTGAGCAGAGGTGTGAGACAAAGGAGTAATAAGGAAAAACAAAACAGTTTCATTGGAGATCATAAGTCACAAGGAGTGGATGCATCTGCGCCGGCCACTGAGAACGATTTTGAGCCATGTCACCAATTGTTTTCAACCATAGATTTTTACCGTCCCGAGGACCCGATCCAGCAAGCCAGTCTACACATTCCTACGTGGCTTAGACCAACTGTTGTGGATTTCATTGACTGGTGCCAAGTTTTTGATTGACCTCCGCTAGCTCTTTTCCAGTCTGACCCTATATCCGCTAACATTGCTCGTCGAGGGAGGCGATGACTTAGCATACGTAACACATGCCCTAACCATCTCAGTCTTTGTAATTTCACGACTTCGTCGGTTGATTTCCCCTGTTTACGTAGAACTCGACGCCTAACTTCAATGTTGCTCACCTTATTATGCCACTTTACACGGGAAATAGAGCTCAGGCACCTATGATCAAAGACATCTAGTCTTTTCATGTCTTCCACTCTCAGTGGCCAGGTCTCACAACCATAAAGGAGGACGGAGCGGACTGATGAGCAGTACACCCGCCCTTTGGTCGATAGTCGAACATCTCGTCTACGCCAGAGTCGGCGTAAACTGGCAAATGCAAAAGTGAGCACAGCAGAGGAGGATTTACCTTTGTATATAGTGTACTGCATTCCATTTGAGAAGTACAAATGCAACCAGTTTGTGACCCAGGATTCGGTTTGTGTCATCGAGAGCTTATTTAGCAAGAGACATCTAGGTGCAGAGTCGAAAGCAGAAGTCGAGAAATGTGCAGCAAACGTATTTGGCACCCTTATCTAATGATGAAACGATACTGTTGTGTAAGACGGTGTCTAAAGTGCTCCTACCCTGTCTATATGCAAATTGTTTGAGGTCTTCAAAACTTTTAAGGGAGGATTCAAGTTTAAGAAGTACTAGTTTTTCCATAAGCTTTAGAAACGAGAATTAATGGCAATGGGTCTTGAACTGCTAGTACCAGTTTTAGGGACAGTGACTACTTTAATGTCTTTCCATGCAACAGGTACAACGTTTTTGGAAAAAGGAGCATTTAAGATGTTAGTAAGTGGAGAACATAAAGCATCTACAAATTGTTTTAGAACATAGGCAGGTACACCATCAGGGCCAAAGCTACATGAGGGCTTAAGCGTTTTAAGACATTTTAGGACATCGAGAGTATTGAAATCATGAAAGTTATCAGCTACATGATTTGTAACGTTAGAAGTAATTATAGTAGAAGAAGAGCGTATAAAGGTTTGAAAAAAAACACGATGACAGTAGTCAAATTCAAAAAAAGACATTTATTATTACTATTATTAAAAATATAAACTTGATACATTTATGAGCATCAAGTGATACTACGCCACACAAAAAGTAATAAAACATTATTTTTTATACAGAAAATAGAGATAGAACAGATTTATCACACTGATATGAGTTTCACATGGCGTAGGTGAATACAGCCACAAGACTCCGATTATTCTATAGTATGCACACACACACACAAAATTGAAGACTTACAAGCGAAAACTGACAAACTGGTCGAAGAAGTAGACAGTGAAGACAGGACTCCAGGTGAACATAGACAAGAGGGAGGTGATGGAAATAATCAACCAACAGCAGCAGCAACATCCAGCTCCAATCACCATCAATGGGAGGGATTTAAAATAGGTCACTTCATTCACTTATCTAGGGAGCACTGTCTCAACTACAGGCAGTCGGAACGTATACCAAGCCATCGCCTCCTTCGACGAGCAGTGTTAGCGGATATAGGGTCAGACTGGAAAAAAGCTAGCAGCGGTCAAACAAAAACTTGGCACCAGTCAATGAAATCCACAACAGTTGGTCTAAGCCACGTAGGAATGTGTAGACTGGCTTGCTGGATCGGGTCCTCGGGACGGTAAAAATCTATGGTTGAAAACAATTGGTGACATGGCTCAAAATCGTTCTCAGTGGCCGGCGCAGATGCATCCACTCCTTGTGACTTATGATCTCCAATGAAACTGTTTTGTTTTTCCTTATTACTCCTTTGTCTCACACCTCTGCTCACTGTTTCTATTATGCTTTTCTTGTACTTTCTTTTCTTGCTTCGCGTGCTACACGGAGTGTGGCGACTTGAACTTCCGCACATTTGTGCGGAAGTTCTATGTTGAAAACAGACAGACAGACAGACAGTCGGAACGAACGAGAATGTCAAATCGAGAATCGGAAAGGCGAGAAACACATTCGTCAACCTGAAACCAATCTGGAAATCTTCGTCACTCAGCATCAACAACAAAATCCAGTCGGATTTTCAATACAAACGTCATGTCAGTCAGTTCTTCTATACGGATCAGAAACTTGGTGGGCGGGTCACAAAGAATATTTCCAACAGGTTGCAGACCTTTATTAACAACTGTCTTCGCTCTATACTGAAGATCAGATGTCTAGGCCGGAACTATGGGGAACAAACAAAGCAAGAACCGATCGCCCAACAAATATGCCGGAGAAAGTGAAGATGGATCGGACATTCGCTGAGGAGACTGCTGGATGACATCGCGCGTCAAGCCCTCGAGTGGAACCCGAAAGGGAAGCGGCGAGTACGATGTCAGTGCAAGGGTGACATGGAGGAGATCTTGTGAAGAGGAGTTGAAACAGTATGGACTAACATGGATGCAGGCGAAAAGTACAGCAGAGGACAGAAGAAAATGGAGACGTGCAGTTGAAGCCCTATGTTCCACTAGGAACCCAAGAGAGCAATAATAATAATAATGCACCAGGTTCATTTTGAAATTCGATGGTGACCAATAAACGCCGTCCTCCATAGGTTGATGTATAAGTAAACTGATAGCACCTATTACCAATGTGAAGTATTAGACTGAGTAAAACTCAGGGTTAGCTAGTGTAACGAAAGAAGACAGGGGGCCAGGCAACAGATCCTTTATTGAGAAAATCAAGAGATATTTATAGATTTTTATGTACATTACTGTACGTTATTGTGTCATCTTTTTATGGCCGTTTCTTAGAAAGTCAGGCCATATATATATATATATATATATATATATGCATATGCGAATCGCATTTGCACGCGTTAAGTCTGCTGTGATTAGTTGGTGAGTTCCTCAAGGCTAAGCTATGTTAATGTGTTTTTTTTCTCATGACCCCGATTCGGGACGCATGACTGACGTAAATTGCTGTCTTCAATTTTTGGCTTGTAGCCACCTCTCACCACACTAAACGCGGAAGAATTTATGAAGACGTGGATAAAAAAGAATGCTCCTGGTAGAAGCCACTGGGTTTCTACAAGTTCCTTGTTACTTCAGGATACCTTTCAGTTCATTCAGATGGTAGGTAACGAGTATAAAACATTTGCAAGACGCTCATACGTAAGATCAAACGGTGTTTAGGTAAACATCTAGAAGCACAATGGTCACAACACACACACACACACGTGAGATGGAATCAGCGATAAGAGTACTACTCATGATTTCTTGGTAACTACAAAGTCATCAAAATAAGCATAGCACAACAAACGAAAGAATAAAGATAAAATAATCACTATCTACTTTCAAACAAGTACTTTTATTTGCCTTTTCCGGAACAAGTTTCCATTTCTACCAATTGATTTGAAGCCATACAACTTTTCTATGTCCTATGTAGTACTAATTCTGACAGAAATACATTAACTGATTCGCTCCCGCCAAATGCACTAGTGCATATGAATACAACTGAACAGATTAAAACAATGCGAACTTGGTTCCTTCTTCGGACCGAAATTTATCCATGTATCTTTCAAGCATGATGTCTCACAAAAAAGGAGTTATCAACGACAACCATTTGATCTTTAACTACAGTAGCCGAGGTTATCTCAGGTGAAGAAATCACAAGTCGGACGAGTGTTTTCCTCAGTGATTGAATTCAGAATTGACGTGCTGTAAAGAACCACCTTGGATAGGTTTGAGTACTAAAGTCTAGTCATTATTTTTGAATTTGCTTCAACTTCTATTAATCCATTACTAAAACCACCAGAAAACCAGTCAATCGGATAACTTGTACTGTTTACTCACCTGATTAAAAACACACCAGGTTAAATAGAAATTTGATTGTGTAAAAAGTAACAACTTACAACTTCTTGAAGGGACCATGGAGTTCCTAATTCTTTATGCGTAAAACCCATATAGCAAACAGAACCATCCAGTGAACAAGCCATCAATTCACGACCATCAGAACTCCTAATGGAAGTAACAATTGAAAGGGAGAAAACAATAGTGTCTCAACTAACAGCAACAACAACAACTACTGTTAGTTGGCGATAAGTCACACCTACTGTATGAGGAGGGCTAGTTGACTATAATAGCTGGGGCTGGCAGCCTAAACCTCAGTAGGTGGAAAGGTGTTAAAAACCATGATCCACTGATTAGGAGTCGAGCACCTGAGCTTAGCTGAGTGACAGGCGTGCACAGATGCTTCATTACACAAATGTTTAGAATATCACGTCAATGTGTATACAATTATCCATCCTTTTAAAATTATTAACATTAAAATGTGTTACTTATAAAAATATGCATAAGTAGTGTGGAGCGATACCGCTGGTGAACACATCATAGTAAGGAATAGAGAACACAAAGAGGAAATACAGAAGAATCTATTTAAGCCAGAAAACTTAAATTATATCAACCTGTAACTATACTGGTTGGAAAACTGATTAGACTACATTAAAGTGTTACGTTTAACACATTTGTACCCTTATTCATATCAAAAAACAAAATTTTATAGGACACTGAATGATGGAGGCTTCGACGTAACTATGATAAGAAGCTAAGAGAAGACAGTTTTACGACAGTACACCAATATCTCATTGTGAAATACTCAAAAGAACAGAATAACAGTAATACTTGTATTGACGTCACCGGTTGGAGAAGGATGTCCACCTAAAGACTGCTTCCTTTTCAATCTAATCCTTTGCCGACACCTAATCACAGTGTTCCTTGTGTGACTTTCCAGCGTTATTCATCACACCCGTTTGGTGTTGTCGAAAGCCATTAAATAAGCCTCAAGTTATCAATGAAAACGATCCACAAGTCCATTAGCAGATGGGTAGTAGTATGTAATGGGTTAGTTCCAAAGGCTTCCCTCGTTTCCGTGCTTACTATCAAATAGTAAATTAAATCAGGTAAAGGATTATGTCAGTTTTTCTTTTTATTCCTTTACGTCCCCCGTGGAACACAGGACAGCTTCAAGCTAGTGGCTTGAAGCTTCTGTAGCAGTGTTTATTTTACAGGGTGCGGTTGCTAGCCTAATGCCCAACCTTCCCCCTTTACCAGTCTTACTAATGGCTTAGCGAGGTAAAGGAGTGTGCCGGTGGTCGGAGATCGAACCCCGGACGACCTGCGTGGTCGGCGAGCGCTCTACCGCTGTGCCTCCGCACACGTACATAGGGATCGAAAATAGCTGAAGATTCAAAATTATTTTCAAGTAAAAATTGTTCCCCTTTAATTAACTGAGAAATATTGTAGGAAAAAAAAGAACATTAACTTACCATGTTAAGTCGCAAACGGAATTAGTGAATAGATCGTGAACAACAATTCGAGCGCGACGACCAGCTGTTGACTGGAAAATAAAACACAGTAAAAAAAGGTCGTATTCAGAATAATATGAGGCTGACTTTGAAAGCATGATTAGCTTTAGAAATAAGTCAAGATGACACACTGATCGGTTACTAGGAATTAACTAATGTCATGCATACAATCCTTGGTGTCTGTGAAGAATGAATTCACACTAATTATTTATGGCATCCTAAACGACCTACCATGGCCGAGGGTACGTAAACTTTGGTGTTTCTCTCAAGACTCTATTATGTGATCATGCGTTCATAGTTTCTGCCAAGTAAGTCAATATTCACTAGCTCCAAGCGGCAGAGGTGTTCGTCAAAACAGTAAAAGAGCGAAAGCTTACAACTTGACAGGTAGATGTGCAGATATACCTAAGGGGACTGGTAAACCCTGGTTCACAACCTATAGTGTACACGGACTCCAGAATCTGTATTAGTCATTGGAAATCATGAGAACATAGCTCCTACCCGTCCCTTTCACGATCGTGTGGATCAAACCTAGAGTCAAAGTCTCGGAAGATGGTTCTTTAAAACAACCACCTGAACCATCTTCTGGTATCCACAGTGTAACAGGTTTATATTCTAATTTTTTTATTATTTCCTTCACGTTCCCTGGTGGAACATAGGGCTTCAAGCTAGAGGGTTGAAGTTTCTGTAGCAGTGTTTAATTTTACAGGATGGGGTTGCTAGCCTCATCCCCGACCTTTCCTCTTTACAAGCATTTTTCTGGCTTAGCGAGGCAAAGGAGTACGTCAGCCGGGGATCGAACCCCGGACCATGTGCGTGGTCGGTAAGCGTGCTAACCGCTATGCCACCAACGCACATATTCTAATAATAAACAATAAATAAAATCAATTCCGACAGCCACGTTTGCAATGTAATCACCAGGCTAGCAGGTGAGGATATTGATTACACTTTTAGTGGCCAATCAATGTATCTATTACAGTCCTACAGGAGGTTAATCGTGAACCGAAACAGCTTAGTGGTAATGTTTCAGAGTGCAGTACTGGATGACGAGGATTGGAATCTCAGAGGAAACATAAATACCTTCAAGGCTAAAGATATGCCTTGCTGACAAGTGACAACAAGTATGAAACCTAGATCGATATGAGGATATCATACCAGCTAGTGAATATCCACATGTGTACAGGGATAGTACATATGACGCAAAAGTAAAGAAACAATTTGACTGAGATATTTGCAAAAGCGATTTCTACCAAACGTTTAAAACTCGATGTTCAGAAAGAAGCAGTTATCGGCCTGTTTTTCGTTGTGGCAACTGGATGTCCTTACCTTTCAGTTCATTTGACTACATAACCTTTGTTTCCAACCTCTGTGAGATGTAATGTAGTTTTTGTTTATTTGTTTACTTCAAGAGCTTGAGTTGTAATCAACACATTGTTATGTAGCTTAATTAGTTACTTACCCTCTTACTTACCCGCCTTTTCTGTTGGTATCCAAACACTACTTTTCCCTTTTTGTCTAGTTTAAACCTGAACTTTCCGTACACAACTTAAGTAAGTGGACTTTCTGAACACCGTTTATTAATTCTGGAGTCTTTTCTTTAACTGACATCATTTCACCTGTGCAATTTCACCAAAGATGTACCAATAGACTTAACCCAAAGTGCTGGCTTCAGCGACTCAGGGATTGACTTGCTACCAGGGAATAATCTCGTTGACTCAGATTATGCAGATGATATAGTCCCTCTAGGTGAAGACGCTGACAAAATGCAGAGTCTTCTGAACACATTGAGCTGCAATCTACGAATGTTTGGCATGCGGTTCACTCCCGCCAAATGTAAGATGATGGTACAGGACTGGACTGGACCACATTGACTCCTAGCTTAGAAATAGGGAGTGAAGTGATTGAGCACGTTGACCACTTCAATTATTTGGGAAGTACCATCAGCCAACACCAGCGGATTGGTCGCTGACGAAATCTCAGCACGGATACAGAGGGCTAGTTTCGCATATACCAGTTTACGCCGTCTCTGACATATACGTGATATCCGGCTGTCTATCACACAAAGGGCGTGTGTATTGCTCAGCAGTCTGCTCCGTCCTTCTTTATGGCTGTGAGCGAGACCTGGCCATTGAGAGCGGAAGACATGAAAAGACTAGCTGTCTTTAATCATAGGTGCCTGCGTTCTATCGCCCGTGTCACGTGGTGGTATAATAGGGTGAGCAATATTGAGGTTAGGCGTCGAGGGCTAGCTAATAAGGGGAAACCAATCGATGAGGCTGTGAAGCTACATAGACTGAGATGATTAGGACATGTGTTACGCATTCCTGCCTAGTCATCGCCTTCCTCGACGGGAAATGTTAGCTGACTGACATAGGATCAGGCTGGAAAAGAGCTAGCGGCGGCCAGACCAAAACATGGCTTCATCAGTCAATAAATCCACAACAGTTAGTTTAAGCCAGTCGCCAAGTAGGGAGGTGGAGGCTTCCTGGTTGGGGTCCTCGAGACGGTAAACACTAATGGCTAGAGACAATCAGTGATATGGTTCAAAATCGATCTCAGCGACACCGCAGATGCATCCACCCCTTTTGACTTATAATTTCCAATGAAACTTTATTGTTCTTCGTTATTACTATTCCTTCTGCCTCATATACTCTGTCTACTGTCTCTATTATGCATTTCTTCTACTTTCTTCTCTTGCTTTGTGTGCTACATGGAATGTGGTGACTTCAGTTGCTGCACATCAGTGCAGTGTTCTATGTTGAAAACAGACAGACAGACAGACAGACCTTCGCAAATACGTTGAAATTTCTCTCTATATAAACTTAATTAATTTTTTTAGGCTGTACGAAGCTGATAAGAAGCCGATAGTAGCATCTTATTCCGCGCAAACCGTAGTTTTTGCTTTATTCAAGTTTGTGTGCATTGGGGAAGTTATTCAAATTTAGTTTAGAGTGAAGACACTTAAAAGTCTTGAAATACTGAGGGCTATCTACTCAACTAACTGCCCAAGATATGCATTAGGCTATGAGTCAGTCATGAGCTCTACATATATATACTTAGTGTCCGCTGGTAGTAAATGAATACATTTTCATCAAGTTATAACGAGACAGTGTAATTACGGTTGGATATTTCAGTTAATAATAAAGACTAGACGATGAGAGGTGAACATCACTACTTTCAGCAGCATAGTTGTGTCCTGAAACAGACTCCAGTTAACACCTAAACGTTGATTTTGTAGGAAGACAAAAAACAGACTAACCTCTTAAAACTTTAGACAGTCAAAATATGAGTGCGTATAAGCGCGAAACACAACTGTGAACTTTGTTTTGCAATAAGCCAACATATGACTTTTCATAAACTAAACTTTAGAGTGGAAAAAGCTTCAAAAAAAAATCACAAACTACTGTCCCTGCTAATTTCACTTACATGACTTATTGAAAAACCTAAATATGAACTTTGACAGTGTACCAATGTTATGTTTACGAATGACCCCTATGGCCAGTAGTTCAGTGATGATAGAATGCTCACCAAAGACTCATGTGGTCAGGGGTTCGATTCCCAGCCGACAAACTCTTAAACCTCGCTTAGCTGGTTGTCAGCCCAGTAAATAGGGAAGACTGGAGTGAGGCTAGCAATCCCACCGCTATTGAGACTCCAAGGCTCAAACGTGAAGCCTAACATTCCACATGGAAAGCAAGGATATGGTTTAAAAATATTTACGAAAACATTATATCTACTGTAGCTCAAATTACATCGCTCTACATTTTAAAAAATGTATTATAATTCACTACTAACACTATGAGTAACTTACCCACACAGAAACAGATCGATCTTTACTGCCCAAAGCAAGACAAACAGCCCCCTGGAAAAGCAAAAGCAAATGAGAGCATACGTTAGTCAATTCTAATACTTTGAGGTATGAAATTTTAGTAAACGTCAAGTTAAATGAAGACACCTGAAGAGGCTTGAAATCTGAGTACTTGTCATGACGAATATTTCTCGGAGTTTTAAGCGGCACTAGTAACACTGGTACAGATAACTGGTCCACGTGTGAGTATAATTCCTCACTAGAAATATTGGATAAAGGTGATAGTATATTTAGAAGTAAACAGTTTTGAATCATCAGTCATTATACTTAGACCATGTGTAGTTGATTGGTAACCCAACAGTCCCCAAATCATTGGTGCACACCACCAGAAAATGCCAAATTACGATATAACATTTATTCGAGATTCTTGCGTTTTTAATGATTCCACAGTTGACATCCATTTGCAAAAAGGACTCTACAGTGAAACAAATCTGATCCCCACAAAATACACCATGAAAAAGTTCAACATTTTAGTCAAGAACATACGGATCATTTATTTCCACACATACACGCGCACACACATTTAAAGCTAAAGATAAATTATCAAGTGTTGATTTGAAAGGACTACATTGGTTACTAGCGCTTGGCTCTATACGAGAACTTACTTGGAGTTCCAGTGAGAAGTCTTAACTAGCGGCGCCCAACAAGTCATTGGCTGGAGGTCGCGCTACAAACATCGCGAATTGGTGGAAGTTGGGATTCATGGACCATTCATTGGGTCGGGTCCCAGTGGCTACATGCTCTACAAGCTCCCCTTGTAGTCAGAAGGTCCTGGGGTTCGAACCCCAGTGAGTGCCTATAGATGAAGAGTTCTAAACGGGGACGAAACAGCCGTCCAGTACTTCCTAGTTTTCCAATGGTCCTCCCCTAACTAAAATCATTTCGTGACTAATCTTCAATAAGATCACTGCGATTCCGTATAAATTACCTGAGTTATTATCACTGGCGATTATAAATAAAATACAATATGGCTTCATCACATGAAGGATATGAGGAGAAAGTATAAATACACATATTACTGATATATAACGTTCGATTTTTAATTTCGTTTCAATCATATACCACGACTAGTAAATTCTATTTTATAAAAGAAGGGATCAATTTCTTCTGGTTATACAAATAGAAATGCTCATTAGACAGGGAGAGAGAGAGAGAGATAATCCATGTGTTATCTAATCCACATGAAAGACAGAATAGGATAAAACACAGAAAATACTTACTACAGGCTGAAAGTATAACAATAAAACTGTTTATTCATTTTATTGATACCAACAACAAACGATATAAAGACAGACACAATAAAACTGAATGGCAGAAGTTACAGTGGATAGGTAATCATATAACATCCCAGTGTGGTGAGTGCTACTGACAAGATTTATCAGTAGTATATATATAAAGAGACGTTATCGGCTGGCATAAAAACATCAAATAGCAAGGAGATACACATTTAATTTCAGAGAAGGCAAATGATACAGCGTTGTGGAGGTGAATGGAACACAAAGAAACGTAACATGAAATCCAGGAGTACCACAACAGGGAAGATATGTGTGTAAATGGTGCGTTCAAGATAAGGGCATACATAATGTGGCCATATATGGAGATACCAATTTGTCTCCTAACGTTTCACCAGTGGTGGAATGATCAACGAGGTTGCCTTATAATCTGAGGGTCCTGAATCCTATCCTTTGTGGATTTATGGCTACATGCAACTGAAGAGTACCGAACTAGGATGAAACAGATGTACAATACTCCCTGTTGGTTTTCAATGGTTTCCTCATTGAAATCAGTTCGTGATTTATCTGGCAAGAAATCAGTTTGATGTGAATATTTTTATTTAGTTCCTGGAACAAGTTTATCATATTTAAGGTAATGATTCACACTTCTTATTGTGTGAAGGTTGATGATGATACTTCCTAGTTAGTTGCTCAGGTTGAAATAGGTAAGGCGAGATTTGAACTCCGGGCCCGTTTGGTTGAATTTTGACTACTGAAGCCAATGACCCAAATCTCTACATTTCATGACACCACTTGAGAATAGTGAACAATTCAGTATGAAACATGAATCCTGATTGCGGCAGCATCCCGAGTCAGAGATGTCATCAACATATGGGTACCATACACCTCTGTGAATAAGGTGCTGTCTGGAGTTCTATGTTGACTCCAGACAGCTAATCTCAATAACCTGTGAATCAGGTTACCCCCAAAGATTTCCTGGAGGTTAGACATTCATACCTTCAAAATGGATAGGGAAACAAGGCAGGTTGTTTTTTAACCGTCGTATCATTACTAAGCGCTAACTGCTTTGGCAAAGTTTTCCGTCCTTACATCGTTCTTTTGTTTTTCAATTACTCAGAAATGCTACCGATAAGTATGCCCCTCCCACCCCATATATGTGGCAGTTCAAAATTCGATTCCCAGCCAATGCAGTCATTGCAAAACCTCGTCCAGTTTAGTAGTAAGTCAACAGAAGAGGAGAAACTTGATCGTAAGTCTAGCTAGCAACTCCAACCAGTAAAAATAATACAACAGCCCCCGAAACTTCACAGCTTGAAGTTTTATGTCCCACTAGGAACATACGGAATGAAACGAAAAACATTACGCATCCAACAGTTTTAAAAATGCATCATACTTGACCACCACAATAAACCAAGTCTGGAAATATCTTTTCAGTTATAAAACTAATACCTCAAAGTACTGAATAAACTAAAGGCATATTTCTCCTATTTTATCTGTCCAATTAAAATTAGCACTATGCAATAAAATCTTATAACGATTTAACTGACAGAAACACCTTTATATGACTATCATCAAACATCATAATGCATAAAGATGCAATGAACATACCGGATGCCCAGATCCATCTTGTTTCCGCAGAACATTTGGATTATAGCGCTAAAAAGAAAGGAGTATCATCATAATTGCATTATAATTATATCACACTATGAGTGTTTGTGCAAAAAAATGAAGAGAAAAAGCTTGGGATTCGAAAATTGCATATATGACTACTACTCACAGTTAATTGTTACACCAGAGTACTTACAATTTTGTATTCCTTTGATAAATTTCAACTTGCAGAGTTCATTATAAGTATTAAGAAAAAAAAATACCCCCATAATAAGTTTAGAGAACAAAATGGCAAAGTTAAACTTTAAGCACCACTAACTACCAATCAGCGAATGACCTTGAACGCACCAATCACATGAAGTAAGCATTTTTGTGTATGGAATACAAATGTTTTATATTTGAAATATGAAACAATGCATAAAAACTGTAGAAATGTGGGCGAAGTTAAACTTTCGACACCACTAACTACCAATCAGCGAATTACCCAATGAGATTCACGAACGATGTCGAATTATCCAATGAGGTTCACGAACGCAGTTCAATGTTGTATAGCGCTTGATTCATTTCTAATGCGTGACCTTACAAAGCTATTGTTGCAATTCGAGGAGGTTAGCGTTTTCCAGTATTTCCTGGATTTGAGTTGCGCCGGAAAGAGCGAATTTGTTTGTGTGGTGGTATCATGACTTTGAAAAGCTATACCAAATCAACTGATGGGTTTGTTCATCGTTGTGCTATATGTTTGAAGCCTACTAACGCTAGAAAGAGTAAGCTGATAATTTTAATATTTCGTAGGAACTTTTTTCGCTAGGTCGCTTCTCTCCCTAAGGATAGCAGGTAGAAAAGCAACTACTCTTATACCTATCATTACCAGACTTGTTAAGCGGGGGTCAATTATACACACCGACGAGTGGAAAGGCTGCAATTCACTGTCATCTCTGGGATATATTCATCATAGAGTCAACCATTCAAGTGATTTTGTGGATCCCGTTACGAGGACACATACAAATTCTATTGAAGGATTTTGGGGCAGGTTGAAAAATAGGATAAGGGCTATAAATGGATCTCGGATCTCATTTATGGTCATTTGGATGAATATATGTACAGGATATGGTGTAACTTCTCCATTGACAGTCCCATGCTAAACTGGGAGATGTTTCTCTCACATGTTCGAGAAAGATATCCCATGTAACTTTTTTATTCTCTATTTTATGCTTTTTTCTACAAATATACATTTCCACTCATCATATATGCCTCTTTAATGTGACTGGTCCGTTCAAGGTCGTTTGCTGATTGGTTGTTAGTGGTGTCGAAAGTTTAACTTTGCCGAAAAGTGTTACACAGGATACCTTCTTCTCACATGTGATCAAAAATACCTCTCAGTTTTAGGTTGGAGTATCAACACAGCATAATTCCATTGTGGGTAAAATTTATTTTAATAAACTCTCATAGTGTAATACAGTACTATTTCCCGATCAATAAATTGTGCTCAAAACATTGTCATCAGTAAATATTGCTGTATAACACTATGAGACTTTGTCAAAATAAATGTTACCCACAATGGAATTATACTCTACTACCGCCACAGTGCGCAAGTTCTATTCATATATGAACAGAGTAATTTAACCACATTCTATGCATGCAATTATTTAGGTCTTGTAACCCTAACAATAACCGTAATCTTTCCTGAATCTAACCCTAACGTGAAAATATTCCTAAACTAACTGTAATCTAACTCAAACCAAAACTAATGTCGCCTTTATTAGGTTAACCTAACTCTAACCTTGTCCTATGCTTAAAGCGTAACTTAATCTTTCACAAATCTAAGCTGTAACTTGTCTGATATTGCATTTAATAGCATAACACTTCGATGAGCATATTTTATTGATGATGAAAACATTATTTGCCAGGTTTCACTAACTTGCTCAGTCAGTGTTTCAAGGTCATTGGTGCACCCGCACTCCATTGGCAGTTAGTGGTGCTTAAAGTTGTTAACTTTGCCAACAAAATGTAGGCAATTGTTTCGGCCTACTATTAGACGCATCTGTTCCAGAGATGGTGATTCTCCAAAAGCGTCCATTCTTACGACTTCAAACAAGGTAGGTTGGGGGATCTGGTCATTACATTAAAATCTAACCAAATGGCCACGCGTGTTAATTAAGTGTTATCTATTGCCTATGGAAAAAAGTGAATCCACAGGATCAACGCTAATCAACGCATTGATGGGCATGAGTGGTTCCTCGGAGGGGGGGAGAGGAGGTAATAAAACCAATGGTGCATATTATTTAGAGAATCCCAACGAAGACCTGTTTTGGTCTTTAAAAACCATAGGAAAGCAGTGCCTGAAGTTATTTTGATGTCCTGTAGCTGAGAATTTAAGTCGAATGCTTAGTGCATCATTCCTTAAGACGACTGTCTCTTTCGGTTTGAGGAGAATGCTGATAGAGTATGAGACGTTATATGAAATATAGGCCGACAAATTCATAAGGAGTGCAGCAGAAGAATACCATCACAAAATCTTCCATACTGGTTATCTCGTCAACCATATATTCGCACTTTCATTTCATCCCCCATCTTACTATTACTGTTATAGGAATAAGATTATTTCTGAGCTAACAGTTGTTTTCGATAACATCCTTCTTTCTGCTCTACAGTTATAAATCCATGAATATTAAAATACAAATAATAGCCAGTAAAGGTGAATGAAAGGTGATGAAGATATCTAACCCACAAACACCAATCACCACCAACGGGATAGATTTGAAGGCGGTCCACTTGATTCACTTACCTAGGCAGCATCAAAACAACCAGTATAGGAGGTAAAGATGAGGATGTCAAAGACAGCTACGAAAGACGTTCATGAATCTGATATCACTATGGAAATCCATCGTACTCCACATATATAAGTAAGAAAATCCAGATCTTCAACATTCATCTCAAGTCTATTCTACTATATGGTTGAGAGAGACTTGTCGCGAGCACCACTGAAAGGATTTCCAACAGGCTACTATTGCAGACATTTATCAACAGTTGCCTTCACTCAATAGTGAACATCAGATGAGCAGAGAAGAACAGATTAGCAAAAAAAAAGGAACTTTGACAACGAACTAACAAAGAACCTATCGCAATACAAATATACGGAATGAAATGGATATGGATTGGGACATACGCTGAGGAGGCCATTCGACAACATCGTGAGTCAGGCCATCGAGGAAACCCGAATAAGTGACGTATTAGACGTGGGGGGTGACATGGAGAAGATCGCGCGAGGTGGAGATCAAAGCTTATGGGCAGTCTTAATTCTATTCGAAACAGACTGCAAAAAAACAGAGTGAAATGGAGATGTGCTGCTGGAGCCCTAAGTTCCGCTTGGAATACAAGAAACTATAATAATAATAACAGCAATAATAATAATAGTAATAATATATACACCGGGAGATCAGTTGAACTTGTCAACTAGGATCCACATATAAATTTTTTTTTTCAGATATACAGCGTACAAGATGAATGTTAGGTTGGAAGATATAAAGTATCACTTACCGCGCATATAACATGTTTCCGATGTCCAACAAGATCTAAACATGGTGACCAATTATTTCGATCGATAAGTTTAGCAGTCGGAAATCCATTATTCACAGCATGTGGTGAAGCCAAAGTTGAACCATCTAAACTCCATGACAAACGCATTACTTGACTTTGTCCACTAGCCTACACGGCGGGAGAAAACAGTAAATTTCAATATTCACATTTTAGGTATGATGAAACGTTCGCTTTTTTTAATGCATCCAACTGCCATTACTGCTAATTGCCTCAATAAACGTGCCAGTACGATCAAGGATGGATAGACTTCAGCCTTCCTCTCGAAATACTCTCATCTGGCTATGTGTCCCTTTTAACTGATTTCAACAGGCGGGAATATTCCTCACAAAAGTGAAAGGATCAGTGTGAACGTCTGGTGGTTACTACCGGACTGAGGGATATGCATGTCTGCCTACAGGAGTTGGAAATCCCTGATTCCAAACCTATGGTGGACACAAACTCCAGAATCCGAAGGGGTCGAATGGTGTATAAATCTGTCTTGGTCACGGGAAACCATGGGAACACTGTTCTACTGACTTGGAGATCAGACTTAAAGACAAGGGATCATGAATAGCTCCTTAAGACAACCACCTGCTTTGGTCTGGGCATTGTGGCAGTATCTCAGCCGTAGTACAAACTGAAACTTTATGTGGTACATCTCAATACAGTCCATGATGTAGCAGGATTGTATTATATATATATATATATATATAATAATTTGCAGGAATTGGATTGGTTACAGGATTGACCAATCCTCACATCAGTTAGGGAACCACTGGAAAAACTGAGAGTACTGTGACTCTTCAGCAGTACGCTCCCACCAGGGTTAACACCCAGGACCTTCCAGTTACTAGGCGAGCCCATAGACCCACCAGCCACTGGGACCCGATGAATTTCAACTTCTGCCAATTCATGATATAAATTTTTCACAACCGCCAGGGGGTGTTACAGGGAAGTAAACGTACTCCTTCCAGGTTTTCCAATCCCGTAATACGTTTCGGTTGGCTAAAAATGTTGAATACAATCTGTAATATGAATTAACATACCCACAAGTTCAAGTCTCTAAGAAACGAGATCACCTAGAAATGATCTGTGAAGAGTATAAAGAACAATACTAACATCTGCTAATTACTCAGAATATTCCAACAAAGAGTGCATAAATATATGAGTTTTACCTTGGCAAATGGTTTACTAATACTGGCCTCCTCTTGCCAGTCTGCAGTACGCCATATCTTTACAGTTAAATCATCTCCTTGGCTGGCTAAATAACGCCCAACTGGATCCCAAGTAACGCCTTTAACAAAACCTTGATGACCTCTCAGTGTTGCTTGTATACAAAACGAGTTATTTGCATAACCTCCACCGTTGGGTAGTTTTTGACGGCACCATACAATCACTGAGTTATCAACACTAGTTGAGGCCAACCGATTACCATCATGAGACCAAGAAAGATCAATAATATCTAAGAGAAAAATAAGAGGGAAAAAAGGGATAAAGCATAAAACACCACTCATTTTATTGAGTTGACATCCTAGAGAGATGAATATCTAACGCCCTGAAAACAACATTCCCAGCTACTGTTACATTGCGATTAATATTCTCTCAGGCCGCCCATTGTTTTTTCAACAACTCCAAGGATAAACTACCGCATCTGACTACTTCTGTATGTATCTACCAATTTACTTGCTCGTTCGATGCGTGTTTCATTTAAAAGTCAAAAAGCATTATCCTGCTTGGCTACAAAAAGGTAACAGTGGATCAATAAAGAGTGCTCAAAACTGAACATATATTTAACACTGATCACTCGATATGTACAGAGAATTCATTCAAAGTCATCTACAATGTGAAAAGAAGCCTCCCGAAAACGGTAAGCTTCCGTCTACTTTGCAATAGTGAGGCCTTAATGTTCCGGATAGAAAACCCTGATTTATGTACACAGAGAAGAAACTTCTCCACCGTCTCCTTCTACCAAGTTCTACTACTTTGTTAAGAAAGCTTTTTTTGAATTTCTGTGTGACATTGTAGTAACATCTTTTCTTTAACCAACCCTTTATTTACTCTTTCTTCCTATTACGTAACTTATTATTTCAGACACTTGTCTCCATACTGTTTCATTAACATCCTATTTTCCTGGGTGTTTTTCATGTCATGCAACCCTTCACCCCCTCCCCCTAGTTACAATTTATTTTGATCATTCATCACATTTTTGAAACATTCTGATGACGTAATGAATAACCCTAATTAATATTTATTTTTGTTTGACAATCCTGATGTACACACACATACACACATGCAAAAAATAATTATAGATAAATGCGACTGTGTAGGTAAGTGAATGAATTCGCTGGAAAGAGACTCTTCGTTGAACTTTGTTGTTCTTGTATTCATGTCGGGATGGATGTTTTCCGTGAATTATCTTTTAAAAGCAAAAATAAGACAGAAACGCTACAACGAACTATACTACACTAGATAATTAACACAATCGAATAATTTTCAAGTATTGGTTTTGTAGGGATTTTTTTTGTTTGATTGCACGGAGGATTTAATCATGAGCTGACATCAGTTAGAGAACCACTGAAAAACCTGGGAGTACTGGACAACTGTTTCGTCTTAGTTTGGGACTCCTCATCAGTTCGCACCCACCGGGGTTCGAACCCAGGACTTTCTGGTTACAAGGCGACAATTGGGCCACTGGGACCCGATCCAATGGTTCTTGAATTCTAACTTCTGCCAGTTCACGCCATTGGATCGGGTCCCAGTGGCTCAATGGTCTACGAGCTCGCCTTGTAACCAGAAGGTCCTGGGTTCGAACCCCGGTGGGTGTGTACTGATGAGGAGTCCCGAACTAGGACGAAACAGCTGTCCAGTGCTCCCAGGTTTTTCAGTGGTTCTCTAACTGATGTCAGCTCATGATTAAATCCTCCATGCAATTAAACAACCGAATAAATTAAGACGACGCAGGTGGTCAAGAAAGAATACTCCCCCCTTTGTAATGTCACTAGAAAAAGCCATACAGTTTAGTGTTTTAAAAGGTCATAGAAATGTCTGCAAAGGTCACTTATATTATTAACAATTGATAATAAAACATACCTGGAAAAATAATTTGAATAAACTATGAAACTTAGAGTTAACTAGTCTTACATAATCCAGAAACACTAAGAGGTGAAGATTTCAGTCATTGTCTCGAAATGCTCTTGTATGGTCAGGTATTCATAGCCTCTACTAGGTAGGCTCTATTCACTGCATTTATGCACCACAGATGTTCCTCAAAAAAAGTGAAAGAGTGAATGCGAAAGTATAGCGGTTACAACCGAACTGATAGACATTCAGGAGTTGGAAAATGCTGATTCCAAACCTTTAATAATAGAATAACGATATAACTGAGAAACGATGAATTTGGACATTAGACCTTGTGTAATGTTTTAGCCTGCCATCTAGTTTCCTTCAGGAAAGTGAGTAGGGAAAATTTCAAGAATCGAGTACTTCAGTCAATAAATTACACCGCCACATTTTTCGTGATGATTAAGCGAAATGAATCTCATGTTGTAATAGTGAGTAGAACAAAACATGGTACACTTTGACTAATGGTCTGAGGATGAATGATAAAACTAGATTCCACAGAACATCTAAAACTGAAGGTTGCAGACTTCAGGGGATGAGGTAAAATGGACCGCAATAGCACAGATCCATTTGCAAGTTTATTTTGATTGGACACTAGTCAGTAACTAGTGCAATGTGTGCGTTTAGTTCAAACTTTGGTGAGGACTGAATTCTATCAGTCAGTCAAATTTGCAATGTGGCCACCATGCCACTAGATGACTCTCAATCACGATGCACTGTGATTTGTTGGTATTAGATGGTTGGAGGCAATCAGCAGGAAGCCTTGCTTGACCTAGGTCAATCACGAGCCTGAATAGCTCAGTGGTAACGTCTCTGACTGCAGCCCCACTGGATGACGCGGGTTCAAATCTCAGAGAGGACATGAGTTCCTTCGAGGTTGCAGACACACCTTTCTGGCTGACTGCTGAGTGCCAACTAGCCCGAAACCTAGGTCTAAGGCTTCCTGCCAATTGCCTCCAACTATCTAATACCAACGATAATGCAAGTTTGTTCAACAAGTCCAATTAAATTAACTACAGGCATTTATTTGACTGTGAAATTTTCTGCTCCATGAAACGTTTTTGTAATGATCAGCTAAGAATGAACCAGTAAAATTAAACAGCAAATTGTAAAAAAGCTTACTACTGAAAAGCTGCCTGATTAAAGGAGATGCCTAACACAGAAAGTGGTCATTTGAGATACTGTTCACTTGGAATCACTTATTTTTGTAAACCTTAGGAAGACAGGCGATTTATTTATTTACTTACAACAAAAACTTCGTACAATATTGGCAAGTAAACATACTGAAGAAAGTTATTCACTATACATCACTTCATCTTACAGAAGTAAGATGAAGTAAAGGGAGAAAGGGAGAAAGAAGGGAATCGCAGCTAGTTCACCACTGATCACAGTTCTTGGCTATATCTGACGATGTTTCGAGCCGCCTATTCAAGCTGTCTCTCAGTCCCAACCAGGGAATCGTGATGTACCAACTGATGCTAACCTAACACATCCAACGGTGCCACTTGGCAATACACTGACTACCACTCCACTTTTTCCATTCAATCCCAGGGCTAGTGGACAGCGACAGGTACGGAAGCCTCTGGGATGATGTTGCCAGCACAAATCCAAGCCACCGAAGTCGATGTTCCAAGATGACTACACTCAATGAGTGGTGCCAACCAATGCGTCCAGACGCAGGCCGCCGACCTTGGAATTACGCAAACGATAGTATCATGGGGGGGGGGGGGGTAAAAAGTCCCTGCACACCCTCAGCTCGGAGAGGCCAAGTTTCACGGACACAAA
Source organism: Trichobilharzia regenti (assembly GCA_944472135.2). Classification (NCBI taxonomy): domain Eukaryota; kingdom Metazoa; phylum Platyhelminthes; class Trematoda; order Strigeidida; family Schistosomatidae; genus Trichobilharzia; species Trichobilharzia regenti. The sequence continues at coordinate 20,974,090 of OX235265.1, read as the reverse complement.
GCAAGACTGCGCACACCGAAGTATTGTAAACCAGACCTTCAACAACCAGGAGGATGTCGCGACGGCGCCAGAGGTGGTGTAAGTTGGCGTATACCACAGGTGATCGAGTGAATGACTACCTGGTTTTTAAGTATAATTGTTAATTTAGAGCACTCCAAATAATTACCTGTTAGGTTCACTATCAATAAGTGAAGAATACAAACTGAGGGGGCGGCGGAGGAATACGACTCAGTAAGAGATTCGTCGTAACTAATTGAATAGTTTAAGTATTGAAAAGTCAAGCAAGTGACAGCACCCAGTTTTTATTAGTTGAAATTTCGTATGGAATATTTCAACGGATATAGTACAGTAAATATTACAATAAAATGAGTCTACACAGTTTGTTGAATCTGATAGGTCACTAAGAGAACTCATTTACCCATAGTACACTGAGTATGAGGGCTGATGATACTGCTCAGTCGCCCAGGACAAAGTAGGTGAGCACGGTTCGAACCCGGAACCCATCGCCTGGAAGCCGTGTTTAAGCCAGTGTGCCAAAGTCTTAAACAGAGAGTAATACCTTCCCTGAAGATAAGAAACTGCGTGCAATCAACGTGTGAATTAAATTAGTTTCACACCAAATGACAACACAATGTAAAAAAAAATCAACAATTTACCTCCACTATGTCCACGAAGTGTTGATACACAACGCCAATGTTCAGTAAACTTTGTTGGTTCTTTCGACCCAAATACTTGAATTGGACGGGAAGTAGCTCTGCGAATGCAAAACATTATGCAAAAAGGATTACTATGATTAGATATTAAAACGGAAACTCAGAAAACTATGGGCGATAAGAGATACACCACAAAAAATTTCATAGTTTGTGCAAGGAATATGGTAGTGTTTGGACACCCAGATGGTCGATCATAGAAACTTTGACTTGAAGTCTGATTCATAAGGCAATGGAGTAGAGTTAGGAGCCACGTTCCCATGGTTGACAGTGATTAAAACGGGTTCATACTCTATATGATTCTCCAAGGCTCTGGAGCTCATGGACTTAGGGTCTTCCGGAACACCCCCGTCACATGAAGAGGTAATGAATAGGACTTGTCTGACACAGCAAAAGGACTACATGAATACTTCACATGATTTACTTTATCAGCCTGAATTCGGCAAAAAGCATAAGCCACAGTCGGAGTATGGTACTCGATATACTTATAATGTTAAAATAGATCAGTTAGTGAATAAAAATTTAGGAAAAATAATCCATATAACTAGACAACAGGGCTGAACTATGATCACTTAACACCACTAGTTTAATCTGGACAGGGAAGATAGGCGCTAATGATAATAAAAGTAAATGAAACAAGGTAATGACTGGAATAAATTCCAAAAGTAAACTGTGAAATAATCAGAACCTGTTGGATATACTTGAAACATTTAACATGTTACTATATTTCTGTAGTGAAACTGATAGTTTTAAGAAATTTATCCACTAAATAAAATTGTCACTAAGAATGTATACTGATTGACTGACCGACTGAATTTCAACGTAGAACTTTGTAGAGAAGTGAAGGAGTTCAAGTTTCCCGCCTCCATGTAGCACAGAACGGTAAGGAAAAAAGAGATTCAGAAGAAATGTAATGACTAGAAATTTTTAGGACAAATAACAGTAACATGGAAAAAAACGAAGGTTCAGTGGGTATGAGAGATCACGAAGAGTGAATGTATGAGAGCCATTACGGACCATTTATGAGGCATATCACCAACAGTCTCGAAAGATTGGATCTCAGCTACCCAACGACCTCAACCAAGCAGTCTACACCTCCCTATGCTACTGGCTCAAACCAGCTGTAAAGCACTTCATGAATCGATACCAGGTTTTGATTCGACCACTTCTACCCCTATCCAACCTAAGACTATGTCAGCAGCTAACATCGCTTGACAAAAAAGCCGACTACTAGTAAAGAGATATAGAAGTATTAACTATGCCTTGTGGAATACCCATCTTAAAAACTAATAAAACCATGTCTCTGCCTTCCAGTGACCTGAGAGTTAGCCCTGAATTCACCTCAATTACGTAATTATTTTGCGACAGCAGATATTATCTGTATGGGTCAAGTGGTTTCTTTGACAGCATTGATTTTACTGTCACCGAAACTCAATATGAGTATGCAAACCATGCCCACTACTGTTCATACTTTACTTCAACACCTCAACATTTTCCTAGATTTACTTTTCTAAGGTAAGACGACTGAGACTAATTGTGAATAAAATAACCATTAATACAATAATGAAAATAGTTACGCAGTAAGGTATGAGGTACCCCAGGATGCTTGTAAAACAGAAGAACCTGGAAAACGATAATGAGGTTCAGTTCTTACATCCTTCTTCGAGAAAGTGACACTAATAATTTTAACATAAGCGACTATAAGTCAGCCTATCATGCCAGCCAATTAGTCAGACCAAAGAGAGTGAAGTGGGACTCACACCAATAAAATAATGATCAATGAAAAATGCTTAGACAAATAAACCATTATGTATGTCATCATGTATTTTCATAAAAGCTTGTAGTGATAATTACTTCGTATCGTTTCACAAGCTACACTACTTTTTAACAATTAACAAAGCATAGAACACATGCAAACTCTAGCGTACTCCCAAAATATCGCTTGTCTTAAACAACACTGAACAAGTGGTGTGTGCTAAGCTACGCAATGTTAGCTGACTGACATAGGATCAGATTTGAAGAGCTAGTGGTAGTCAAAGTAAAACATGACTTCGTCAGTCAATGAAATCCATAACAGTTAGTTCAAGCAAGCTGCCATGTAGGGAGGTGTAAAATTCCTTGTTGGGGTCCTCGAAATGGTAAAAACCAACAGCTGGAGACAATTGGTGATAAGGTTCAAAATCGTTCTCAATGGCGCAGATATATCCACTCTGTGATTTATAATATCCAATAAAATTCTATAATGCCTCCATATTATTATTCTTTTACCCTCAGTGTCTGTCTATCTGGATTCAACATAGAACTTGGCACCGAAGTGCAGCAGTTCGAGTTGCCACGCTCCAAATAGCACACAGAGGTAGACAAGAAGATGAGTGAAGAGAATCAATAGAGTTTGGCAAGTATAAGAGCGGAACAGAATGGGTAATGGTAGAAAGAAATATTAAAGATTACAGAGACTGAATACATCTGCGCCATTGACAACGATTTTGAGCCATGTAACTTATTGTCTCCAGCCATCGATTCTTAGAGTCCCGAGGGCCCCAACCCGGAAGTCTGCATCTCCCTACCTGACTCAGTTTAATTGTCAAGGATTTCATGGATTGATGCCATGTTTTTGTTTGACCACCCACTTACTCTTTCTTTTCCAACCTGCACCTATATCAGCTAGTAATGCCCGTCGGGGGAGGCGATGGTTAGGCATGCGCACCACGTCACCTAGCCATCTCAATCTATGTAACTTTATAGCCTGGTCGATTGATTTTCCCTCTTTGCCCAACACTCTACGCCTAACGTCAACATTACTACTTACCTTATTATACCACCTAACGTGAAACAGAGATCGCAGACATCTATGATCGAAAGCAGTCAACCTTTCCATGTTTTCAACTCGTATTGGCCATGTTCCAGAGCCATAGAGAAGGACGGAGCGAACTGCTGAGCAGTACACACGTCCTTTGGTTGATAGCCGGATGTCACGCCTACGCCAGAGATGGTGTAAGCTAGCGAAAGCAGCTCGAGCTTTTTGGATCCGTGCCGAGATTTCGTCGCCAATCAGTCCGTTGGTGCTGATACAACTTTCCAAATAGGTGAAGTGGTCAACATGTTCTATCACTTCACTCCCTATCACTAAGCTAGGAGTTGACGTAGTCCAGTCCTGTAGCAGCATCTTACATTTTGCAGGGGCGAATCGCATGCCAAACATACGAAGATTGCTGCTCAAGGTGTTCAGAAGACTCTGCATTTTGTCAGCATCCTCCCCTGACAGGACTATGTCATCTGCATATTCTAAGTCCATAAGACTATTCCCTGGTAACAAGTCGATTTTTAAGTCCCTCACTCACACTTCTGTTTATTACTTCTCTTTTCTCTCTTCTCTTGCTTTGTGTACTACATCGACGGAAAGCAGCAACTCGAAGTGCTGCACATCTGTGCAAAGTTCCACGTTGAAACCAGTCAGTCAGTCAGTCATTGAGATAAAATAACGGGTGGCCGAGAAAGATCACAGTGTGCACCTACACCGAAGTACTAGAGGAAAGCGATAAAAAAACTCACTATAGCAAGAAATGACAGCTCTAAAAAGCTTGACGAATTACAAAAATATAGTGATTGCTAAGTCAGACAAGGGTATTTCTGGAGATAATGGCAACCAGTTCGATACGACGAGATTAAAAAAAGAACCTATAAATACGATTATGAATACAATCGAAAATTCTTCAGCTGATCTAGTACGCTGACAAATTCTAATAAATACTTAGACTTTAATTCATCCCACTGAGACCTGATAACGTCAGGTGTAGTTAAATGTTTGTGTGTAGTCAGACGACGAACGGAACTGGTAATTCAGCAGATTTATGTAGAGAAATCAAAGAACTAAAAAGAAAACATTGCTAGTGAATAAACTATTAGAATATATTCGAATATGTATGAAGAACCATAAGAAAAGTAAAAGTAGTAATGAAAATAATCATAATAACTTAAACAATGATGGCAGTGATACCGTATAAAGAAGTAACATCATAGGCCTTATGTAGGATTTCTAATAATGCTGAAATAAGTGTGGCAGCTAAACCAACCAAATGACTCAAAGAAAAATTCCTGTCGGCCTGAAGATCTGGTAGATTTAATTAAGCAAACTAATATAATTTACCAAATACCATGTGATGAATGTGAAGCTATACAGGTCAAACTAGCCTAGATTATCAGACCATAAGAATTTAGCCGGATCTAGATTGACTTAGCAAAGGACGCGCAAAATTGTGAAGCATTCCATTTTTTTTCTCAGCGTCGGTGATTCAGTGGTAGGACACTTAGCCAACTACGCAAGTGGTTAGGAGTTCGATTCCTGACCGAAACACTCCTTAGCTGATAGTAAAAAACCTGGTAAACAGGTACGGAGCTAGGCGTGAGGCTAGCAACCCCATCCTGTAGAAATACACCTCTGCCGCTAAATCTTCCACTCAGAACACAAAGAAATAAAGTAATAAAGAATGACACTCTACTAGATTATTTAATCCAGAAGAAAGTGTGGTTGTTGCAGTGCATATATTAACATATAACCATACAATGGCGCGGAATAAAATCCAATAAAATTCTATTGTTCTTCCATATTACTATTCTTTTAGACTGACATTTCTATTTATTATTATCTCTACTTTGTTGAACCTTTCTATGCTCTCTTTTCTTGCTTTGTGTACTACATGAAGTATGACAACTCGAACTACTGCACATCTGTGCAAAGTTCTATGTTGAAACTAGTCAATCAGTCAGTCACACTGAATAAATTATACAAACACTCCAGTTGATAAGACGAAAATGATAAAAATTAAATTAGGTGAAAGCAAAAATCAACTTACGCTGTTTTTGACCAGAGCATTATAACTTTATCCATTCCAGCAGAGGCTAACCAACGACCAGTTGGTGACCAACGGACACAATTAACACAAGCTGAAAAATAAAATCTTGCATTTACTAAGGAGTCTTTCACCAAATGATAAACAAGGGATATTACACTATTGTTGAAAAAACACCAATGTAGTGTCCCCTTTAGGTAAACTACTTAGTACGGCTTTTTAATACTAACAACAAGTTATTGAAATCTCTAGGAAAAAGTGATTCAAAGGAAACCCTAAAATTTACATACGCAACGAAAACCTAGTGCCAGCACAGTGTTTAGTGTACGACTGTAAGTACGATTCATGGACAATAAACTTCTACGATGTAGTTGAGTTGGATCTAAAAGTAAATACATTTCAACCTAAGAGGAAGGTGAAGGCGTAGATCAACTAAATAACTGACAACAAGATGAATGCCATTTGACAAAAAAATGATAGAATTTTACAAAAACTTAATGAGTTTTCCCGATTAAAAGTAACTCATAGGATTGAATAGTTGACAAGCTTACCTTGATGACTGTCCATTTGAAAAAGTTTGAGACAAGAGTTTTCATCGGATTCCAGTGATGGATCACGAATAGGTGCCATATTCCACAAAATGACAACTCCGCATGTGTCAATCACTCCACCAGTAGCTAAACGTGAGCCATCAGGATGTATGTCAAGACTATATATTGGTCGACCTGATGTAAAGAATAAAGCAAAGTTATCGGATACCTACCAACAGCTTTGTCCTTCGTAAGAAATCCATGGGTTACCCAGACCGGTTTAAGCAGCCGCATTAGGAAACTGTAGACGAAATAAAAACAAATAAAAAAAGTTATGCTTTGATTGGACACCAGTAGCTAATGTGATGTGTCTAGGGAGGAAGTAAATAGTGAGCTCGAAAAGCTCGGTGGTAACGTCTCTGACTGCAGCCCCACTGAGTGACGCGGGTTCGAATCTCAGAAGGGACATGAGTTTCAAGGTTACAGGTACGCCTTGCTGACTGGTGAGTGCCAACAACTATGAAACCTACGTTGGGCAAGGCTTTCTACCCACTGCCTCCAGCCATCCAACATCATAAAATAAGTTATGCTTCATTTAGAGGCTTAGCTGGGTAGGGATGAATTCAAAGAAGCATATTTATATAATGTGTTAATGATCATACAAAAAAGTTCAAACCCCGCTCCAAATACTTCAGCCAAGGCAACTAGGCAGCATTATCAGTCTTCACACAATAAACATGGTCCTTAGCCTGGTACATAAGAAGTATGTTTCAGGTGACTGAATTTTAACAACTGAGTTATTTAAATAATCATGTTTATACATATCAGTATAAAAGTAATCAAGAAACTTGAATCTGCCAAGTTTATTAGAAAAACGCTTATGTAACGCGGTTGTCCGTGCCGGATTTTATACTTTGCACTAGGCTAATGATCAATAAACTTATCGGACATCAATAACAGACAGATTGTGAATCCGCAGATGATAATTTAACTGCAGACAAAGATCAGATGCAGCAAGAAATCTGACCGTGGAGGATTTTCACAAAATGAGGAAGCTAAAGACTTTTTTATTTGAAGTCATGTACCATAATTCGGTTGTGTTCGCTTAAATGGAGCGAACATCAAAACACTGAATTTGTTTATTAACTAACGAGCCACAAGATGTAATGGTAACGAATACTTGAATTGTAAATAAATTACAAAATTCAAGTGGTATCATAGGAACTACAGATTTAGGAGCCACAGACAACTATCAGTTTGATTATAGTTCACTCATATTTTGCATAAATGGCATATCTGACTTATACCACTTTATGTGGTCTTTAGATAAAAAAAATAACAGCAAGTTAAGCTGACAGCAAATATTTTAAGTATACAACAAAAAGTTGTTTGCTTCGATTAGTACAGAGCTAGGAACCTAAATACTAACAATATCTTGCAATAAAACTGACACTAATAATTATCCTCACTGACATAAAGCTGAATATGCTTAAGTGATAGGTAACAGATTCCATAAAAAACAGCGGCACACGAAACGTTTTGATCACCACCACAGGCATTCAAGTAAATAAACTAACAAATAGTACAACGGTTACGTAAAACAATGGCAAAACAAGATTCCCTGCTAGCACTCGCAGACATTTTTTATTCAATGGAATTCCCACTTTTACCTTTTTGTATAGCTAGAAGATGTACATTTCTAAGTGGGGTTGAAGTTTCTGCAATCAAGTTACATTTTAAGCACCAGCAAACACCAACCGAGAGCAACCATACCAATGACCTTGAAACTCTCAGTAAGCAAGTTAGTGAAACCTAGCGAATAATATTGTAATCATGAATGAAACATGTCTAATGAGGTGTTGTGTAATTAAATGACATATTGGAACAGTTTTACGTTAGGCTTAGGAAAGAGTGAAGTAGGGTTCAGGCTAAGGACAAGTTAAAGTTAGGTTAACCTAGTGAGGGTGACATTAGGGTTGGTATGAGATAGATAATGGTTATCTTAGGAACATTTTGACGCTAGGGTTATTGTTAGGGTTAGAAGGCCTTGCTGAATACATGTATAGAATGTGGTTAAGTTACTCCATTGACACTCCAAACCAAAAGTAAGTGGTATTTTTGTCAAACGTGTAACAGCTTCATACATTCTAATTCATTGTTTTCATAGATATATATGCACAAACCGCCTTTATCATGGGGTTGAGGCGTTCAGGGTCATTTGTCTGCTGGTACTTACTGGTACATAAATTTTAACTTAGCCATTTCTACTATATAAGGTACATAGGTATCTATAGATACCTATACACGTGTATAACAACATTATGTGCTCCAAAATACAATATTCCACAGAAGTGGACGATGGAAACGAATCATATATAATTCGTTTCCATTGTTTTAACTATATTTTAGGGAACACATTCATAAAAATCGCAGCCTCCATGAAGATAAGGAGGCTAACATTATGTCTTTTATTCTAACAACAGCTAAAAGCACTGAAAAACATCTTAAGGATTATTCCTATTTTAGCGATGCAACACAGACAGTGACCTTCAGTTCGAATCTTTGGATGACCTTGTAAATTAACGCTACGTCGATTTGAGTGCCAAGAAGGTATACCAACATAAACTGCAGTGCCTTTTAATACATCACGGTTTTTCATATGTTCGAGAAGCTGTTTTCGCTTCCTTGGGCACTAAAACTTTAATCTGACGTCAATAGAGACGGAAAGTAATAGCACACACCACAGAGACATACCTAGTTACCTTCCACATTATATGCTGCTACCATAATGATTTGTGACACCATATTATAATGCAATTGCAAGATTGCTTAAATGGATCACTCTCAGTTGTACAGCTCTTTGAGTGATCTTAAGCAAAATACATCCCAATATGCTTAAATTTTTGAATGAAGTTGTCGAAATGTTTTGCAGAACAACTAATTTGCTTGTCCAGTATTCTGGAATTTCCACGAAGGTCTGTCACTTGATACAGTCCTAAGAGCTTTGACTTATGCAATGATGTTAGCAATGAGAATGTGCGTAAATGTATCTGGCAGGCAATTTTTATCTTGACACTCATTTCTAAGCAATAACGAAGGGCTACTAGAAAACCACCCTAGTGAACTCAGACCTAATTTTGAAAAGTAATGATTAGACTTGAATATTTTCTGTGATACGAGGCTTATCCTAACGTCACTGTGTTCTCACATGTAACAACTCTGAGAAAAAGACGTACAAAAATAGTTGGAACTTCAAATTTAACTGAGGGGTATAACAGAATGTAGACAGTTAAACCTTTCCATGGCAAAAGAAGGTGAGCAGGAGTTAGATGATGAAATAAGGGTCAGTTAAAATAATTAGCAATTAGTTCAATCGCTGCGACTTAACTATATCATCAGATAAGTAAAATCATGTGTCCGCATTCACCGAGTTTGTTTGAGTTGTTTGTTTTCATTATTTTGTTTAACATATTCATCTACAGTGACTTGATAGACAAAATAAAACCAATAGGAAGTTATGAATTTTTAGGAATGTGTGAAAATGAGAGAGTCGTACTTAAAAAGGTTCACGTTAAACCTGCTGTATGTAATGAACCCATTCATGATGAAACAAACCAAACAAATATTTAATCACATGGTGAAATTCAGCTACGAAAGTGATTATCATATCGAGTCGTTTCAAACTTCTTTAATTAAAATGTGACGAATGGTAATCTAAATTAAAACAATCCCGAAGTTCATATGCCGTTGGAAAGTCTTCATTACCTCAAAGCATTTTGGTATGCTTTCACTTCTGTTACAGCTACTCATAAATACCTTTCGCACAGATCTCAAAATGTTGTGATTAAAACTTAATCTACTACTACTATCCCATTTGCATCTCCAACTATTGTTACTCTTCCTATCATCAAACTAATGCACAGCCATCTCAGCATGTGTACGTGTACATTGAAATGGACCTATGTAGAGTCGGTTATAACACATTCATGCTTGTACACTACGGAGGACTTATGGTTATTCTAAAAAAATATTGTCTTAATTTTGGGCAAGTTTCTTATTCTCATATTAGGATTTCCATTTGCTTCGTGCATTTTTTCACCTTAATAGAACTTCGAGGGACAGTCGATCCAAATATCGAATGTACGGCTAATACAATTTCATCAAAACAATAAGTGTTTATGTGAATATCAACAAATTACACAGATTTATGGAAGCATCGGTTTCAGGTTTGATCTTTCCTCAGACAGCAGATTTGAAACATGCCTAATCGTCTACATTGTTCCATGGATCCACACTCAATACTATATGTTCTATATTCTGTCATGCACTGATACATAGTTCACTTCAGTAATGGTTTACCACAGGGACTTTATTATTTCGAATTTTGCATCACAAGACTTCCCAAGCTGGATTGTGTATTTAGGCGAAGACAGATAAACTTAAAGGTGTGTGCCTTCAAAAATAATGCATGGGTGTTATTACTACTGAGTATGGTTCTTGTAGTCATTTCCAACTGAGAGCTTCTTAAACACTCAACAAACCTTATTATTTAAAATTTACATTCTATTCAAACGTTTCTGTAAAAGTAGTATGTTCATCACATTGATTTCTCATTCATTTATACGGAATCAATATTTTCAGTAGGTCAGGAAACAACAACGGCTCTCTAATGGATATTATATTACGGATAAAACAAAGCTATTATTACGGCTTATTCATGACTTCCAGAACAAGATGGTTTCAGTCCTTCTTTTGTGTATTTTTAAACTATCTCGTTGCCTGAATTTCGGATACGATAGTTCTCTGGTAGATATTAGCGTATTAAAGTCGAGACGTCTCCTGGCGTTTTTATGAATAGACTTTCTCAATCAACTGGCGAAACGAGGTAATTATTTGCCATTATTCATTCCTTGAGTACTGAGTTAAACATATGGCCTCTGCGGCACATCTTTTGTCTCCAGAGGATTTCCTTGTCAGCTTCTTTACCCATCGTTTCCCATTCGGGCTCTAGCTTAGGGCCAACAATAAGCGGGTTTTCACTTGGATGTCTCTTCAGACCATGTCCAGTCTGTCTCTGTTTCCACCTGCATTTTTTCCGGGTGATAGATCATTGCACGGTTCATCCTAAGTGTTCCTTGTTACCTACCTATCACTCCCGGTCGCCATCTGGTCTCCTGTATCAAGCGAGAACAATTGTTAGTTATAGTCCAATGCCTGCCGGAAATGCGTTTTGAGACCTTTGTTCGGAGTCTGTGGACAAATTAGAAGAAGCTACTTTACATTAGCTCTGAAAGCTTGGGTCTTGTTCCTTGTTGTAATTTAAGTTTTCAAGCTGATTTCAAGTACCAAATGTCTGTACTGCTTTCCTAGCCCTACCTTGAGCGTCACCAAGCGTAATTGAAGTGATGACACCCATATAAATGAAAGAGATGAATTTTTTCCACGGAAAGTCCCACCATCATATAGCCTTTGAATGAGGTTGACAAGGTGTGGGCACTCTGTAGTGTTGAGGTGGCTTCCAGAATACTACCTGGTCAAAGGCGTCTCCAGAGTTGACGAAGATGAGGCACAGGATTGACTGTCACCCCGTATTCTGTCCGATGATGATGCGGAGTGCTGTACTTGACCTACCCATGATTTATTTCTTCCAAGAAGTCCCACAACTACGACATCCTATAGTCTGTCGAAGATGGTGGAGCCTGGTATATTGTCTAGACGACACGGAAGCACAACTCCATACGAACTGTCTCAAGGGCTTAAGTCACCGTTCTTTCAATTTGCAGGAATCCTAATTTATTCCCACATCCTCTATAGTGCTGCGAGCATATCCTTTGCAGTTCCTGGGTCTATTTTCAGTACTTCTGAGAGTTTTCACCTATTGTTTCAAATTTTATAAAACTCATTTACCTTAAGGCTTACGATTTTCTCGAAGTGTCAGTCTCCTGTGAATGTTAGTGGTATTTTCAGGCCTGTTGCAGGTCTTGGTCGATTCAAGAGTCCTTTGAAGCTATCAACCATTCGTTTCATTTGTTGTTTCTCTTTAACAATTATCTCTCCTTCACAATGTCTCATCGGTTCTATCTGCGATTATCTTCTCCTGGCATCACCATGATTGTTTGGTGTAACGTTCTGTGATCTATCTTACTTCGTCCCTGTTTAGTCTCAGATGCCAGCATATTGTAAAACCGTCTTTTGTCTTCCATGACACAGCTTCCTTACCTTGTTTGCTTAGGTGTAATAATATCAGTTAATAATAGTATTGCACTCGGATTCTGGTTTCCCTGTTCATCTTTGTAATGGTTCATATGAGTCACTCTACTTCTCTTCTCTATATGCCTCCATAGTTCACAAAGCCACACTCAGGTTTTCGTTTTATTATCCTGTCTAGAATGTTTCTGCTGGCTTTTTAGCTCGTTGTTTTTAGCAACTTCAGTTCACTTGACAGTTTCTTGGGTGTTGCTTAATGTCTGATATTTTTCCGATGACTTCGATGAAAGTATATTTTATAGTTTCGCCTTTCAGTTTCTGTCTGCAGCCTCGTTGAGGGCTTTCAGTTTGACTTTGGAGATTTCCTGAACTAGATAATGGTCACCGCGTGAATCCGTTTCTCTTCTCCATATGGTGCGAGGTAGGGTGAATCTCCATCTTCTTAAGATTGAGGTGAATTTTTCGTGTGAAACCCACATCACATTATGTATGCCTCCGTGATTATACATATAACCTCCAATCGTGGAACCACTGAAGATGCAAAAGTTTGCGATTACTTCGCCGTTGCGTTCATTTCCCTATCAACCCATTTTAAGTTATTTTCTTGTGTTTTCTGCTGATATAGAGGCTTGTATTCTTATCAACCGTTAGGATTCAGATGTCGTCACTTGAGACCTTGTAAATCACTATTCACAGATGCCTGCTGCATTAATCCTTCTCTTGATCTGCTGGAGTGAGGCGTTGGGTAATCGTAATTTTTCTAGCATTTGAGTTTAACCCTTATTTCATAATCTCAGTGAAATGTGGTTACCACTGCATGAGAGACTTTGTTGTTGCTGTCATCAAGATGACCAGAAAATTGATTAGTTCACGGCTGTCATCTGGTTAACCGAAGTAGATTATCGACTCTGAAGTCAACAGTTTGAAGATTCCTCTTGTGTTCCATCTGCTCCCTTGGACGCCTAACACTTCAGAATAGTACCCTTTCATTTATTTTATAATTTCCACAACATTGTGGGGATATCTCGTGTCTTTAAGGTGACGTATGCTTCTACCGAAAAGAGACAGACCAGCTGACTTGTTTCCAGAAGGCTTTCATCTATAAGTGTTGGTTGTACTTAAGATAGACCTAAGCTAACCACACTTAATAAGGACCTCGTCCCTTAATAGCCTTATCGGTGCTCTACCTGGCGTGTATGTATTGATTAAGGAACTCAAAGTGAAAAGTTTTGAGACCGGTTGTGTCCTGATGAGAGTTGTATCTTATACAGGTGAAATATCAACTTTAATAAATAAGAATGTTGTACAAATTATCTGGTGCGTCGGCTGAATAGTAAGCTCAAAGAGTGCTCTGAGCGGTAGCACAACAAGGGAGTGAGCCACGTGTGTACAGTCGCGTCAGAGACCACAGGATGGCGTGGCACCAAAGTGAATGAATGTCGGTAAAACAGAAATTCAGACATTCAAAGTGCATTTCACATCCTTCCTCACTATGAGGGTATTTCCTGGGATAAAAGGGGAATAAGTCTTGTTTTTTTGGTTTTCTGAAGTTCCAGTGGCCATGATTACTTATCACGGATGGATTTATTTTATCTAAGCTTTCTTATCTTTCCGGCTTACTACTGTCTAGTGAACAAGATGAAAATTTTTAGCGGTCAAACGGGTTATAAACATCAGATGAACTTTATATGTCCACATTTAACTGGTTGATTGATTTAGAACCTAGAAACCTACCAGTGACAAGAGATTAAGCAGACTTAAATGCAGTTGTCAATGGAGTTGAAGATTGAACGATCAATTCTTGGTTGTTTGCTCAAAATCAACTTCCTCGATTTTCGCGGAGGCATCAATACGACAGTCATCGTCTCATCGGTCGCTGTTCAGAAAGAAGAGTGAAACATCGTCAGAAGTAACATAACGATTTATTATTGTAATATTTGTTTACAGACCTTAGTTTGCTTAGTTCGCTTATTCCTTTTATATGTTGGTGTAACAATACAGAAATATCAAACGGCAGATCGGTGTTTTGGTTTTTGCGTCCGTTATAACTAAGCGTTTCTGAGAAATCTTCTAAGAACAGCGTGGGCCCGAGCGTAGCGAGAGCTGGGCATTAACGGTTTATGAGACGTAGCTGACAGTTTCTGACGATGGAAACAGATCTGGCGGATTCAAACAGTTGGTGAAAGTTTGGATAGTCACCGTTCATTTTTCCTGGTGCCGGTCAAGTCCTCTTTGAACAAGCAATATCTGGAACTTTTTTGGAATTGGCTCAAGTTCAACAATGCCTGGGTCAAAGAAGGGACAGAGTGTCTTGGATGCAAACAGAAAAGTAAGTCATGGTGACTTGTTTGTTACTTGTAACGATGTGTCTGATGTTAAGTATGACATGGTTGATGTTACTGTTTCGCCGTTCAAGGATAATAGGAACATCAAACTCCCTAAATTTGAACCACGGTGTTTTGATGGAAACCCGGCTGATTATTTACAATTTGTAAAGGAGTTTGAGATCATGTTGAGTGGTTTTTTATTAAATGATGAATTGAAGTTAATGTATTTGATGAGATATTGCACTGGAGATGCTGCAAGAGCTATACAGTGCTGTAAGTTTATGAAGCCAAAAGAGGGCTACTACGAGGCTATGAGCACATTAAGTCAAAGGTTTGGAAGACCTTCGATGATTGCAGGGAAATTATTCGAGGCTGTTAAGGGTAATGGTGGTCAATTACAGGATGACTCCCAGGCACTCACTGAGTTTTTGGATAATTTGCTAATTTTCAAGAATGCAATGATTTCGATGAATCGCATGAGTGACCTCAACTCGACTTTTATACTAGAAGTAATAGCAAGACGTCTACCTACTCGACTGCAAAGGAAGTGGGTGAAGATAAGCTCCCGTATGGAGGATGAGGGTATCGAGCCAAAGTTTGATGATATCCTGAAACTAGTAAAAGATAGTGTCAATCAATCTATGAGCAAGTTTTCGTGTCTATTGGATCTCACCCCTAGAATAGAGCAGTCTGAGGGAAAAACGCCCACATTGATGACGAATAAGCCTCAGAGAGGTGGATATCGAGAAGGCTCCATGATGTCTAGTAATGCATATAGACCTAGTGAGTGTAACAGGTTTCGTAGTACATCCTCATCTGATAGGTTACTAGATGCAAGACAAACACGGTTTTGTTTTACACGTGTGCAAGAGGTGCATACAGAAGTGAACTGTGAACCAGTGAGCAAGTTCAGTGATAAGCTAAATTTAAACTCCAGACCTGACTCCGAATTGTGTGACGATAACGGTGCGGTGAAGAAGTCTGTAGTTGCAACTGGTAAGCCGTTGTTGAATAAAGTGTCACAGAATAGAGTTGCTGCTTCAGAGTGCAGTTCTGACCCTACAAGTTTACGAGGTATTACTAGTCAGAGTGAAGTTATAAAGCCTTTTAGGATTTGTGAGAAGGAATCAAAATTATCTACTTCTGTTATTAAAGAGTTTGAAAATGATGAAGTTCACGGTAAAGTGAACATATCACGGCGGCCTGCTTGAACATAGGGCTACCAAAAATTCCACCTTACAACATTTTGCAAAATTGCTTTGGTTTGCTCTTTTAATTTTGTTTTAATTTATCAATAATGTGTCCTAATCGTATTATATATAATCGCGCATTTTTAAAATCATTACAACCTACCGCGTTGTGTCATCCACAAAAATTGAGAAAAAAGCATCACTGTGGCTGGCAGCGTGCACTGAAACGTACACAAATTAATCAAATGACTGTTCCTGAACTCGTTAGCACTAATTGTAGATCCCTGTCCAACAAAATGGATTACCTTCAATCCCTAATGTATTCCAATGTTTATCGAAATGCTGGCGTTTTAGCAATACAAGAGACTTGGCTGCACCAGCATTATGATGATAATCTAATTTCAATAAATGGATATAAAGTTTTTCGCCAAGATAGAAATAGTTCCAAGAAAAAATATGGAGGAGGGGTAGCCACATATATAAACACAAATTGGTCTACATCAAATCACGTTTGCTTCAATTATTCTAATGACAGTATAGATTGCATAACCGTCAGGTGTCGCCCAAAACACTTAAGTAAATATTCTTATATATACATAACAAATATTTACATAACACCCAATTGTAGCCTTTCTAATATAGTTATGTTTGCAGATGAGTTTACTGAATTCGCTGCTCCTGCATTCGGAAACTCGTTGTCTATAGTCTGTGGTGATTTTAATTCATGTGATCACAGCTTTCTTACTTCGCTTGGTCATGAGAATCTAGTCAAGTTTAATACACGTCTGGACAAATCACTAGACCTGGTTTTCATAAATGACCGTGATGTATATGAAACCCGAAGGAGAGCTCCTTTGTTAAATTCTGACCACTGCATTATTCGTATTTTACCGAAAGTGTACGGCAAGTTACAACGAAAATTGTTTAGTCATTTAACAAAGAAAATACATGAACGTTCATATTCCCATGACAACATTCTAGCATTAAGAAGCATGTTGCATGATACCAACTGGGAACTGTTTACTGACGATAAGTTGGATGCTACTGTCTCTAATATAACCGATTATCTGAAGTTTTGTTTGGATATTTGCTGTCCTTATGAAACACTGTTTTCGAGATTTGACAGAATCTCTTCTTTGCAACTGAAAAAACTTAGAAGACAAAAAGAGAAGTTGTATAAGAATTGTGATAATACTGGTGTCCGTAAAATAAACACCCTTATAAAAATTGAAATAGAAAGGTTGAACAGACTATATAATGAAAAATTTTTATCATGTAAAAATCCTTCAAACATTTGGAAACTTTTCAATAAACTTACAAGTAAAAAACAAATGTCCGTTGATGCTTATTCTGATGTAAATGCTTTAAACAAATCATTTATCAAGAAACAAATTAATATGGTTGTACCTGATGTACCTAGTCAAGAAAATGGTCATTTTCAGGGTTTTGAAGAAAAGGATGTACTATTATGTTTGAAGTCATTAAATCCAACACACAGCCTTGGTCCAGATGGTGTACCAAGCATTCTTCTCCAAAAGTGTGCAGACATCTTGTGTCATCCTCTTACTCAAATCTTTAACGCATCATTTAAGAGGGAAACGGTACCTGCTGACTGGAAAGAAATCAAGGTTGTACCTGTACAGAAATCATCTTCTGGAGCAGGTATAAAGTTTAGACCAGTCGCTATAACATCTCCTTTTTTGAAAACTATGGAGAAACTTCTTTTGAATATTCTTAAACCTTCTTTAAAAGCTTTTAGTGACCCTAAGCAGTTTGCTTATAAGTGTGGAAGAAGTACATTAGATGCAGCCATTGTACTACACCACAATATTGTTTCCTGCCTTGATAAGGGTGCTAAGTTCGTTCGAACAGCTTTTTTAGACTATACTGCAGCTTTCGACTCTGTTCCTAGGACACTTTTATTAGGAAAGATGATTTCAGCTCAAACAGAGTCCTGGGCAACTAGATGGCTGTCTTCTTATTTTAAGGATAGGAAACAGCATACTGTTTTGGCTGGAAAGCGCTCCACTTCCCAGCTAACTGAAAGTGGTGTGCCTCAAGGTGCAGTACTTTCTCCATTTCTTTTCTCTTTCTTTCTGCATGACCTTCCGAACTCACCCAAAGTTAACTTCATTAAGTATGCTGATGACCTGACCGTTTCTGTCCCTGTAGTTGCCACATCGGATTGTTCCTATATGAATGGCTTCCTAGCTGAAGTTAAGGATTGGTCTCGCTCAAATGGTCTTAAACTTAATCCAACTAAATGTAACACTGTTGATTTCAGCCTGAGAAGTAAAAAAGATATGCATGGATTGATTCAATCTCATGATTGTTGTAACATTGATGGTACCATGATTGAGAGTAAGTCAAGTGTTTCTTATCTTGGCATTAGTTTCTCGTCAAATCTTTGCTGGTCGTCTCATATTCTTATAGTTTCTAAGAAAGTCTTCCGTCTGACTTATTACATAAAGAAATTGAGACACTCAGGTATAACTCAATCTCTTATCATACAATTTATTAATTCATGTGTTTTGCCCATCATTCTTTATTGTTCTCCATTATTCTTCCCTGGGCTACTCAAGAAAGATCATATAATACTACGAAGAACATTGAGGGCTGTAAGTAGGGTCAGTGCTATCCCTTTGACTGAACTAAATGACACTGTTGTCAATAGGCATATGAATTCTTGTAAGCACTTAGCTAAAGTTATCTTATCTGATAGTGAACATCCTCTTTATTCACAATTGTTTCCTTGTATCTCTTCGGGTAAGACCAGAAGAAATTTTATAAACATTTATGCTCGTACTACAAAATATAAAAATTCGACCGTTCCATATTTGGCACGAGTATTGTGTGAAGAGACAAATATCAGAAAAGAACTTTTACAACTTTTGAATCAATAACTAAACTATAAAATGAAATGATGCATATTAATGCATGTGTTATTTGTTATATTATTTATTTATTATTCACTATGACCTAGAAGTGGTATGATTTTGTTGGGTTTTTTTATTTTTATTTTTTTTATTATTTTTTCCTATTAACTATCAATATTTTAACATTTTATATATTTATATAATTATAAACAGAGCTAAACCATTGCAATATGTAAAAGAAACGCTGAAAATTCCATGCTGTAAATTGTTATTGTTGTGGAATAAAGTGATTATTATTATTATTATTATTATTTGTGGTGATGATCATGATACTTCACAGTTGTCTTTGGTTGATCATTATGAGATGAGGGATATGCCTACTACTGCTAAGTTAAATAAAGGTTCTGTACAACTACAACGTGAAGTAGAATTGAACGCAGATGCAGTTCCAAAAGGTGTGCATACTTGTGAGACAGTCAGTGTAATTGATCAGTGTGTAGCCCACCTATCATCAGATGATAGTGCTAAACCCGAACTAGTAGTGAGAGACAGCAGTGGTGGTAATCTTGCAGTTGGACAACTATCTGAGAGCCGAACAAGAACAGCTTCTGATCCACCACTAAGTTCATCACATTGTGTCACTCAGTCATCGTTGGTGCTGTCATCCACAATGAAACAGACACCCATCAACTCAAGTATCTTGTGCAATGACTATGCTAGTATCAGTTCGTTTGAAAGGACGAATATCAATGGTCAGTTTAGTGAGGATAAGCCAAGTGTAAACGAGAGAGTAATTGTTAAATTGACTTGCACGAATAAAGGCATTTCTAGTTTCAAGTTACTATTTGAATGTTATTATCTTTGGTGTAAATTACTCTGTTTCTACACTTGGTTGATGAGATATGTCGTGTGTTTGTTCGTCATATATGTTCTACGATACAATGACATGGGCGTGTTGCCGTTCAGATTTCAGGATTTAGCTCATAGAAGGAAGTCAGCAAATGAACTCTGCGACGATTTTCCAACCTAGAGCGTCAACCTGAGAAGGGTTGTAGGCGTACTGCTGTAAGTCCTACAATTCTTCAAAGGGTAGCGCATCAATGATCAGTCCAGTGTGCTCGGTGTGTGATTTTGTACATATGTTCATATTGTATATACTGAATTGATATCATCTGTCATCTAGCTGTTGGTAATTCTGTTTGTGTCCGGACGACTTCCACTTGGATCATCAACCTGAGAAGGAATGTAGGCGTACTGCTGTAAGTCCTACAGTTCTTCAAGGGTAGTTTGTCGTGCCAGAATCCACAACATTTGATGTGTTGATTGTACATATGTTTGTGTAAAATAGTTGTGTGAGTTCCAATTATTGTAATTGTTGGTTAATCTTGTTTGTGTCCGGACATTCCACAAATTACAATCGTCAACCTGTGAAGGGTTGTAGGCGTACTGGTGTAAGTCCTGCAATTCTTCAAAGGAATTCCACCATGACATGATCGGCGAGGTTGTTTGTACTATTTGTATATACGTGTGGTGTGTCATATCAATTGGTGTTTTTTGGATTCATTGTGTTTACTTGTTGTTTTCGTGTCTTGTTGTTATTGCGTAATTTTGTTAAAATTTTCGTCGTGATTACTTCTGAAGTTGTTTCGAGTCTTCTACATCCATGAATGAATTGATTGATGTTAAGGACAGCAGATGGGTCGTATACGCCGGGAAGGCTAGGCTATTGCTGAGAATGGAATGCACACGGAGATAATTGTTAGCTGCGGTCCGACACGCCGGGGAGAAAGAGTGTAAACGACTGAGGCTCGCATGCGTAACCGCTACTAGAACTGAGGCAGAATGAGTGATAAGCGATTTCAGTGGTAATTGGTAATGAGTAGATAAGAGGATGTGCGTAGAGTATCGTGAGGTGCTGCCATGGTCACTTTGCATTCTGCAAGAGTCATTCTAGTAAGTGGCGATTGTGTTGCAAGATGTCAAGAGGAGGTCTCTGTCTGGAGGCGCAGGTCGTCATTGATGTGTGAGATTGTGCTGTGGGTATGCTTGTGGTGTGTTGGCTTTTCTGTTTGTTTTCCATTTCAGCTCTGTCCGTGTGACCCAGGTTCTCGCAATGGCATCCAAGTCAACGTGCATTGGTCGTGAAGGAAAAAAGGGTTGGATCCCTTTTTTGCCGGGGAGTGTCAATGGAGTTGAAGATTGAACGATCAATTCTTGGTTGTTTGCTCAAAATCAACTTCCTCGATTTTCGCGGAGGCATCAATACGACAGTCATCGTCTCATCGGTCGCTGTTCAGAAAGAAGAGTGAAACATCGTCAGAAGTAACATAACGATTTATTATTGTAATATTTGTTTACAGACCTTAGTTTGCTTAGTTCGCTTATTCCTTTTATATGTTGGTGTAACAATACAGAAATATCAAACGGCAGATCGGTGTTTTGGTTTTTGCGTCCGTTATAACTAAGCGTTTCTGAGAAATCTTCTAAGAACAGCGTGGGCCCGAGCGTAGCGAGAGCTGGGCATTAACGGTTTATGAGACGTAGCTGACAGTTTCTGACGATGGAAACAGATCTGGCGGATTCAAACAGTTGGTGAAAGTTTGGATAGTCACCGTTCATTTTTCCTGGTGCCGGTCAAGTCCTCTTTGAACAAGCAATATCTGGAACTTTTTTGGAATTGGCTCAAGTTCAACAATGCCTGGGTCAAAGAAGGGACAGAGTGTCTTGGATGCAAACAGAAAAGTAAGTCATGGTGACTTGTTTGTTACTTGTAACGATGTGTCTGATGTTAAGTATGACATGGTTGATGTTACTGTTTCGCCGTTCAAGGATAATAGGAACATCAAACTCCCTAAATTTGAACCACGGTGTTTTGATGGAAACCCGGCTGATTATTTACAATTTGTAAAGGAGTTTGAGATCATGTTGAGTGGTTTTTTATTAAATGATGAATTGAAGTTAATGTATTTGATGAGATATTGCACTGGAGATGCTGCAAGAGCTATACAGTGCTGTAAGTTTATGAAGCCAAAAGAGGGCTACTACGAGTCTATGAGCACATTAAGTCAAAGGTTTGGAAGACCTTCGATGATTGCAGGGAAATTATTCGAGGCTGTTAAGGGTAATGGTGTTGGCGCTAGCTGATCAGTAGATATGGTGGTGGTCACTAAGTTGAATCGCCCCATTCTGCAGGAACAGCATTATACAAATTAAAGGCTCGAGATATTTCTGATTTTTATGAGGGCTTAGATCTTTATCTTGAAAAAGATAATATTGAACGCCTTGACAGATAATGCTTCTACCTTTAAATATATACCATTCGCTCAGCCTATTGTTGAGATGCGACCACGTGGGATCTGCACAGATTTATGGGGCATCTTATAAATTAACTTGCTATCCATTGTCAGATCTTTAAATACCACTTCACAATATCTTGTCTCACTTATTTTCTAATAACGTCTTTACTTGATTCTCATTATATTCCATTAAACCTAACATTTTATAGCTCTATATGAATTTGATTCGACTTATTCTATTCCTATTCTCTGGAGGGTACGGTTGTGCACCAAATAGAAAAAAAGACATGAAATAAAAACAACTGGCCTGAAAATAATTGTATTAAAGCCAAAAGTCGACATCATGATAGTATAAAATATATTGGTTTCATTATACATTGCAAATGAACGTTGTCGGCCTAAGGATTAATTACTTCCCCATTCTGTTTTCTATATAAATGTGTTTATTAATGATATATTTCACTCACTTAATCTATTACACTTTAATGTTTCACCACAGCACTTTAATTTTTCTAAAACAGCTTCCAATCCCTTGTAAACGTTGTACTTACCTCAATATTGGTTGGTTATCGTATGCCGACAACCACGGGATGAAAACGAAACGAAGTCGATTTTCCCGCTCAATCTGGAGGACAACTGTACAATTCAATAACTATACAGCCTAGTTCAGACAATGTGTATTTATATATATATCAAATATTTAACTGTTGAAACATTATTAACTTGTGGACAATCTACGATTTGATATTATATCATACTTGATCGTGCCTGTAAAAATGGCATGCATTTTCATGTAAATTTATGTTTATATGAAAATAAATTATTATTATTATTATTATTAATTACAGGATGACTCCCAGGCACTCACTGAGTTTTTGGATAATTTGCTAATTTACAAGAATGCAATGATTTCGATGAATCGCATGAGTGACCTCAACTCGACTTTTATACTAGAAGTAATAGCAAGACGTCTACCTACTCGACTGCAAAGGAAGTGGGTGAAGATAAGCTCCCGTATGGAGGATGAGGGTATCGAGCCAAAGTTTGATGATATCCTGAAACTAGTAAAAGATAGTGTCAATCAATCTATGAGCAAGTTTTCGTGTCTATTAGATCTCACCCCTAGAATAGAGCAGTCTGAGGGAAAAACGCCCACATTGATGACGAATAAGCCTCAGAGAGGTGGATATCGAGAAGGCTCCATGATGTCTAGTAATGCATATAGACCTAGTGAGTGTAACAGGTTTCGTAGTACATCCTCATCTGATAGGTTACTAGATGCAAGACAAACACGGTTTTGTTTTACACGTGTGCAAGAGGTGCATACAGAAGTGAACTGTGAACCAGTGAGCAAGTTCAGTGATAAGCTAAATTTAAACTCCAGACCTGACTCCGAATTGTGTGACGATAACGGTGCGGTGAAGAAGTCTGTAGTTGCAACTGGTAAGCCGTTGTTGAATAAAGTGTCACAGAATAGAGTTGCTGCTTCAGAGTGCAGTTCTGACCCTACAAGTTTACGAGGTATTACTAGTCAGAGTGAAGTTATAAAGCCTTTTAGGATTTGTGAGAAGGAATCAAAATTATCTACTTCTGTTATTAAAGAGTTTGAAAATGATGAAGTTCACGGTAAAGTGAACATATCACGGCGGCCTGCTTGAACATAGGGCTACCAAAAATTCCACCTTACAACATTTTGCAAAATTGCTTTGGTTTGCTCTTTTCATTTTGTTTTAATTTATCAATAATGTGTCCTAATCGTATTATATATAATCGCGCATTTTTAAAATCATTGCAACCTACCGCGTTGTGTCATCCACAAAAATTGAGAAAAAAGCATCACTGTGGCTGGCAGCGAGCACTGAAACGTACACAAATTAATCAAATGACTGTTCCTGAACTCGTTAGCACTAATTGTAGATCCCTGTCCAACAAAATGGATTACCTTCAATCCCTAATGTATTCCAATGTTTATCGAAATGCTGGCGTTTTAGCAATACAAGAGACTTGGCTGCACCAGCATTATGATGATAATCTAATTTCAATAAATGGATATAAAGTTTTTCGCCAAGATAGAAATAGTTCCAAGAAAAAATACGGAGGAGGGGTAGCCACATATATAAACACAAATTGGTCTACATCAAATCACGTTTGCTTCAATTATTCTAATGACAGTATTGATTGCATAACCGTCAGGTGTCGCCCAAAACACTTAAGTAAATATTCTTATATATACATAACAAATATTTACATAACACCCAATTGTAGCCTTTCTAATATAGTTATGTTTGCAGATGAGTTTACTGAATTCGCTGCTCCTGCTTTCGGAAACTCGTTGTCTATAGTCTGTGGTGATTTTAATTCATGCGATCACAGCTTTCTTACTTCGCTTGGTCATGAGAATCTAGTCAAGTTTAAT
Organism: Trichobilharzia regenti; assembly: GCA_944472135.2. Lineage (NCBI taxonomy): Eukaryota > Metazoa > Platyhelminthes > Trematoda > Strigeidida > Schistosomatidae > Trichobilharzia > Trichobilharzia regenti. The sequence continues at coordinate 20,949,688 of OX235265.1, read as the reverse complement.
ACACGTCTGGACAAATCGCTAGACCTGGTTTTTATAAATGACCGTGATGTATATGAAACCCGAAGGAGAGCTCCTTTGTTAAATTCTGACCACTGCATTATTCGTATTTTACCGAAAGTGTACGGCAAGTTACAACGAAAATTGTTTAGTCATTTAACAAAGAAAATACATGAACGTTCATATTCCCATGACAACATTCTAGCATTAAGAAGCATGTTGCATGATACCAACTGGGAACTGTTTACTGACGATAAGTTGGATGCTACTGTCTCTAATATAACCGATTATCTGAAGTTTTGTTTGGATATTTGCTGTCCTTATGAAACACTGTTTTCGAGATTTGACAGAATCTCTTCTTTGCAACTCAAAAAACTTAGAAGACAAAAAGAGAAGTTGTATAAGAATTGTGATAATACTGGTGTCCGTAAAATAAACACCCTTATAAAAATTGAAATAGAAAGGTTGAACAGACTATATAATGAAAAATTTTTATCATGTAAAAATCCTTCAAACATTTGGAAACTTTTCAATAAACTTACAAGTAAAAAACAAATGTCCGTTGATGCTTATTCTGATGTAAATGCTTTAAACAAATCATTTATCAAGAAACAAATTAATATGGTTGTACCTGATGTACCTAGTCAAGAAAATGGTCATTTTCAGGGTTTTGAAGAAAAGGATGTACTATTATGTTTGAAGTCATTAAATCCAACACACAGCCTTGGTCCAGATGGTGTACCAAGCATTCTTCTCCAAAAGTGTGCAGACATCTTGTGTCATCCTCTTACTCAAATCTTTAACGCATCATTTAAGAGGGAAACGGTACCTGCTGACTGGAAAGAAATCAAGGTTGTACCAGTACAGAAATCATCTTCTGGAGCAGGTATAAAGTTTAGACCAGTCGCCATAACATCTCCTTTTTTGAAAACTATGGAGAAACTTCTTTTGAATATTCTTAAACCTTCTTTAAAAGCTTTTAGTGACCCTAAGCAGTTTGCTTATAAGTGTGGAAGAAGTACATTAGATGCAGCCATTGTACTACACCACAATATTGTTTCCTGCCTTGATAAGGGTGCTAAGTTCGTTCGAACAGCTTTTTTAGACTATACTGCAGCTTTCGACTCTGTTCCTGGGACACTTTTATTAGGAAAGATGATTTCAGCTCAAACAGAGTCCTGGGCAACTAGATGGCTGTCTTCTTATTTTAAGGATAGGAAACAGCATACTGTTTTGGCTGGAAAGCGCTCCACTTCCCAGCTAACTGAAAGTGGTGTGCCTCAAGGTGCAGTACTTTCTCCATTTCTTTTCTCTTTCTTTCTGCATGACCTTCCGAACTCACCCAAAGTTAACTTCATTAAGTATGCTGATGACCTGATCGTTTCTGTCCCTGTAGTTGCCACATCGGATTGTTCCTATATGAATGGCTTCCTAGCTGAAGTTAAGGATTGGTCTCGCTCAAATGGTCTTAAACTTAATCCAACTAAATGTAACACTGTTGATTTCAGCCTGAGAAGTAAAAAAGATATGCATGGATTGATTCAATCTCATGATTGTTGTAACATTGATGGTACCATGATTGAGAGTAAGTCAAGTGTTTCTTATCTTGGCATTAGTTTCTCGTCAAATCTTTGCTGGTCGTCTCATATTCTTATAGTTTCTAAGAAAGTCTTCCGTCTGACTTATTACATAAAGAAATTGAGACACTCAGGTATAACTCAATCTCTTATCATACAATTTATTAATTCATGTGTTTTGCCCATCATTCTTTATTGTTCTCCATTATTCTTCCCTGGGCTACTCAAGAAAGATCATATAATACTACGAAGAACATTGAGGGCTGTAAGTAGGGTCAGTGCTATCCCTTTGACTGAACTAAATGACACTGTTGTCAATAGGCATATGAATTCTTGTAAGCACTTAGCTAAAGTTATCTTATCTGATAGTGAACATCCTCTTTATTCACAATTGTTTCCTTGTATCTCTTCGGGTAAGACCAGAAGAAATTTTATAAACATTTATGCTCGTACTACAAAATATAAAAATTCGACCGTTCCATATTTGGCACGAGTATTGTGTGAAGAGACAAATATCAGAAAAGAACTTTTACAACTTTTGAATCAATAACTAAACTATAAAATGAAATGATGCATATTAATGCATGTGTTATTTGTTATATTATTTATTTATTATTCACTATGACCTAGAAGTGGTATGATTTTGTTGGGTTTTTTTATTTTTATTTTTTTTATTATTTTTTCCTATTAACTATCAATATTTTAACATTTTATATATTTATATAATTATAAACAGAGCTAAACCATTGCAATATGTAAAAGAAACGCTGAAAATTCCATGCTGTAAATTGTTATTGTTGTGGAATAAAGTGATTATTATTATTATTATTATTATTTGTGGTGATGATCATGATACTTCACAGTTGTCTTTGGTTGATCATTATGAGATGAGGGATATGCCTACTACTGCTAAGTTAAATAAAGGTTCTGTACAACTACAACGTGAAGTAGAATTGAACGCAGATGCAGTTCCAAAAGGTGTGCATACTTGTGAGACAGTCAGTGTAATTGATCAGTGTGTAGCCCACCTATCATCAGATGATAGTGCTAAACCCGAACTAGTAGTGAGAGACAGCAGTGGTGGTAATCTTGCAGTTGGACAACTATCTGAGAGCCGAACAAGAACAGCTTCTGATCCACCACTAAGTTCATCACATTGTGTCACTCAGTCATCGTTGGTGCTGTCATCCACAATGAAACAGACACCCATCAACTCAAGTATCTTGTGCAATGACTATGCTAGCATCAGTTCGTTTGAAAGGACGAATATCAATGGTCAGTTTAGTGAGGATAAGCCAAGTGTAAACGAGAGAGTAATTGTTAAATTGACTTGCACGAATAAAGGCATTTCTAGTTTCAAGTTACTATTTGAATGTTATTATCTTTGGTGTAAATTACTCTGTTTCTACACTTGGTTGATGAGATATGTCGTGTGTTTGTTCGTCATATATGTTCTACGATACAATGACATGGGCGTGTTGCCGTTCAGATTTCAGGATTTAGCTCATAGAAGGAAGTCAGCAAATGAACTCTGCGACGATTTTCCAACCTAGAGCGTCAACCTGAGAAGGGTTGTAGGCGTACTGCTGTAAGTCCTACAATTCTTCAAAGGGTAGCGCATCAATGATCAGTCCAGTGTGCTCGGTGTGTGATTTTGTACATATGTTCATATTGTATATACTGAATTGATATCATCTGTCATCTAGCTGTTGGTAATTCTGTTTGTGTCCGGACGACTTCCACTTGGATCATCAACCTGAGAAGGAATGTAGGCGTACTGCTGTAAGTCCTACAGTTCTTCAAGGGTAGTTTGTCGTGCCAGAATCCACAACATTTGATGTGTTGATTGTACATATGTTTGTGTAAAATAGTTGTGTGAGTTCCAATTATTGTAATTGTTGGTTAATCTTGTTTGTGTCCGGACATTCCACAAATTACAATCGTCAACCTGTGAAGGGTTGTAGGCGTACTGGTGTAAGTCCTGCAATTCTTCAAAGGAATTCCACCATGACATGATCGGCGAGGTTGTTTGTACTATTTGTATATACGTGTGGTGTGTCATATCAATTGGTGTTTTTTGGATTCATTGTGTTTACTTGTTGTTTTCGTGTCTTGTTGTTATTGCGTAATTTTGTTAAAATTTTCGTCGTGATTACTTCTGAAGTTGTTTCGAGTCTTCTACATCCATGAATGAATTGATTGATGTTAAGGACAGCAGATGGGTCGTATACGCCGGGAAGGCTAGGCTATTGCTGAGAATGGAATGCACACGGAGATAATTGTTAGCTGCGGTCCGACACGCCGGGGAGAAAGAGTGTAAACGACTGAGGCTCGCATGCGTAACCGCTACTAGAACTGAGGCAGAATGAGTGATAAGCGATTTCAGTGGTAATTGGTAATGAGTAGATAAGAGGATGTGCGTAGAGTATCGTGAGGTGCTGCCATGGTCACTTTGCATTCTGCAAGAGTCATTCTAGTAAGTGGCGATTGTGTTGCAAGATGTCAAGAGGAGGTCTCTGTCTGGAGGTGCAGGTCGTCATTGATGTGTGAGATTGTGCTGTGGGTATGCTTGTGGTGTGTTGGCTTTTCTGTTTGTTTTCCATTTCAGCTCTGTCCGTGTGACCCAGGTTCTCGCAATGGCATCCAAGTCAACGTGCATTGGTCGTGAAGGAAAAAAGGGTTGGATCCCTTTTTTGCCGGGGAGTGTCAATGGAGTTGAAGATTGAACGATCAATTCTTGGTTGTTTGCTCAAAATCAACTTCCTCGATTTTCGCGGAGGCATCAATACGACAGTCATCGTCTCATCGGTCGCTGTTCAGAAAGAAGAGTGAAACATCGTCAGAAGTAACATAACGATTTATTATTGTAATATTTGTTTACAGACCTTAGTTTGCTTAGTTCGCTTATTCCTTTTATATGTTGGTGTAACAATACAGAAATATCAAACGGCAGATCGGTGTTTTGGTTTTTGCGTCCGTTATAACTAAGCGTTTCTGAGAAATCTTCTAAGAACAGCGTGGGCCCGAGCGTAGCGAGAGCTGGGCATTAACGGTTTATGAGACGTAGCTGACAGTTTCTGACGATGGAAACAGATCTGGCGGATTCAAACAGTTGGTGAAAGTTTGGATAGTCACCGTTCATTTTTCCTGGTGCCGGTCAAGTCCTCTTTGAACAAGCAATATCTGGAACTTTTTTGGAATTGGCTCAAGTTCAACAATGCCTGGGTCAAAGAAGGGACAGAGTGTCTTGGATGCAAACAGAAAAGTAAGTCATGGTGACTTGTTTGTTACTTGTAACGATGTGTCTGATGTTAAGTATGACATGGTTGATGTTACTGTTTCGCCGTTCAAGGATAATAGGAACATCAAACTCCCTAAATTTGAACCACGGTGTTTTGATGGAAACCCGGCTGATTATTTACAATTTGTAAAGGAGTTTGAGATCATGTTGAGTGGTTTTTTATTAAATGATGAATTGAAGTTAATGTATTTGATGAGATATTGCACTGGAGATGCTGCAAGAGCTATACAGTGCTGTAAGTTTATGAAGCCAAAAGAGGGCTACTACGAGGCTATGAGCACATTAAGTCAAAGGTTTGGAAGACCTTCGATGATTGCAGGGAAATTATTCGAGGCTGTTAAGGGTAATGGTGTTGGCGCTAGCTGATCAGTAGATATGGTGGTGGTCACTAAGGTGAATCGCCCCATTCTGCAGGAACAGCATTATACAAATTAAAGGCTCGAGATATTTCTGGTTTTTATGAGGGCTTAGATCTTTATCTTGAAAAAGATAATATTGAACGCCTTGACAGATAATGCTTCTACCTTTAAATATATACCATTCGCTCAGCCTATTGTTGAGATGCGACCACGTGGGATCTGCACAGATTTATGGGGCATCTTATAAATTAACTTGCTATCCATTGTCAGATCTTTAAATACCACTTCACAATATCTTGTCTCACTTATTTTCTAATAACGTCTTTACTTGATTCTCATTATATTCCATTAAACCTAACATTTTATAGCTCTATATGAATTTGATTCGACTTATTCTATTCCTATTCTCTGGAGGGTACGGTTGTGCACCAAATAGAAAAAAAGACATGAAATAAAAACAACTGGCCTGAAAATAATTGTATTAAAGCCAAAAGTCGACATCATGATAGTATAAAATATATTGGTTTCATTATACATTGCAAATGAACGTTGTCGGCCTAAGGATTAATTACTTCCCCATTCTGTTTTCTATATAAATGTGTTTATTAATGATATATTTCACTCACTTAATCTATTACACTTTAATGTTTCACCACAGCACTTTAATTTTTCTAAAACAGCTTCCAATCCCTTGTAAACGTTGTACTTACCTCAATATTGGTTGGTTATCGTATGCCGACAACCACGGGATGAAAACGAAACGAAGTCGATTTTCCCGCTCAATCTGGAGGACAACTGTACAATTCAATAACTATACAGCCTAGTTCAGACAATGTGTATTTATATATATATCAAATATTTAACTGTTGAAACATTATTAACTTGTGGACAATCTACGATTTGATATTATATCATACTTGATCGTGCCTGTAAAAATGGCATGCATTTTCATGTAAATTTATGTTTATATGAAAATAAATTATTATTATTATTATTATTAATTACAGGATGACTCCCAGGCACTCACTGAGTTTTTGGATAATTTGCTAATTTACAAGAATGCAATGATTTCGATGAATCGCATGAGTGACCTCAACTCGACTTTTATACTAGAAGTAATAGCAAGACGTCTACCTACTATTGACTATTCTGGCGGTACGTTCGAAATTGGTGACATTTTTGCACGTGTTTGCTCTGAAATTTATTTACTGCTTATTGTCATATAATTCTTGAAATTATGGTCCAAATCTCTAAAAAACGTGTTCGTAGAAACACAATTGTTTTAGATAGTGGCTTAAATTCGGTTATAACTGCATTACCGCCTCGTAATACAGTATCAACTACTAGCTCTCAAAATGGTTTGAGTGCAGATCTCACTCCTGTGATACAGGTGAAAGATGTTCTGTTAGAGAACTCTGAGTTCTGTAAACTAAACCTCCTTTTGAAAGATATGCAGAGGCAAGTAAGTGAAATTCAGAAAAAATTAGATCAGTTTGATAGTATGTCACTGCCAATCTCAAATACCACGGAGAGCCGTTCTGATATTGGCCAGGTTAAGTGTTTACTGGATGTAACTCAAAATAAGCTTTTGAATTTAGACCCAATAGCCTGTCTTTTAGAAAGGCATCCTAAAATATCTCCAGACAACCTAAATAAAGCTGAAAATCTGATTGACTGCTTGGCTACGGAGGTGATGAAGCGTATAACCTCTTCTCACCAAGCTATAGTTTACAACGTCCCAGACTCTCTGCCCCTGAAAACTGTAAGACACAAAATCCTGATTTGTTGCGGCATGGCTAGTGTTCCATGTGAATGCAAACGACTTCGTAAAAAGTCTAACCAGGCTAATTGCCCAATCATTTTTAAATTCAGTAATTCCCTTGATGCTAGTAAGTTTACTAAATGTCAGGATCACTTAAGACTGAATAGCAGTTATAAGTCTATAACCGTAGCTCAGGATAAAACACCGTGTCAGCGCAGAATAATGCGTAGTAATAACCTGGTCACCTCCTCTAGCTCTAGCTTTGATTTACCAAATAAGGATCGTGCACAGCAACAGACACCTAGTGCTGAAACTAGCATTCAGCAAACTACACAACAACCACACCTGCCAATGGAACTAGGAACTGATTTAGATACCAGTACCCCTGTAAACAAAGCCTCATCGAAAGATGTTAAAATGACTAGAACTTCTGCAAGTTGTTCTAAGAAATTTCCCCCCAAACGTAGTAACCTCACCACGATGAACAAATTTCGCAGGGTTGAGACTAATGATGGGGAAGAATACTTTGTATTCAATAAGCCTGCTGAGAGTAAGAATGCCAACAAACCATCACTTGTTACGAAAAACTCCTCTCGAAACATAAGTACATCTGGAGGTGTTCCGCATGCTCCACCTTATAGAAAGTCAGGCTCCAAGACTCCTAAAGTCTTGCAGCCAAAGCACCTTCCTTCACAATTCCCTTTAAGTTATAAAAACAACCCGAAGGTGTATACCGGTATGACGAATAGCAGTTGGATGGGTAGACCTTCTGATGCTATGCCTTTTAACCGCCAACCTAGGCCCAACCTGTACTACCCTTATATCCAGGAACACATGGTAAATTTTCCAGGTGTCCTGAATCACTGGTACGACCCATGGCACCTAGGACCACCTCATTGCACACCAACTCCGATGTGCAGACACCCAGTCCGACCTCCTTTTCATTCATAAATTCTTGCGGTGCTGACGCACAAATAGATTTAGGTTATGGTGACATTTTAAGCCAGTTTGTAGTATCCCGTGACTTATTCACGATATTGCTAATTAATGCACGCTCCTTAATCAATAAGATATCTGAACTAAGGACATTATTATTAGTCGCCAAGCCTACTGTAGCTCTGATTACTGAGTCATGGTGCTCATCCTCAGTACTTGATGTGCATATAGGTATCGATGATTACACTGTACACCGTGCAAACAGAGATTGCAAGCGTGGTGGAGGATGTCTCATATATATACATAACTCATTTGTAGTCAGTAAGGTGGAAGATGAAACAATGAATAATGTACCTGACTCACTCTGGGTTGTCTTACATGGAGATAAGTACAAACTTCTCATAGGCTGTGTTTATCGAGCACCAAGCGCAACAAAAGAAACTGATGCGTTATTAGCTAAATCGTTTGCACATGCATCCTCGTTTAGTGCTAATTACAAAATAATTGCAGGGGACTTCAATCTTCCAGAAGTTAATTGGCTAACTAGTTCCGGCCCCCAACGCTTCGACGAATTACTTGCCACTATAGACTGTTATGGATGGCAACAACACGTCCAGACACCTACTCGTGGGGACAACATTTTGGACCTTGTTTTTTGTCATGACACAATCCCAGTATCCACTTATGTTGGTAATAGATTTTCCAGTAGTGACCATAGAATGGTACTCTGCTCTCTGCCTTTCTCACCACTAAATACAGGAAACAAACAAGACTCAGGAAGCACAATATGTCGTAGTTACAAATATACAGACTGGGGATTAGTCCAAGAACTTATTCGACTCTGTCAATGGGATGACTATTTTACCACTGACTCCCTGGAGGCCTTAGTAACCCTGTTTTACAGGAATGTTACCCTTTGTCTAGATACAGTTGCCCCAAATAAAATAGTGAAATTAAGTAGACACCGAACTGAATATATTCCAAGGGCACACCGTAATAAGTTAAGGAAACTGAAGAAACAGTACTATTCCACTAAGGACATATCACTATTGCTCTCAATCCACGAGTCTCTTGAATCTATCAAGCGCCTACGTTCTCAAAAGGACCTCGACGAAGAGTTAACGGCACTTGAAAGTACCTCCAAAGTTTATAACTTAACGGCACTTCTTAAAAAACGAATGCAGTCAGCGAGGGAAATCCCATACTTACTTCACGACAAAGTAATCTACAATGAACCTGCCACTATCTGTGAACTTTCAGTGATTGGTTTGCAAACTTTAGTTTAGAAACACATATGCCTGGTGAAACCGCTCCCCTTACTATCTCTTCCCTTGAAAGCATTGTGTTCACTAATCAACTAATAGTACAAGCAATTAAAAGCCTTAAACCTTCCACTAGTACGGGACCGGATGGCCTCGCTTCGATAATTTTCAAAAACAGTGGGTGTGATATACCCCTGTTACTTCTTAAATTCTTCTCAATATCTATGGACACTGGCACTTACCCTAGTGAGTGGAAAACTAGCTTCATAATTCCACATTACAAATCTGGTGATAGGGCAAACGTCCGCAATTACAGACCCATAAATATAACCCCAGTTATCTCACGAATCATGGAGAAAGTTGTAAAGGATCAATTGTCAGACTACCTAATTAGGGAGGATCTTGTTACAAGGTCTCAACACGGATTTCTCAAAAATAGATCCTGCGTTACTTGCCACTTCGACTTTTTCAACTGCATCACTAGTAATCGCGAAGCACGTAAGCTAGTCGTTGTTCTATACTTCGATATATCTAGGGCATTTGACATGGTATCTCACAGTATTCTCTTTGAGAAGCTGTACTCTTGTGGAATTCGCAACCCATTACTGAACTGGTTAAAATCATTTCTAAGCAACAGGGTACAAATAACCAAAGTTGGATCTGTATTGTCTCACCCTAGGCAGATCTCAAGTGGGGTCGTGCAAGGTAGTGTCCTAGGTCCACTTTTATTCACAGTTTACATTAACAGCATTTGCAAGTGCTTCACCTCAGGTAAACCATTCCTATATGCTGACGACCTCAAAGTCGTCTACTCCTGCTACACTCATGAATTAAGCGATATGGTAGATAAAATACATCTTGAACTAAGTAGCCTTGCAACGTGGTGTGCTGAATCCTGCCTAAATTTTAACATTGACAAATGCGGCTGGATTTGTATCGGCAACAGTAAGCTTGATCTAAACCTTGAAATAAATGGGCGAAAACTAGCTAAGCTCAATTCAGTCGTAGATCTCGGTATTAGATACTCTAGTAACCTAACGTTCGCTGAACAGACTGATTATGCCAGACGTAAAACGCGTAGGCTGATAGGATGCATAACACGCAATTTCTTTTGTTGTGAAACTAGGGTTTTATTATACAAAGTATGTGTCCGACCTATCTTAGAATACTGCCCGTTTATTCTTAGCGGACTAAGACAAAATGACAAGCTTAAATTAGAGGGAGTGCAACGGCAGTTTACCTCAAGAACTCTTGGTTTAGAAAGTAGTCTGGAATACCATGAGAGATGCGTAAGACTAAGATTAGAACCCCTCTGGAAAAGACGCCTTAAGCTAAACCTAATCTTTTACTATAAGCTAACTAATCTTCTCTTGCATTCCTCCGAGCCAATAACTAAACCTACCGCTGTCGTCAGTTACAATCTTAGAAATCATCACAACCTAGCTGCTATAGAGCACTGTCAGACTTACGTGCGGTACAACTTCTTCTTAAATAAGTTTTCAGTCATTTGGAATAGACTACCAGCTAATGTGCGCGATGCAAACACACTTCCAGTGTTCATCTCCTCAGTCACCAGACTGCTCAAAGATGACAATGCACTTATACGTCTGACTCTTACACCCTCTTTTTCACCCTACATAGATATTTTAAGTTGTTTAAACGTGTAGTTACAGCAAACTACAATTATAAATTTTAATATTATTGGAACTAGATGATTAACATTTCTACACAGGACAGTAATATTAGTTCACACATAATATAAAAGTTAGCATAACGGGACTAGTTAGTTTGTGTACCAAAATAACCACAGTTACTAAACAGAATATATATGTTTATATTTATTAATCACTCCTTAAGGACTCCCGTTGCTTTCTTTTGCGTTGCTGTTGTTTGTCTTCTTTTTTCTCTCACCATTTCAGCTTCCATTTGACTTTTTGAATGAGAATGAATAATGTGGATATTTGACCATTTACAATGACAAATGATCTGCAAACATTATTGGTCCCGTATCTTTCAGTTGCCTGGTTAATAACGAATTAACTTTCTCCACGACGCAACCTGGATTACATTTGTGGAATATACTCTTATACCAATGGAAAAGTATCAATTTGTAATACAACTTCACGATTGTAGCTTATAACATAACTGATCGTATCTGTAAAAATAGCTTCCTTATTACCCAATTTGGATATAAATCAAATCAAAAATGAGATTCGGATTTGTACACACCCAGGTTATATTGAGGAATTACTTCAAGCTTTATTTTTTCCCAAGTATTTTTAATCCATCCAAAACTTACTTGGGTTTTTTTGTTAATGCGAAGACAACATTCCTATATTTCATGATGTGCTCCATTGAATGACTTGTTATATTGTGGAATAACTTCAAGCTTTATTTTTTCCCAAGTATTTTTAATCCATCCAAAACTTACTTGGGTTTTTTTGTTAATGCGAAGTCAATATTCCTATATTTCATGATGTGCTCCATTGAATGACTGGTTATCATATTGTTCCCACAGACCTAAAAAAATGGCATGCATTTTCATGTAAATTTATATGTTTATATGAGAATATACATTATTATAATTATTATTAAAACAAAAACGCCAGCAACCATGTAACTTAACCATAAACCGAATTTATGAAATTTAATTTATGCTTATCCATGCCTGTATATTTGGTGTGTCCTACACAAGTAGGAAAAAATGTGTACTTTATTAAAACATTATTATTAATTATGATTGCTAATCGTATATGTAATTTATCATATTGATGATGCCTGTAAACTGGCGTCTCTCATGTACAAAATGAGAATATACTATTATTATTATTATTATTACTCGACTGCAAAGGAAGTGGGTGAAGATAAGCTCCCGTATGGAGGATGAGGGTATCGAGCCAAAGTTTGATGATATCCTGAAACTAGTAAAAGATAGTGTCAATCAATCTATGAGCAAGTTTTCGTGTCTATTAGATCTCACCCCTAGAATAGAGCAGTCTGAGGGAAAAACGCCCACATTGATGACGAATAAGCCTCAGAGAGGTGGATATCGAGAAGGCTCCATGATGTCTAGTAATGCATATAGACCTAGTGAGTGTAACAGGTTTCGTAGTACATCCTCATCTGATAGGTTACTAGATGCAAGACAAACACGGTTTTGTTTTACACGTGTGCAAGAGGTGCATACAGAAGTGAACTGTGAACCAGTGAGCAAGTTCAGTGATAAGCTAAATTTAAACTCCAGACCTGACTCCGAATTGTGTGACGATAACGGTGCGGTGAAGAAGTCTGTAGTTGCAACTGGTAAGCCGTTGTTGAATAAAGTGTCACAGAATAGAGTTGCTGCTTCAGAGTGCAGTTCTGACCCTACAAGTTTACGAGGTAATACTAGTCAGAGTGAAGTTATAAAGCCTTTTAGGATTTGTGAGAAGGAATCAAAATTATCTACTTCTGTTATTAAAGAGTTTGAAAATGATGAAGTTCACGGTAAAGTGAACATTTGTGGTGATGATCATGATACTTCACAGTTGTCTTTGGTTGATCATTATGAGATGAGGGATATGCCTACTACTGCTAAGTTAAATAAAGGTTCTGTACAACTACAACGTGAAGTAGAATTGAACGCAGATGCAGTTCCAAAAGGTGTGCATACTTGTGAGACAGTCAGTGTAATTGATCAGTGTGTAGCCCACCTATCATCAGATGATAGTGCTAAACCCGAACTAGTAGTGAGAGACAGCAGTGGTGGTAATCTTGCAGTTGGACAACTATCTGAGAGCCGAACAAGAACAGCTTCTGATCCACCACTAAGTTCATCACATTGTGTCACTCAGTCATCGTTGGTGCTGTCATCCACAATGAAACAGACACCCATCAACTCAAGTATCTTGTGCAATGACTATGCTAGTATCAGTTCGTTTGAAAGGACGAATATCAATGGTCAGTTTAGTGAGGATAAGCCAAGTGTAAACGAGAGAGTAATTGTTAAATTGACTTGCACGAATAAAGGCATTTCTAGTTTCAAGTTACTATTTGAATGTTATTATCTTTGGTGTAAATTACTCTGTTTCTATACTTGGTTGATGAGATATGTCGTGTGTTTGTTGGTCATCTATATTCTACGATACAATGACATGGACGTGTTGCCGTTCAGATTTGAGGATATAGCTCATAGAAGGGAGTCAGCAAATGAACTCTGCGACGATTTTCCAACCTAGAGCGTCAACCTGAGAAGGGTTGTAGGCGTACTGCTGTAAGTCCTACAATTCTTCAAAGGGTAGCGCATCAATGATCAGTCCAGTGTGCTCGGTGTGTGATTTTGTACATATGTTGATATTGTATATACTGAATTGATATCATCTGTCATCTAGCTGTTGGTAATTCTGTTTGTGTCCGGACGACTTCCACTTGGATCATCAACCTGAGAAGGAATGTAGGCGTACTGCTGTAAGTCCTACAGTTCTTCAAGGGTAGTTTGTCGTGCCAGAATCCACAACATTTGATGTGTTGATTGTACATATGTTTGTGTAAAATAGTTGTGTGAGTTCCAATTATTGTAATTGTTGGTTAATCTTGTTTGTGTCCGGACATTCCACAAATTACAATCGTCAACCTGTGAAGGGTTGTAGGCGTACTGGTGTAAGTCCTGCGATTCTTCAAAGGAATTCCACCAAGACATGATCGGCGAGGTTGTTTGTACTATTTGTATATACGTGTGGTGTGTCATATCAATTGGTGTTTTTTGGATTCATTGTGTTTACTTGTTGTTTTCGTGTCTTGTTGTTATTGCGTAATTTTGTTAAAATTTTCGTCGTGATTACTTCTGAAGTTGTTTCGAGTCTTCTACATCCATGAATGAATTGATTGATGTTAAGGACAGCAGATGGGTCGTATACGCCGGGAAGGCTAGGCTATTGCTGAGAATGGAATGCACACGGAGATAATTGTTAGCTGCGGTCCGACACGCCGGGGAGAAAGAGTGTAAACGACTGAGGCTCGCATGCGTAACCGCTACTAGAACTGAGGCAGAATGAGTGATAAGCGATTTCAGTGGTAATTGGTAATGAGTAGATAAGAGGATGTGCGTAGAGTATCGTGAGGTGCTGCCATGGTCACTTTGCATTCTGCAAGAGTCATTCTAGTAAGTGGCGATTGTGTTGCAAGATGTCAAGAGGAGGTCTCTGTCTGGAGGTGCAGGTCGTCATTGATGTGTGAGATTGTGCTGTGGGTATGCTTGTGGTGTGTTGGCTTTTCTGTTTGTTTTCCATTTCAGCTCTGTCCGTGTGACCCAGGTTCTCGCAATGGCATCCAAGTCAACGTGCATTGGTCGTGAAGGAAAAAAGGGTTGGATCCCTTTTTTGCCGGGGAGTGTCAATGGAGTTGGAGATTGAACGATCAATTCTTGGTTGTTTGCTCAAAATCAACTTCCTCGATTTTCGTGGAGGCATCAATACGACAGTCATCGTCTCATCGGTCGCTGTTCAGAAAGAAGAGTGAAACATCGTCAGAAGTAACATAACGATTTATTATTGTAATATTTGTTTACAGACCTTAGTTTGCTTAGTTCGCTTATTCCTTTTATATGTTGGTGTAACAATACAGAAATATCAAACGGCAGATCGGTGTTTTGGTTTTTGCGTCCGTTATAACTAAGCGTTTCTGAGAAATCTTCTAAGAACAGCGTGGGCCCGAGCGTAGCGAGAGCTGGGCATTAACGGTTTATGAGACTTGATTGACAGCAGTAGTAAGTTCTTTACATCTGGCTTATCATTTAGTGATATCAGGAAACTATTTCAGGGTACCGTTGACACTGAAAACATGACATCTGGATTTCATGCGAAATAGTTTTTACTCCAGGCTAATAATTTCTGTCTGTTACTGAGTTTCAATCAAAAGACATAACTTATGTTCCAGCTTGACAAACTATTCCAGGAGGCTAGTTAGTGACGTTCTTTGAACATCTTCAGTCTTGTTTTTCTGTTGCCCTGAACTAGAAATGACGCAATCAATCCCACTGAACCTACACCTTGGCCACACAACTGCCTTATAATTTAGCCTGGCTAATCTAATCTGGTGGCTAGGGCGCTCTAAACACAACCTAACTAGTAGGGGCAGAATTGCACGCCTGTTCTGAGATGTTGTAAAACGAAAAAAGCACACAAAGGTTATAAAAATACACCAACCCGTTGTCTTGAAAATCCAGTCAGCTTTTCTTCGCAAAACCGAACGTGGTGATTAATAGTTTTCTATGAAATGACCACTTTTCAGTTAAAGGATCAAAATTTATGAAGTATTTCTCAAACACCAGCAGTTTTTATTTGAACTTCTGAAACCGTCATAATGTACTAAAAGGTCCTAATTTCTACCTACCGACACATTATATGCGATTTCATAGGACTGCTTCCATACAAAGTACATAGGAAGACCACATCCTGGTTGTCAGTTTTTGGAATGGTCTTCGTTCTTGTTTCTTTATTACATCTATTTCTAGGGATGGTGAGGAAGTTATCACATGGGATTAGTAATTAACAAGAATGAAAGGAGTTTGTGGCCGGAGTGAACCACTATGAACAGAAAACTAAGTGTAATGTGAAACGATTTTTCTAAGAAGCTTAGGTTACTTGGCTATAAACATAAAACTAATGCATTTAAGTGCTGATTGAAATCGTGAACCGAATGCACTATATAAATAATTCATGCTGTAAGACTTCAGAACCAATCCACCATTCTTTTGTCAATCTTAGAAAAGATAACGAAATGAAATCAATCCACTTTATCACTGCTTTAATTGGTTATGGTTATATTTGTAAGAGTTATTCCGGCTTAGGGTAGACCTCAATTCTAAACACTCATACAAAACTTCTTCACCGCTTTACGACCTTAGCTGTACTCTGCTTAACGTGCAAGTACTGACGAACGGAATCAAGGTAAAAAGACTTGAGCTGACAAGTGTATCTGGGACAGTTATATTTTACACAAATGAAATATGAAATTTGAGAAATAAAGAGGTTATACAGCTTACATGCTGACGTCACTGGTGGTAGGCTCGGAGAGTGTGCTGAATGAATGCGCAGCGAGAGAGCGAACCAATAAACGTACGGAAGCCACAAATCAAAAAAGATCAAGGTGTGCCAAACGATGGGTGGGTGAGTTTAAACAAAAGTTCAAGGGTTCAGTGTGCACTGCTGGTTATCCCCCCTTAAAAGGTTGGTGGGAAACCAGCAAGCTTCGACATACAAAAGTAGCACGGCTTTGTACAATAACAGTGAGTGAACCAGAAGTTTTGAAGATAGTAATAGTAAAACAATTTTGCGAAAGGAAAGATAGAAAAAGAAAGTTAAGGCAATTTGGAGGCAGTATGTGCATGGTTAGTGGAGTAAGACGGAATATAAGAAGAAAGGACGCTGATTATCTGAGTATGTTTTAACAGAGTTTCAAGGTATTAATTTTTTATTACTATTTTTTAATTGTTTTCTTAAAATAATTTTGATTGACTTTTTTTGAACTCTGTATATGGAGTGGGGTTGATGATGTCACCCCTGTGCTCCGGCTGAGATAGGAGTGTGACTCATTAGATATAAGTTGCGTCTTAAACTAATGCTTCACTCCTCCATTTCATCAGCGAGTATCAATCAACACAAAGGGCATTAAATATACCAGCGTCATAGAGGAACAAAGTGAAAGAAAAGAAAAATGGAAAGTGATGCAGAAATGCACAAAATCTTTTTTTAAAAGTATATATATGTCGCAAAATAAATAGAGAAAATATCAACGCTATGGCATATTGAATCAAAATAAATGCAGGTTTCTACAACACGGTAATGATTGTGGGTTACAGGGAGTCAGCCACGTCTCGTAAACCATTAATGCCCAGCTCTTGCTACGCTCGGGCCCACGCTGTTCCTTGAAGTTTTCAGAAACGCTTAGTAATAACGGACGAAAAAACCAAAACACCGACTGGCCGCTCTAGAATTCCTTATTGTAACACCAACATATAAAATATAATTCCACTAAGGTCTGTGAACAAATATTACAATAATAAATCACAAGATTACTTCTGATGGTTTGCTACTGACTTTTTTCTGAACAGCGACCGATGAGACGATGACTGTTGTATTGATGCCTCCGCGAAAATTGGGGAAGTTGATTTTGAGCAAACAACCAAGAATTGATCGTTCAATCTTCAACTCCATTGACACAGGGCAAGTGTTAAAGGAAAGGAGCTGGGAGAAAATAGGTATTTACATTTGGTCTAAAGAAACGAGGAGCCAAAATAGGAATGTGATGAAACATGTCTGCAGTCAAAGCTCACAAAAAGAATTTTACCAGATTAGAGTGAGAAAATGGCGGCAGTAATGAAGAGGAATTCTGACAGTTTGGATTGAGTAAATTAAGAATTACAAAATAGAAACTATTCGATTATATAGAAACGGGAAACAAGAAGTTAATGCGAGTTGTACCGGACAGTGAATATTTTCGAGTTTGGATTACTGTACAATGAATTCTTTTCCTTCTTCTTTTTTAGTTAAACTATTATTTTTTACGACGTTTTTTTACTTTTTTATTATTTTTGAAGAAATTGTGCAGAGAAAAATAATATACTTTTCGTAATTCCTAAATTCATTTTCGATTTAGATTTATATGTTCAAGTTGGCCTAAGTCAGTGAGTCTATCGTTTTGATATCATTTTATTTAACTGTGCTTAACTGTATTGCATGTTGTTGTATTGTATTGTTGTTGTCACTTTTTGCCCTTTTTGCTGTGAATCATTTTCATTTTGCTGGTGTTGTTCTGATTGTTTTATCCGTTGATTCCGATTTAAGGGGAGCAACCCAAAAGGTCGCTCCTCTCTAAACTTTATCTTAATGTAACCATTCTTTTCTCAGGCGTGAGGCTAGCAATTTCACACTGTAAACAAAGCTGCTACAGAAACTTCAGCACTATGAATCTCTTTGCGCCAAAAAAGGTCTGTGTGGGGACATGGAACGTCCACACCATGTACGAGATTGGCAAACCTGCTCAGATCGCAAACGAAATAAAAGATACGGAATCCAAGTACTGGGAATATGTGAAAGCAGATGGAACGGGAATGGACTCAACAAAATGTCAACAGGTGAATCAGTGATCTACCCCGGTCACCCAGAAGATAACCACACACACTCCGAGGGCGTGGCTATCATGAAGTCACCAACGGTGGCAAAGGCCTTAATGCATTGGGAGGCGATCTCGTCCAGGATAATGACCGCCAGATTCAACTCCAAAGGAAGGAAAGTGTCAATCATACAATGTTATGCACCCACAAACAACGCAGACCTCGAGAAGAAAGAAGAATTCTACAGGCAACTACAGGCAACAATAGACAATACTCCAGCTGGTGACATTAAAATACTAATGGGAGACATGAACGCCAAACTGGGACCAGACAACACAGGAAGGGAACTCACCATGGGTAGAGAAACTCTCGGAGAAATGAATGAAAATGGAGAACTCTTCGCCGACTTCTGCGCCTTCAGCGAACCAGTGATTGGTGGCAGTGTATACAAACACGAAGATACCCACAAGGATACATGGGTGTCACCGGATGGGCAAACCAAAGACCAAATTGGCTTCATCTCAATGGTGCTCAAGGAAGTGGAGGCGCAGCCTACTGGACACAAAGGTAAGAAGAGGAGCAGACGTTGGCTCAGACCACTATCTCGTTCAAGGGACAATCCAAATCAGGTTAAAAGCTCTCAGGGAATCAGGAGCTGCAGATAAACCACAAGCCAAGTTCAACACTCGAAAGCTTAAGGACCAAGATACAAAGGATATCTTCACTGCAAGCATAAAGGATAAAGCTGAGACACAAATCAACACTAGCGAAGAGGTCAGCGTTGAAAAGCACTGGGACAACTTGAAAAAGGTGTGGAGTCAAACCTGTATGGAAGTTCTAGGTAGAAAGAAGAGGCAGGACAAACAGTGGCTCACTATGGACACTTGGAAACTAGTAGAAGAGAGAAGGACAGTGAAACAAAAGATTATCCAGTGCACCGACGAGCAATAAAAACAGGAGTTGAATGCAAGCTACAATACACTGAACAAAAGAGTGAAGAAGAGTGCCAGGGAAGACAAAAGAAAATATTTCGAAGCCATTGAAAGTGAAGCAGAACAACTGCAGGGAAAGGAGACCTAGCCACACCCTACCAAACAACTAGGCACCTATCGGGCAAAAGTTCGACACAGATTAAGCCAGTTAAGGATGACAATGGAAAGTCAATCACCAAAGAGGTAGAGCAAAGAAAACACTGGGCTGAACATTTCAAAAGACTTCTAAATCGACCGCCACCTACAACGTGCACAACAATACCAACAACGGAAGCAGAACTACCAGTGAACATCGATCCTCCGACGAAATCACAAGTCCTGAAGGCAATCAAGATGCTTAAAGCTGGAAAAGCAGCAGGACCAGATGGAATCCCAGCAGAAGCTTTGAAAATAGACCCAGGGACAACAGCGGAGTTGATGACGCCATTGCTGGAGAAGGTATGGAAAGAGGGCTAAGTACCTGAAGATTGGAAGAAAGGATACTTATTCAAACTATCAAAGAAAGGAGACATAAGTCAATGCAAGAAATGACGCGGAATTATGCTCCTGTCCATCCCAAGCAAAATACTAAGCCGCATCATCCTGGAGAGAATCAAACAAGTCCTGGATGCAAAACTCCGACTGGAACAGGCTGGATTCAGGAGAAACAAGTCATGTATTGATCAAATCGCCACACTGCGGATCATCATTGAACAGAGCTTGGAATGGCAATCACCTCTCTACCTCAACTTCATCGACTTTGAAAAGGCCTTCGACAGCGTCGATCGAGAGGTCATTTGGCAAGTACTTCGCTACTACGGGTCCCATCGCGATTATACATCTCATCCGACAGTTATGCGACAATGTTGCATGCCAAGTAATTCACAACGGGAAACTTACGGAAACCTTCGAAGTGAGGACGGGAGTGAGGCAAGGCTGTCTACTATCGCCAATGATGAGGGAGGGTGGCGTTAGCTGATCAGTAGATATGGTGGTGGTCACTAAGGTGAATCGCCCCATTCTGCAGGAACAGCAATACACAAATTAAAGGCTCGAGATATTTTTGATTTTTATGAGGGCTTAGATCTTTATCTTGAAAAAGATAATAATGAACGCCTTGACAGATCATGCTTCTACCTTTAAATATATACCATTCGCTCAGCCTATTGTTGAGACGCGACCACGCGGGATCTGCACAGATTTATGGGGCATCTTATAAACTAACTTGCTGTCCATTGTCTGATCTTTAAATACCACTTCACAATGTCTTATCTCATTCATTTTCCAATAACGTCTTTACTTGATCCTCATTATATCCCATTAAACCTAACATTTTACAGCTCTTTATGACTCATTATATTCCTACTCTCTGAAGGGTACGGTTGTACACTAAATGCACAAAAAGGTATAAAACAAAAACAACTGGCACAATTGAGGATAAATGTATTAAACCAAAAGTGGACATCATGATAGTACGAGATATACGTGTAGCATTATACATTGCAAATGAACGTTGTCAGCCTAGGGAGTTTCCTTTATTAATGCATTTATTAATGATACTTGCACTTACCTATTTCATTACAATTTAATGATTCACCTCAGCACTTTTACTTTTCTAGAACAGCTTTCAATCCCTTGTAAACGTTGTACTTACCTCAATATTGGTTGGTTATCGTATGCCGACAACCACGGGATGAAAACGAAACGAAGTCGATTTTCCCGCTCAATCTGGAGGACAATTGTACAATTCAATAACTATACAGCCTGGTTCAGACAATGTATATTTATATATATCAAATATTTAACTGTTGAAACATTATTAACTTGTGGACAATCTACGATTTGATATTATATCATACTTGATCGTGCCTGTAAAAATGGCATGCATTTTCATGTAAATTTATATGTTTATATGAGAATATACATTGTTATTATTATTATTACAGTAGATTGGATGGTGCGACAGACAACGGGAAATGAGGAAACGGGCATAAAATGGACTCACACAAAAACTTGGAGGATCTGGACTTCGTCCATGACGATATATGTCTGATTTCCCACAAACTGGAAGATATGCAAGTGAAAAGCAACAAGCTGGCAGAAGAAGCATCAGAGATAGGAAGGACTTCAGGTGAACACAGATAAAACAGAGGTGACTAAGATTTCTCGCCAACAGCAACAACAACAGCAGACAACAATCAGTACAAATGGGGGAACCTGAAAGAAACAACCTCCTTTACCTACCTGGGGAGCATCATTTCAACTACAGGCGGACGGAACAGACGAGGACATCAAAGCCAGAATCGGAAAAGCAAGACAGGCTTTCATTACCCTTAAGTCCGTGTGGAGGTCAACATCACTCAGCATTAAAAATAAGATCCGGATTTTCAACTCCAATGTAAAGTTAGTGCTTCTATACGCATCAGACACTTGCACTGCGCGTCATAAAGAGCATCTCAAACAAACTTCAGACCTTCATCAACAGTTGTCTTCGCTCAGTACTCAAGATCAGATGGCCGGCCGGAAAGGATTACCAACAGGGATCTCTGGCAATGAGCGAACCAACCAGGAACCGATTGTGAAAAAAACAGGCAGGAAGAAATGGAGATGGATTGGCCATACACTGAGGAAACAAACCATCAAGTGACACCACTAGACAGGCCATCGCTCAAGTGGAACCCGAAAGGGAAGCGGCGAGTTGGTCGTCAGTGCAAGGGTGACTTGAAGGAGGTCATGTGAGGAGGAGATGAAAGCATGTGGGCAGACTTGGAGCGGGGTGAAAAAGTTGGCAGAAAACAGAAGGCAATGGAGATGCGCAACTGAAGCCCTATGCTCCTTTTAGGAATTAAAGGATATAATAATAATAGATTCCTCAATTGGTGTGAGTAACGAGATGACATTATTGACCAACAGGTCTAGCGAGTATTTTGTTGTGAAATGGGTGAAAAATTAGTATTACACTGCTTCGGATTCTCTGTAGCGAGAGAGAAAGATCAAAAGGATTAGAACTGGGAAAAAAACTACTCCCATAAACGGAAGCAAATAGAGTGAATATAGAAAAACTGAATTACAAGTTGTGACAAGGAATAAAAATCACTAAGTAGCGTTACGTATGGAGTTGTCAGTCACGTCCCGTAAACCGTTAATGCCCAGCTCCTGCTACGCTGGAACTCACGCTGTTCCTCGAAGCTTCTCAGAAAGGCTTAGTACGAACGGACGCAAAAACCAGAACACAGTTTGACGACTCGAGAATTATTTATTCTAACACCAGCATATAGCCAACTTCACAACTAAGGTTTCTGACGGTTTTCTCCTGATTTCTTTCTGAACAGCGACCGATGAGACGATGGCTGGCTGATTGATGCCTCCGCGAAAATTGGGGAGGTTGGGTTTGAGCAAACAACCATGAATTGATCGTTCAATCTTCAACTACATTGACAGCAGTAGTTCAATGAACGAATTCAGTGAACCTCCTGGGCCAGTGAACACGTCGACCTGCACGTGTTACAGGGGTCTTACAGGCGACGGTAGGAGAATCTTCATTGGTCACCGGAGGTGAGGTAATTGGGTCTGGGTGAGGACTAGGTTCAGTGGAGCTGTTGGATTGAGCCGGCGGGGAGGGTGGAGATTTTCAATGTACGCCGCTTTAAGCCTGTCTATGCTTACGGTGACTGAGCGGCCACATTGCTTAATAACGAAAAATTTATCTTCCCGACTGAGGACCATACAAGGCCAGTCAAATGGTGGTTATAAGGGCTTAAGTACGGCGTCGTGAGGCACGAAAACATGCGTACACTCATCAAGTCGAGGATCGACATGTACCTACCGGTTTCGGGTGCGCGTGGAAATGGGTTGGATTCGCTGCATAAAACTTTTAAGACTCTGAGCGTAACAGGTGATATCCGGGAAATTGGGCAGCGAATCTGTCCACTGACTGTTGTCTACTGCCATAAACGCGGCTTTCATTTGACGGTGGAAACGTTCTACTAGCCCATTTGCCGCGGGGTGTTACGCGGTTGTTCGAATGCATTTGCATCCCAGCAGCTCTAACAGTTTCTCGAAGCTTGTGGATTCGAATTGTTGTCCACGGTCGGTAGTGACAGTGGCGGGCCATCCAAAATGGGCAACCCAGCCTTGTGTGAAGGCACGGCAGATGGTTTGAGCCGTTACATCCGGTATCGGAGTGGCTTCCGGCCAACGTGTGAAACGATCCACACATGTGAGCAAACACGAGCAGCCATTTGTAGGGGGGTAAGGACCCTACAATATCCAGGTGTATACGATGGAACCGAGCATCTGGGGTCGTAAACGTCCCCAACGGCATGATGTTATCCTTGGTGACCTTAGCACGTTGGCATTGCACACAAATACGTGTCCATTGACACACATCACGTTTGATACCGCGCCACACAAATCTTGCCGATATCAACTTGTCCGTTGCTCGTATGCCAGGGTGCGAGAGGTTGTGTAGGCACTCAAACACGGTGCGACGTAAAGACCTGGGGACAGTCGGTCAAGGAGAAAGTATAGTTGTTTCACTGTTTAGCAGGGGGACACGTTCTATCTTCAGTGAGGTTTTATTTAACAGGTGTTCTAAGTTCAAAACTTTTAGTTGGAGTTCGGCCATTTTATTAAGATCAATGGTTGGTGGCGCCGACATAACGCATGCGCGAGACAAAGCGTCTGCTACCGGTTATCAGCTCCAGAAACGTGCTGGATATCGGAAGTGGACTGTGAAATGTAGTCTAAATGGCGTGATTTACGTGGTGAATACCTGTTTGTAGTAGTGTGGAGGGCGTACGTCAATGGCTTATGGTCGGTGAATACAGTAAATTCACGGCCTTCCGCGAAGTGACGAAAGTGTTTGACAGCAGCATAAACAGCGAGAAGTTCTCTACCGAAAGTGCTGTATTGAGATTCGCATGCAGTAAGTTTACGGGAAAAGAAAGCAATCGGTAGCCGTGCATTGGAAATACGCTGTTGTAGGACAGCTCCAATCGCAGTGTTAGAGGCATCTACTGAAATGCTAATTGGTAGTTGGACATCTAGGTGGACTAACATTGTAGCATCAGGAATTGCCTTCGTGATTTTTGCGAAAGCTGTCAAGGCTTCCTTAGTGAATGCCAAGGACTTGCATTTCTCTTTAAGCATATCAGTCAAGAGGGTCAAGATCTGTGCGCACTGGGGGATAAAGCGAAGGTAGTAACTAACCATCCCGATAAAAGTGCGTAGTGACTTGAGAGATGTGGGTAGAGGGAAGTTTTGAATAGCCTCTACCCGTTCAGATAACGGATAAATTCCATCCTTATCTATCCTATGTCCCGAAAATTCAAAGAAGTGACTCTGATCTGACAATTCACCAAGTTGAGTGTGAGGGAGTGTGTCATAAGCCTTTGGAAAACGGTCTGCGAATGAAGTTGATGTGTTGCCTCATCTGGACTAGCTGCCAAAACATCATCCAGGTAGGCGAAGGCGAAATTGAGACCCCGAAAAACGTCGTGCATAAACCGCTGGAAGGTTTAGGCAGCGCTCCATAGGCCGAAAGGAATTCGAAGAAATTCGAAAAGGCCAGACGGCGTAACCCCAGCGGTCTTAGGTACATCCTCCGGGTCGACGGGATTCTAGTAGTAATCCTGTGTTAGGTCCAGCTTGCTAAATACCCTAGCTCCCTTGAGTGACGATGTTAAACCGTATATGTGAGGCACGGGGTAGCGATCGGGAAGAGTTTATGCGTTTAACCTGCGGTAATCGCCACAAGGTCTCCAATCTAAACCGTTATTCTTGGGTACCAGCTGCAACGGTGAGGACCACAGGCAGCTGGATGGCCGAATCATCCCCATTTATAGCATATGCTCGAACTCTGCTTTAACAGCCTTCAGCTTTCCTTGGGATAGACGTCGCGGCATTGCGAAAACAGGCGGACCGGTCGTGAAAATATGATATGTGAGGTTGGAAGTCACACATGCTTGGCCGCTGCTAGGTTTAAACAAACCCGCAAAAATTTGAAGTTGTCAGTCACGTCTCGTAAACCGTCAATGCCCAGCCCTCGCTACGCTCGGGCCCACGCTGTTCCTTGAAGTTTTCAGAAACCCTTAGTAATAACGGACGAAAAACCTAAACAAGGAATGGCTACTCGAGAATTCCTTATTGTAACACCAAAATATATCCAACATTAAAATTAAGATTTAACTAAGGTCTATGAACAAATATTAAACAAAGAATCACAATATTACTTCTGACAGTTTTGGTCTGACTTCTTTATGAACATCGACCGATGAGACGATGACTGTCGTATTGATGCCTCCGCGAAAATTGGGGAAGTTGATTTTGAGCAAACAACCAAGAATTGATCGTTCAATCTCCAACTCCATTGACACTCCCCGGCAAAAAAGGGATCCAACCCTTTTTTCCTTCACGACCAATGCACGTTGACTTGGATGCCATTGCGAGAACCTGGGTCACACGGACAGAGCTGAAATGGAAAACAAACAGAAAAGCCAACACACCACAAGCATACCCACAGCACAATCTCACACATCAATGACGACCTGCGCCTCCAGACAGAGACCTCCTCTTGACATCTTGCAACACAATCGCCACTTACTAGAATGACTCTTGCAGAATGCAACGTGACCACAGCACCAACTCATGATACTCTACGCACATCCTCTTATCTACTCACTACCAATTACCACTGCAATCGCTTGTCACTCATTCTGCCTCAGTTCTAGTAGCGGTTACGCATGCGAGCCTCAGTCGTTTACACTCTTTCTCCCCGGCGTGTCGGACCGCAGCTAACAATTATCTCCGTGTGCATTCCATTCTCAGCAATAGCCTAGCCTTCCCGGCGTATACGACCCATCTGCTGTCCTTAACATCAATCAATTCATTCATGGATGTAGAAGACTCGAAACAACTTCAGAAGTAATCACGACGAAAATTTTAACAAAATTACGCAATAACAACAAGATACGAAAACAACAAGTAAACTCAAAGAATCCAACAAACACCAATTGATATGACACACCACACATATACACAAACTGTACACAAAAACTCGCGGATCACATCTTGATGGAATTCCTTTGAAGAATCGCAGGACTTACACCAGTACGCCTACAACCCTTCTCAGGTTGACGATTGTAATTTGTGGAATGTCCGGACACAAACAAGATTAACCAACAATTACAATAATTGGAACTCACACAACTATTTTACACAAACATATGTGCAATCAACACATCAAATGTTGTGGATTCTGGCACGACAAACTACCCTTGAAGAACTGTAGGGCTTACAGCAGTACGCCTACATTCCTTCTCAGGTTGATGATCCAAGTGGAAGTCGTCCGGACACAAACAGAATTACCAACAGCTAGATGACAGATGATATCAATTCAGTATATACAATATCAACATATGTACAAAATCACACACCGAGCACAGTGGACTGCTCATTGATGCGCTACCCTTTGAAGAATTGTAGGACTTACAGCAGTACGCCTACAACCCTTCTCAGGTTGACGCCCTAGGTTGGAAAATCGTCGCAGAGTTCATTTGCTGACTTCCTTCTATCAGCTATATCCTCAAATCTGAACGGTAACACGCTCATGTCATTGTATCGTAGAACATATATGACGAACAAACACACGAAGTGTCTGGTCAACCAAGCGTAGGCACAGAGTAATTTACATCAAAGATGATAGCATTCAAATACTAAATAGAAAATCATCTAGTGTTTCATCCTCCGACTCTCTACTCGCAGCACCTTCCAGTAGACACAGTTTTCTGATATCTCGCACCAACATGCCACAACTAGTTCTCATCTCAACTGTCCTCACCCATCCATCACCACTATAGTTCAGCCTTACTACCACTCCCAAAAGGCCACCTACATGTGGCAGATTTATCTGCTACTAATACCATTTCACCAACCTTTAAGTTTCGACACAAAGTTTTCCACTTGTCCCAGGTTTGCAGTGTCAGAACATACTTCTTTAACAATCATTTCCAAAATATATTGTCAATGGAGTTGAAGATTGAACGATCAATTCTTGGTTGTTTGCTCAAAATCAACTTCCCCAATTTTCGCGGAGGCATCAATACGACAGTCATCGTCTCATCGGTCGCTGTTCAGAAAAAAGTCAGTAGCAAACCATCAGAAGTAATCTAGTGATTTATTGTTGAAATACATGTTCACAGACCTTAGTTCAATTATAATTTTTATATGTTGGTGTAACAATAAAGAATTCTCAAGCGGCCAATCGGTGTTTTGGATTTTTCGTCCGTTATAACCAAGCGTTTCTGAAAACTTCAAGGAACAGCGTGGGCCCGAGCGTAGCAAGAGCTGGGCATTAACGGTTTATGAGACGTGGCTGACAGTTTCTGACGGTAGAAACAGATTCTGGCCGATTCAGATAGCTGGTAACAGTTTGGATAGTCACCGTTCATCTTTCCTAGTGCCGGCCAAGTCCTCTTTGAACAAGCAATATCTGGAACTTTTTTGGAATTGGCTCAAGTTCAACAATGCCTGGGTCAAAGAAGGGACAGAGTGTCTTGGATGCAAACAGAAAAGTAAGTCATGGTGACTTGTTTGTTACTTGTAACGATGTGTCTGATGTTAAGTATGACATGGTTGGTGTTACTGTTTCGCCGTTCAAGGATAATAGGAACATCAAACTCCCTAAGTTTGAACCACGGTGTTTTGATGGAAACCCAGCTGATTATTTACAGTTTGTAAAGGAGTTTGAGATCATGTTGAGTGGTGTTTTATTAAATGATGAATTGAAGTTAATGTATTTGATGAGATATTGCACTGGAGATGCTTCAAGAGCTATACAGTGCTGTAAGTTTATGAAGCCAAAAGAGGGCTACTACGAGGCTATGAGCATATTACGTCAAAGGTTTGGAAGACCTTCGATGATTGCAGGGAAATTATTCGAGGCTGTTAAGGGTAATGGTGGTCAATTACAGGATGACTCCCAGGCACTCACTGAGTTTTTGGATAATTTGCTGATTTACAAGAATGCAATAATTTCGATGAATCGCATGAGTGACCTCAACTCGACTTTTATACTAGAAGTAATAGCAAGACGTCTACCTACTCGACTGCAAAGGAAGTGGGTGAAGATGAGCTCCCGTATGGAGGATGAGGGTATCGAGCCAAAGTTTGATGATATCCTGAAACTAGTAAAAGATAGTGTCAATCAATCTATGAGCAAGTTCGCCAGTCTATTACATCTCACCCCTAGAATAGAGCAGTCTGAGAGCAAAATGCAATCATTGATGACGAAAGGGCCTCAGAGAGGTGGATATCGAGAAGGCTCCATGATGTCTAGTAATGCATATAGACCTAGTGAGTGTAACAGGATTCGTAGTACATCCTCAACAGATAAGTTACAAGCTGCAAGAGAAACACGGCTTTGTTTTACACGTGTGCAAGAGGTGCATACAGAAGTGAACTGTGAACCAGTGAGCAAGTTCAGTGATAAGCTAAATGTAAACTCCAGGCCTGACTCCGAATTGTGTGACGATAACGGTGCGGTGAAGAATTCTGTAGTTGCAACTGATAAGCCATTGTTGAATAGAGTGTCACAGAATAGAGTTACTGCTTCAGAGTGGAGTTCTGACTCCAAAAGTTTACAAAGTATAACTAGTCAGAGTGAATATATAAAACCTTTAATGATTTGTGAGGAGGAACCAAAATTGTCTACTTCTGTTATTAAAGAGTTTGAAATTAATGAAGTCGACCAGATAGATGATGGTAAATTGAATATTTGTGATAATGATCATGACACTTCACAGTTGTCTTTGGTTGATCATGATGAAATGAGGGGAATGCCTACTACTGCTAAGTTGAATAAAGGTTCTGTACAACTTGAACGTGAAGTAGAAATAAATGCAGATGCAGTTCCAGAAGGCAGGCATACTTGTGAGACCGTTAGTGTAATTGATCAGCGTGTAGCCCACCTATCATCAGATGATCGTGCTAAACCCGAACTAGTAGTGAAAGACAGCAGTGGTGGTAATTTTGCAGTTAGACAACTATCTGAAAGCCGAACAACAACAGCTTCTGATCCACCACTAAGTTCATCAACTGGTATCAATCAGTCGTCGTTGGTGTTGTCATCCACAATGAGAAGGACGCCCATCAACTCAAGTATCTTGTGCAATGACTATGATAGTATTGGTGCATTTGAAAAGACGAAAGATATTGGTCAGTTTAGTGAGGATAAGCCAAGTGTAAACGAGAGAGTAATTGTTAAATTGACTTGCACGAATAAAGGCATTTCTAGTTTCAAGTTACTATTTGAATGCTATTATCTTTGATGTAAATTACTCTGTGCCTACGCTTGGTTGACCAGACACTTCGTGTGTTTGTTCGTCATATATGTTCTACGATACAATGACATGAGCGTGTTACCGTTCAGATTTGAGGATATAGCTGATAGAGGGAAGTCAGCAAATGAACTCTGCGACGATTTTCCAACCTAGGGCGTCAACCTGAGAAGGGTTGTAGGCGTACTGCTGTAAGTCCTACAATTCTTCAAAGGGTAGCGCATCAATGAGCAGTCCACTGTGCTCGGTGTGTGATTTTGTACATATGTTGATATTGTATATACTGAATTGATATCATCTGTCATCTAGCTGTTGGTAATTCTGTTTGTGTCCGGACGACTTCCACTTGGATCATCAACCTGAGAAGGAATGTAGGCGTACTGCTGTAAGCCCTACAGTTCTTCAAGGGTAGTTTGTCGTGCCAGAATCCACAACATTTGATGTGTTGATTGCACATATGTTTGTGTAAAATAGTTGTGTGAGTTCCAATTATTGTAATTGTTGGTTAATCTTGTTTGTGTCCGGACATTCCACAAATTACAATCGTCAACCTGAGAAGGGTTGTAGGCGTACTGGTGTAAGTCCTGCGATTCTTCAAAGGAATTCCATCAAGATGTGATCCGCGAGTTTTTGTGTACAGTTTGTGTATATGTGTGGTGTGTCATATCAATTGGTGTTTGTTGGATTCTTTGAGTTTACTTGTTGTTTTCGTATCTTGTTGTTATTGCGTAATTTTGTTAAAATTTTCGTCGTGATTACTTCTGAAGTTGTTTCGAGTCTTCTACATCCATGAATGAATTGATTGATGTTAAGGACAGCAGATGGGTCGTATACGCCGGGAAGGCTAGGCTATTGCTGAGAATGGAATGCACACGGAGATAATTGTTAGCTGCGGTCCGACACGCCGGGGAGAAAGAGTGTAAACGACTGAGGCTCGCATGCGTAACCGCTACTAGAACTGAGGCAGAATGAGTGACAAGCGATTGCAGTGGTAATTGGTAGTGAGTAGATAAGAGGATGTGCGTAGAGTATCATGAGTTGGTGCTGTGGTCACGTTGCATTCTGCAAGAGTCATTCTAGTAAGTGGCGATTGTGTTGCAAGATGTCAAGAGGAGGTCTCTGTCTGGAGGCGCAGGTCGTCATTGATGTGTGAGATTGTGCTGTGGGTATGCTTGTGGTGTGTTGGCTTTTCTGTTTGTTTTCCATTTCAGCTCTGTCCGTGTGACCCAGGTTCTCGCAATGGCATCCAAGTCAACGTGCATTGGTCGTGAAGGAAAAAAGGGTTGGATCCCTTTTTTGCCGGGGAGTGTCAATGGAGTTGGAGATTGAACGATCAATTCTTGGTTGTTTGCTCAAAATCAACTTCCCCAATTTTCGCGGAGGCATCAATACGACAGTCATCGTCTCATCGGTCGCTGTTCAGAAAAAAGTCATTGGCAACCATCAGAAGTATTCTTATGATTTATTATTGTAATACTTGTTCACAGACCTTAGTTCAATTATTATTTTTATATGTTGGTGTAACAATAAAGAATTCTCAAGCAGCCAATTGGTGTTTTGGATTTTTCGTCCGTTATACCCAGGCGTTTCTGCAAAACTTCAAGGAACAGCGTGGGCCCGAGCTTAGCAAGAGCTGGGCATTAACGGTTTATGAGTCGTGGCTAACATATATCTTTTATGTCCCTGGCTTGTTTCCATCTTTTAATCGTAGGTATTCCTTCCCCGCTTGCGTCCTCTATGCCAGGGTTGCCTCTCAATAACAATAATTTATTTGGGGTTAACACATCAAAATCCTTGACGTCGTCCCTCACAGGTGATAACGGCCGGTCATTTAATATTCGTTCAGCTTCACAAAAAAATGTCTCCAGCGTTTCGTCATTCAAACTCTGGTTTTTAATTATGGAGCTTAAAATACGCTTGATAATTCCTATAAGTCTTTCCCATAGCCCACCTCTATGGCTGGCATGTGGTGGATTGAAGTGCCACTCGATGTTCCTTTTCAGTAACTCTTCCTGAACTCTCGTTTGAGGACCTTCGAAGTACTCTTTAAGCTCGGCGTGACAGCCAACAAAATTAGTCCCTCTGTCGCTGAACATCATCTTCGGTACACCCCGGCGATTTATAAATCTATGTAATGCTAGCACGAATGAATCAGTAGTTAGCGTATGAACCATCTCAATATGCACAGCTCTCATTTTCAAACAGGTGAATAAACAGCCATATCTTTTACATAGGGTTCTGCCTCTCTTCACTACAAAAGGTCCGAACAAATCCACCCCAACGTACTCAAATGGATAATTCCCTTCAGAAGCTTGCCACGCTGGGAGTGGTGCCATCATCTGCTGTACTGGACGAGCATTTCGGAGTTTACATTCCATGCACTTATCAATTATTTTACGGACAGCAGTACCTCCCTTCACTATCCAGAACTTACATCGAATACTTGATAGTACTTGCGAAGTACCCAAATGACCTTCAAGAACATGGTAGTGTCTTATAATGAGATCAGTGACTGGATGGTAGCAAGGTAATAAAGCCGGATGACGGGTCTCATATGACGATTCTAACATTTGTAGACGTCCACCAACTCTAGCGATCCCTTCGGAAACTATCGGAGATAATCTATCTAACCGCACCTTGAAATCTGCGAAATCGGGACTATCCTCCTTGGCAATCTCACCCCACGCTTCCCACTGAGCAGCCCTCAAAATCGCTAACTCTGCATTTCTAATATCTTCGACTCTCAAAGGCCCCACATTCATATTTTCGTATCCCGCAAGATGCATGACCTTTAAATACGTAACATATCGTGTCAACCACGCAACCGCTTTCAGTAGTTTGTACCAAGAAGAATAATATTTAAAAAGTGGATGTAAACCTGAATGTCTTTCTTGAGTAGATGTTAAACTGACACTTGTCTTCAACTCCAAGGCACACTCGTTTATCGGTGGTTCATCTTCTCTACGAGGCCACATACTATCAGCCCTTAGCAAGAACTCTGGACCTTTCCACCACTTATTTTTAACCACATTCATATCAATAACTCCTCGCGAGGCTAGATCAGCTGGATTTTTTCCAGACGGTACGTACCTCCACTGCTCAACAGTTGTTAGTTCACGAATTTGAGATACTCTGTTAGCTACAAAACATGCATATCTTGCTGACTCGTTGCGTATATAATATATCACAGACATCGAATCAGTCCAAAACGTTACGGGATGCTTGGGGTAATCCAACTCTTTACACACCGTTGTGAATAACTGCGCAGCTAGTAAGGCGGCATTAAGTTCTAATCTCGGAATCGAAACCGTCTTTAGAGGTGCAACTCTAGATTTACCCATCACCAGGCTAACATCTATATCATTCCTTAAGGTGGTTCTGATGTATACGGCTGCACCAAATCCAACCTCAGAGGCATCAGAAAAAACATGGAAGTCAATTATATCATGATTTCTCGACGGCTTAAGTGGACGTGAGACGGAATGTAGATTCAGCATTCTTAAACTGTTAACCCACCCCTTCCACTCTTCTCTCTGCCTCTCACTTAATGGTTCATCCCACTGTAACCCTTTCCTGCATGTCTCTTGAAATAACCTCCTAGCCGGAAGTAGATAAGGTGCTACTAATCCAAGTGGGTCAAACACGGACGACAACACAGAGAGCACACCTCTCCGAGTAACTGGCTTATCAATATCACCAACACTAAATCCAAAGGTATCAGAGTTCACATCCCATCGCATACCTAATGTGCGTTCAACTGGTAGAGTATCAACAGGCAAATCTCGTACGGTAGGTGCTCTGTCTTCTGGATCTATATGCTTCAAAACGTCTAGGCTGTTCGAGACCCACTTAGTTAGACGAAAGCCGGCCTTAGCTAACACTTCAGTGATGCTTGTTGCAAATCTAACTGCAGACTTATCATCATCGAAGGAGGCTAAACAATCATCCACGTAGAAGCAACAATCTATGACGTCCAGCAAATCATTAGAACCAAATGTGGACACTGCCTTTCGTAGAGCAAAATTAGCACAAAATGGGGAGGATGTGGCACCAAATGGATGCACTGTCATCCTATATTCTGACACCTTACCACAAGGACCGTCATCAAACCACAAAAACCTCAAGTGATCTCTGTCACTCTCTGGCACCTTCACCTGTAGGAACATTTCCTCAATATCCGCCGCGACAGCAACTGTAAACTTTCTGAATCTCAATAGCAGTCCCACTAATGAGCTCACGCAATCTGGGCCACTATACAGATTATCATTTAAAGAGACTCCTTCGTGTTTCGCAGAACAATCAAACACCACACGGAGTTTACCTGGCTTCCTCGGGTTAAAGACGGGATGATGGGGCAAATACCACTTCCCTGGCTCACTCTGATCAACTAGTCTTTCAACGTAACCCTTCATTATATGTTTATCGACGACTTCCTTATATTTGGACCAGAGTTCTGCATCTGACAGGAATTTCTTCTGTAAACCCATTAGTCTCTTAAGAGCAACTTTCCTATTACAAACCAACTGTCTATCTTTGAATCTCCATGGTAGGCCAACGCTGAAACGCCCGTTTTCGTATTTACAAGAGTCCTCGGCTATTTTAACTGCTTTTAAGTCTTCTACAGAACGACCCTTCCCTGGGACACCGCAGTCACAAAACTCCTTGTCATACATATTTTTAATCATAGTTTCTAGTTTGTCCCCATCGTTTGTAACTAATGATGATATGTGGACTATGGGTATAGGTCCTCTCACTGTCCATCCCAGTGGTGTTTTCGTCGCAAACAGATCATCTCTACCTCCAAATCTCTCTTCTAATACCTTGTGAGCTTCTGGCACACTACATCCAATGAGTACTCTCACTCTTCCATCTTGCAATGTTGGAAGAGGTATGTCACACAGGTATGGCTTACCGACAACCGTTTCACGACTAGGTACTATAGCTTCGCCAAGTTTCATACTGGAGGTAGTGTAAGCAGTATCCACTTCCACGGTCTCCCCAGTAGCCAAGGATTCTAACTGAAATGACACTCGCTCACATACTACTGTTTTCGCAGAATTGAAAGTATTTACAACCAAGGGTTGCTTTGGGCCTTTAATACCCAAGCAACCAGCCAGTTCAGCATCTATCAATGTAACGTCTGAACCATTATCCAACAATGCATAAGTCTCTACTGAAGATTTCGGTCCTTTCACCTTAACTGGTAATACCCCTAAGAAAACTTGTGGGATGTCAAGGGGTCTAGAGATACTATTACAATTAACCGAATTCCCAGGTTCGTTCACTGTTCTCAGAAGTGGGTGCATATCCGTTAAACCACTACTTCTTTTATTTGTCGCCTTACAATTCCACTTTGTATGCCCAATCTTTAAACAACTGAAACACAGCCGCTTCTGCTTTGCCATTTTTAACCTTTCTACGGGTGACATAGCGATAAAGCGATTACAATCACTCAATTGATGCATGTTATGGCAGACAATACACTCATCCTTTCTCGTTGTGTCTTGAGACTTCACCACAAATGCCTTCCTTATATTCACTGGTTCCTTAGGTTCTACCTTAGAATGCAAAATGCTGGCGAATTTGCCCATCGCCTGGTTGACACTGTCCTTCACCAGTCTAAGAATATCATCAAACCTTGGCTCGATACCCTCCTCCTCTATACGAGAGCTTATTTTTACCCATTTCCTTTGCAGCCGAGTAGGTAGGCGTCTCGCAATTACCTCTAGGACTGAGCTGGAGTTGAGGTCACTCATGCAATTCATAGAAATCAAGGTATTCTTATAAGTCATAAGATTATCTAAAAACTCAGTAAGTGCCTTGGAGTCATCCTGAAGTTGACTGCCATTACCCTTGACAGCTTCGTATAATTTCCTTACAATCATCGAAGGTCTTCCAAACCTTTGACGTAATATGCTCATAGCCTCGTAGTATCCCTCATTAGGCGTCATGAGCTTACAGCACTGTATAGCTCTTGAAGCATCTCCAGTGCAATACCTCATCAAATACATCAATTTCAATTCATCACTTAATAAAACACTACTCAACATGATCTCAAACTCCTTTACAAACTGTAAATAATCAGCCGGGTTTCCATCAAAACACCGTGGTTCAAACTTAGGGAGTTTGATGTTCCTATTATCCCTGAACGGCGAAACAGTAACATCAACCATGTCATGCTTAACATCAGACACATCGTTACAATTAACAGACAAGTCACCATGACTTACTTTCCTGTTTGCATCCAAGACACTCTGTCCCTTCTTTGACCCAGGCATTGTTGAACTTGACCCAATTCCAAAAAGTTCCAGATATTGCTTGTTCAAAGAGGACTTGACCGGCACCAGGAAAGATGAACGGTGACTATCCAAACTGTTACCAACTATCTGAATCCGCCAGAATCTGTTTCTACCGTCAGAAACTGTCAGCCACGTCTCATAAACCGTTAATGCCCAGCTCTTGCTACGCTCGGGCCCACGCTGTCGCTTGAAGTTTCTCAGAAACGCTTAGTTATAACGGACGAAAAAACCAAAACACCAATTGTTGACTTGGGGATTCTGTATTGTTACACCAACATATAAATCAAGTATGACTTAGGTCTGTGAACAAATATTACAATAATAAATCACAAGATTACTTCTGACGATGTTTTACTTTCTACTTTCTGAACAGCGACCGATGAGACGATGACTGTCGTATTGATGCCTCCGCGAAAATTGGGGAAGTTGATTTTGAGCAAACAACCAAGAATTGATCGTTCAATCTTCAACTCCATTGACACATGTCATTCTCACCAATAGCCTAGCCTTCCCGGCGTATACGACCCATCTGCTGTCCTTAACATCAATCAATTCATTCATGGATGTAGAAGACTCGAAACAACTTCAGAAGTAATCACGACGAAAATTTTAACAAAATTACGCAATAACAACAAGATACGAAAACAACAAGTAAACTCAAAGAATCCAACAAACACCAATTGATATGACACACCACACATATACACAAACTGTACACAAAAACTCGCGGATCACATCTTGATGGAATTCCTTTGAAGAATCGCAGGACTTACACCAGTACGCCTACAACCCTTCTCAGGTTGACGATTGTAATTTGTGGAATGTCCGGGCACAAACAAGATTAACCAACAATTACAATAATTGGAACTCACACAACTATTTTACACAAACATATGTGCAATCAACACATCAAATGTTGTGGATTCTGGCACGACAAACTACCCTTGAAGAACTGTAGGACTTACAGCAGTACGCCTACATTCCTTCTCAGGTTGATGATCCAAGTGGAAGTCGTCCGGGCACAAACAGAATTACCAACAGCTAGATGATAAATGGTATCAATTCAGTATATACAATATCAACATATGTACAAAATCACACACCGAGCACAGTGGACTGCTCATTGATGCGCTACCCTTTGAAGAATTGTAGGACTTACAGCAGTACGCCTACAACCCTTCTCAGGTTGACGCCCTAGGTTGGAAAATCGTCGCAGAGTTCATTTGCTGACTTCCCTCTATCAGCTATATCCTCAAATCTGAACGGTAACACGCTCATGTCATTGTATCGTAGAACATATATGACGAACAAACACACGAAGTGTCTGGTCAACCAAGCGTAGGCACAGAGTAATTTACATCAAAGATAATAGCATTCAAATAGTAACTTGAAACTAGAAATGCCTTTATTCGTGCAAGTCAATTTAACAATTACTCTCTCGTTTACACTTGGCTTATCCTCACTAAACTGACCAATATCTTTCGTCTTTTCAAATGCACCAATACTATCATAGTCATTGCACAAGATACTTGAGTTGATGGGCGTCCTTCTCATTGTGGATGACAACACCAACGACGACTGATTGATACCAGTTGATGAACTTAGTGGTGGATCAGAAGCTGTTGTTGTTCGGCTTTCAGATAGTTGTCTAACTGCAAAATTACCACCACTGCTGTCTTTCACTACTAGTTCGGGTTTAGCACGATCATCTGATGATAGGTGGGCTACACGCTGATCAATTACACTAACGGTCTCACAAGTATGCCTGCCTTCTGGAACTGCATCTGCATTTATTTCTACTTCACGTTCAAGTTGTACAGAACCTTTATTCAACTTAGCAGTAGTAGGCATTCCCCTCATTTCATCATGATCAACCAAAGACAACTGTGAAGTGTCATGATCATTATCACAAATATTCAATTTACCATCATCTATCTGGTCGACTTCATTAATTTCAAACTCTTTAATAACAGAAGTAGACAATTTTGGTTCCTCCTCACAAATCATTAAAGGTTTTATATATTCACTCTGACTAGTTATACTTTGTAAACTTTTGGAGTCAGAACTCCACTCTGAAGCAGTAACTCTATTCTGTGACACTCTATTCAACAATGGCTTATCAGTTGCAACTACAGAATTCTTCACCGCACCGTTATCGTCACACAATTCGGAGTCAGGCCTGGAGTTTACATTTAGCTTATCACTGAACTTGCTCACTGGTTCACAGTTCACTTCTGTATGCACCTCTTGCACACGTGTAAAACAAAGCCGTGTTTCTCTTGCAGCTTGTAACTTATCTGTTGAGGATGTACTACGAATCCTGTTACACTCACTAGGTCTATATGCATTACTAGACATCATGGAGCCTTCTCGATATCCACCTCTCTGAGGCCCTTTCGTCATCAATGATTGCATTTTGCTCTCAGACTGCTCTATTCTAGGGGTGAGATGTAATAGACTGGCGAACTTGCTCATAGATTGATTGACACTATCTTTTACTAGTTTCAGGATATCATCAAACTTTGGCTCGATACCCTCATCCTCCATACGGGAGCTTATCTTCACCCACTTCCTTTGCAGTCGAGTAGGTAGACGTCTTGCTATTACTTCTAGTATAAAAGTCGAGTTGAGGTCACTCATGCGATTCATCGAAA
Organism: Trichobilharzia regenti; assembly: GCA_944472135.2. Taxonomy (NCBI): domain Eukaryota; kingdom Metazoa; phylum Platyhelminthes; class Trematoda; order Strigeidida; family Schistosomatidae; genus Trichobilharzia; species Trichobilharzia regenti. Next base: position 20,911,142 of record OX235265.1, on the reverse strand, counting down.
TTATTGCATTCTTGTAAATCAGCAAATTATCCAAAAACTCAGTGAGTGCCTGGGAGTCATCCTGTAATTGACCACCATTACCCTTAACAGCCTCGAATAATTTCCCTGCAATCATCGAAGGTCTTCCAAACCTTTGACGTAATATGCTCATAGCCTCGTAGTAGCCCTCTTTTGGCTTCATAAACTTACAGCACTGTATAGCTCTTGAAGCATCTCCAGTGCAATATCTCATCAAATACATTAACTTCAATTCATCATTTAATAAAACACCACTCAACATGATCTCAAACTCCTTTACAAACTGTAAATAATCAGCTGGGTTTCCATCAAAACACCGTGGTTCAAACTTAGGGAGTTTGATGTTCCTATTATCCTTGAACGGCGAAACAGTAACACCAACCATGTCATACTTAACATCAGACACATCGTTACAAGTAACAAACAAGTCACCATGACTTACTTTTCTGTTTGCATCCAAGACACTCTGTCCCTTCTTTGACCCAGGCATAGTTGAACTTGAGCCAATTCCAAAAAAGTTCCAGATATTGCTTGTTCAAAGAGGACTTGACCGGCACTAGGAAAGATGAACGGTGACTATCCAAACTGTTACCAGCTATCTGAATCGGCCAGAATCTGTTTCTACCGTCAGAAACTGTCAGCCACATCTCATAAACCGTTAATGCCCAGCTCTTGCTATGCTCTGGCCCACGCTGTTCCTTGAAGTTTTCAGAAACGCTTGGTTATAACGGACACAAATCCTAAACATCGAATGGCTACTCGAGAATTCTTTATTGTAACACCAACATATATCCAACTTTAAAATTAAGTTTTAACTAAGGTCTGTGAACAAATATTACAATAATAAATCACAATATTACTTCTGACAGTTTTGGTCTTACTTCTTTCTGAACAGCGACCGATGAGACGATGACTGTCGTATTGATGCCTCCGCGAAAATTGGGGAAGTTGATTTTGAGCAAACAACCATGAATTGATCGTTCAATCTTCAACCACATTTAGAGAAGTATATTCGAATATTGACCAGTACTAGTGGGTGTGGCATATACGGTGGTGCGCGCCGTGTACTGGGTGGCGATACCGTTAACAGAGATTTTTGTTGCTGAATCTATCAACTTGTGCTTAGCAGTATCTACCAGTATTTTGTAATGCTGTAGCAGATCCATACTAATTATACCTGTGGTCTCGTCCACTCCTAGAAAGACCTAGCGGGATTCGCGGCGCAAACCGATATTTCGGTCAAGAAAGCGCTTGCCAAACGTAGCTATCGACGAACCATTTTCGGCACGTAGTTGTAATGACATTGGCCGCCTGCGCTCCTCTATTGTGGATGGGATTACACGGACCTCTGCTCTGGTATCAATGAGGAAGCGTATGCCCGTTTTACGGTCTGTCGAATAGAAGAGGCGCCATGGGAGTGGTTCACCAGCAACGTTAGTCGCAAAAACATGCTGGCCTGCTAGTTTCCCAACTATTGGACATTGAAAGTGCACGAGCGAGTGCACTTTTTGGGCTTTTCACCATAACGCCGATGATACCAGCACACTCCAGGCTGGGAGTTTCGAGACTAACGACGCCTACTGCTAGCACGTGATAAGGATCTATTGCGAGTTGAGTTAGTGTGACTACCCTAGCGACCTCTGGCTCCCGTCTCCTGTCTAATACTACATATCTCTTCGTAAAGCTTGGTTATATAAGCCACCGCATCGAAGCTTGATGACTCCCCGGCAAAAGATTCTTTGGTCTGAGCGGGACTATCGGTGGTCGCAGCCGAAATGCTCATGTTGGATCCAGTAGTCTCCACTGCCCTATCAGCCGTTTCGGATAGTTCCGGTAAGGGGGACCTGTAGATCGGGGCTAAGATGTCCTGAATCGTCTGCGGCAATCTTTGTAGCCAAAGTTGTTTTAAGAAGGCATCGTCTATTTCTAAGTCCGTGACCAACTGTCTCATTTGTCATGACAGTTGAGTGGGCTTTCGGTCACCGAGCTGAACACCACTAAAAAACTCTTGCACTTTCTGTTGGTCAGTGAGTGCAACGGGTTTAATTAGAGCCTGCTTGAGCCGCTCATACAGGTCGGGGGATGGATCCTCGAGGACGTCAGACACCTCCTTCATGACAGTCTCAGGAAGACTCACAATTACCAGGCTTACCTTCGTTTCTTGTGAGTGTATATGTCTGAGGGCGAACAAAGCTTCTATGTGGCCGAACCATGCAGCAGGACGATGCGTCCAGAAGGTTGAGAGTTGAAAAGTTATAACCATCTGTGAAGCACTGTTGTTGGCCATTATGCGGACAGGACGATATACTTACGGAGTGATACAACAAATACACGTGAAAATAAGACTCTACGTGAAGAATAAACAAAGTAGTCAATATGAAAAAGAACTATAAACACGTCAAACTACTATGGACGCAAACGATGAAAACACGGGCTCACCACTTGTAAGAGTTATTTCGGCTTAGGGTAGACCTCAATTCTAAACACTCATACAAAACTTCTTCACCGCTTTACGACCTTAGCTGTACTCTGCTTAACGTGCAAGTACTGACGAACGGAATCAAGGTAAAAAGACTTGAGCTGACAAGTGTATCTGGGACAGTTATATTTTACACAAATGAAATATGAAATTTGAGAAATAAAGAGGTTATACAGCTTACATGCTGACGTCACTGGTGGTAGGCTCGGAGAGTGTGCTGAATGAATGCACAGCGAGAGAGCGAACCAATGGACGTACGGAAGCCACAAATCAAAAAAAGATCAAGGTGTGCCAAACGATGGGTGGGTGAGTTTAAACAAAGGTTCAAGGGTTCAATGTGCACTAGATATTAAATCCAGTAAACGATTTACTTAAAAAATAAAGTGAGTATTACTCAGAAAGTTATCAATAGTAATGGTCACAAAGTAGTTTTTAAATGTATGGTTGTGTTGTTGGTAGGCTACAGTATACCAACTTTATAAAATGCAGTGTGCTGTATCACCCGTTTAGTCAGGGCACTAACTTACCTAATAGCAGGATCCAAATGAGACGGAAACAGTCATTTAGTGGTGTGATCTGAAGAGTAGTATACTTGAATAAAATAAAATGGAGGCTTCTAGGCCTTGTATGATTATTATGGCCTGACTACACTCTGACGGCGTGTTTTTTATCAACATAAATGTGGGGCATTAGTAATGAACTCAGAAATCATCTGAAATACCAAAAATCAATATCCGAATTGCTAAAAGGTACGTGGACATTGTATTACAGCTAATGATAATAATGAGTTATAAAAGATTGCAGTTACTTGTGGACAGGATTAATGTCCACATTCCACGAATTTAATAGTATGACCTAATGCTGCAATTTACATAGTATTTTTCAACGACGTTTTCTGCACTGTCGATTTTGTCACTGGGTTGTTGAATATTTTTTGGACGAGGATGGGAAATTCCTGTAGTTTCCAAAGGCAAACAGACGATCAGGGAGAGACAGAAAACTAGACGCAAACAAAGACCAGTGTTTTCTTTTCCCGCGGAAAGGGTACAGTTAAACAATGATCATGATTAGGACCAAATGTGTACACAATGTGTCATTTATTTAACTCTTAATAGGAACTGTACAAAGCCATCATTCCGGACTCCATACAAAGGAGAAGCGCGAAAATCGCGCCCGAGCTTACTTTGTTAAAACAAAAGCTAACATGCTTAAAGCATCCGCAGGCACACTAGATGTTTATTTAGTAATATTAAATTCATTCATTTTCATATATTTACTTTATACCTTGCATTACTGTGTTGCTGTGGTTGGTGTTCTACACTATGGAAATAGAGAGTGAATTTGGGGAACCACCTATGTCAGACTGCAAAGTACAGAGAGCAGTGGACGGTAGCGTAAAAACGACGCCATGTGTACATTTGGGGAGATTCCCTGATTATCACTCGGTTCATCTACCCACGGGAAAACGAGGGTTAATACAAGCTCTTGCAGATAGGATACTAGGGCTTACAACAACACCAGATGACCAACAAAAAGAAATAAACGTATTATTCAAATTGTTACTTGATAACGATTGCCCAAAAACATTTATCAGAGGTATTATAAAAAAGAGAAGAAAGAGAGTAAAGCCAAAGAACGACATGAAGGAGGAAGGCAGAAAAAAGCAGTCACAATACCATACAAAAAAGGTACATCATGGAGGTAATTCCCAGAAACCTGAAAAATACTGGGATTCTCACTCTGTTTAAATCAACGAATCTAATTGAAAATGAAATAAATCAACTAGGTGATCCAATAAAAATTATGGATAAAAGTAATGTAATAATTTACAAAATATCTTACGCTGAATGTCCGACTAAATATGTAGGTCAAACGTCTAGGTCATTCAAGATAAGAGCGAATGAACATAAACGTCTAACTAAAGGTCATTCCACTGGAGCACAAGCTTGCAGTAATTTAGCAAAAAAAATTCGTCTATACGTGCGCATGCATGGGACTATAGCCAAAATATTGATTGTAAAAGTGTATGTATTCTGAAATCTAATATGGATAAATGGAAAGTGAGACTAATAATATAATCTGTATTCATTAAGGTCACACCGGATAAATGTGACAAGGGTGACCCAGCACAACTGTCAACAACCTGAAATATAATTCTGGATGAACAAAAGTGAATGGACAAAAAAAAGAACTGCTCACATGAATACAAATCACAAACATGTGAATTAAAAACAAACCAATTCCAACAGTTGGTGGGATCACGGGAAGTAATTTCCCAATCGAACAGATGTGTGGAATAAAAGTGGACATTTCTGGGAAAGTGGGGAATAAAACGGGCTATTTCCTTTCAAAGGGGGAAAAACCGGATTAAATGGGAGTAACAGTGGAAACCACAAAAATGTTACTGTACGCGTTAGGTTACTGAAAAATTGTTAGTAGTTCAATTTTTCTGTCGAAATTACCTTAACAGTACTTCAATTCATGCGTTTTTGCATTAACAGTTTCCTGTTGAATCTTTTTCACAAAATGTAACAAGCAGAATACAGAAGGAAGCACTAACATTTAAAATAGAAGTAGAAGTAATCTGACAGCTTAAGTGTTTCCCGCCATACACGCCATACACAGACACACATACATACATACATACATACATAGACATTAAGAATAGTGGCAAGTAGCATTTGATTGCAGTCACGCTGAGAAATCGAACTGTGACTTGTTATTATCACTTTGACTGTGATAATATAAGGGGTCAATGTACTTGCTAATAACGTCACAAATGCCTTTAAAAATTAATTAAATCTCTGAGACAATTGTCTGAGACAGAGTCAATTGATGACTTCTACACCACGTCTTACTTACATTTTCAATCCCTCTCTTATCATCCCTTAATTTTATCACATCTTCATTAAAAAACATGTTTCATTTACTTCCCTTACAATCTAGTATTACTTAATAGGTTCATTTCTTTTTCTTAGTCTTTATCGACTACTTCTATCTGAACGTTTGTTTGTTTAATCATGCTGTTTTTCGTTATTCGTGTTATCACAGATTAATAAAGTGAAGACCAGTAGTACAGCGAAGAGTCTCTTTTCGGTGGCGAATTCATTTCCATAGCTGTTCAATCGCAAATATATATGGTAGTTTTGTATGTGTGTGTACATTAAGTCTGTCAAACGAAAATACAATTAGTAAGTTCAAATGAATTGGATGTTGATATAAGAAAGTAGTAACAAAAGTGATGAGTTGTCACAAACGATTGTTAAAGAAGAGTTACGTAATAATGTGAATAGTTTGATGCAAGAGTTGTGCTCAGGGTGTACATGGAAACGAAATAACATACGGAACTACGTAAGGGTTCTAAGTAGTTAGAAAAAATAGGCATACAAACAAGAGTTAAGTCAAATCAAGCAAACAAACAAAAGTTAAGTCAAATCAACGGAGTTGTTACCGTGAAAGTAGAAGTGGTTGAATAATTTTCTTTTGTATGCATAGTTCTGGTTCTGCTAACTGAATGGCTAGGCCTCATGCAATGCAAAGAAGACGGAAACGTATTACCTTCGGAAGGTTGTTCTCCACTTTGTAGATTACTTTGAAGGAGGCGTTTGTTGAGATGGAATGACCAGTGGTGACGAGATGTTCGATTATTGCACTCCGTATATAGCCACTACTTCCTTTCTGCAGCCACGCTGGATAATGTTCTTTGACCCTTTGTGACAGGATGCGCGTTGAACGACCGATGTACCTGGCTCCATCGCAACAGGTTAACTGATATATACACATAGAAGTGGTCAGGTGCGGGATCTTATCCTTTGGGATTCTGCAGATCAGCGGGAGACTGGAGAACACTACTCTCAATGTTGCCGCAAAGAAAGTTCTTCTTAACGAAGTGGAAATCCTCCTCCTAAGGGCACCACTGAGTAGGTCACCTTTGAAGTCAAGGTTCATATAAGGTCTCTTTTTTGGCACGGTTAATGACTCTTGCTTTTTGATTTTCTGTTTGATGTTTTTGTCTACGAATCTTGATGGATAACGGTTTTGTAAGAAGATTTCTTTCAGGAAGTGTAGTTCATCTTCCAGGGTATTAGAGGTGCAGATGCATCAGACGCGAGTGGCAAGAGATCTAATTAGGTTTCTTTTTCGAATGATTGGTACCCAGTTGTAGAAGCTTGTCAGTTGACCATTCCATGTGGGTTTCCTATGGATGGACCTTCTTAAAGTTCCGTCAGCTCTCCTTATAAGTTCGACATCAAGAAAAGGGATTTTAGATTCGTTTTCAATTTCAAGAGTGAACTTTGTACCTGAATGGCATCTGTTGAACATTTGTAGTAATTGATTGAGATCGTCATCGTCATCACAGATAGTAAAGATGTCCACATATCTAATATACAACTGAAAACTGTCAATAGTTGACTTTAGTGGGCCGCCATGAAGCAGTCTGCTAGTAGATTGCTTCACCTTTTCATCCTCATTACTGATAAGACCATCATTGTCATCATTATTACTATTATGACTGACTGCACAATTTATATTCACCATCTTATTATCCTTATAGACAAAACACCATGATTAGTCTGCATATGAATTTTTATTTGTAAAGTTATGTAGGTATATTAGAGTTAAGCCTGATGAAGTCTAATTGAAAGCACAATATTGTTCGCTTAAATGTGTTGTTCTAAGACCTAATAAACCAGACTAGATTATGTGACACACGTTAAACAAAGAAAGTGTTACATGTGGTGTGGTGATTGACAATTTCTATCTCTCTATTGTTTAAATACTTACTGTTGATTGTTAATATGTTTCTTATATGAATGGCATAATAATTCCGCTAAATACAAATTCCTGAATTCTGCCCTCTCTGTGTTTTGTTTGGATTCTTATAATTCGGTCATCTTGAAATACTAATATTACGATTACAATAAATTACTACATGTGGGTTCATGCTTACTGACCAATCAGTGAAGTTTATGAAATTTTTGCTCGAAATATTACCGAAAACACAAAGAAAAACTTATCACTGTGTGTAAACTATTGAAAAATAATAATAATTTATTTGATCTATTCCATAATACCTAGACGTTTTACTGACATTAAAGTTAACTAAGTTTCACTTGTTGTCGCTTGGTGCGCTTCCTGTTTTGCTGGTGTTATTATGATTGCTTTATTCCTTGTTTTCCTGGTTTTAAGGGGAGGAACGCACAAGGTCGCTTCTCTGTAAACTATATTTTAATCTAACAACCCCCTTCTCAGGCGTGGGGCTAGCAACCCACCCTGTAAACAAAGTGGCTACAGAAACTTCACCACAGTGAAACTCCTTGCACCAAAAGAAAAAGTCTGTGTGGGGACATGGAACGTCCGCACCATGTACGAGATTGGGAAAGCTTCCTAGATTGTAAACGAAATGAAAAGATACGGATTCAAGTACTGGGAATATGTGAAAGCAGATGGAACGGGGGTGGACTCACCAAATTGTCAACGGGAGAGCCAGTTATCTAATCTGGTCATCCAGAAGACAACCACATACACACACACACCGAGGGCGTGGCTATCGAGAAGTCACCAACGGCAACAAAGGCCCCGATGCAACGAGAGGCGATCTCGTCCAGGTTAATGATCGCCAGATTAAACTCCAAAGAAAGGAAAGTGTCATGTATGGCGCGTCATAAAGGGCATCTCAAACAGAGTTCAGACCTTCATTAACAGTTGTCTTTGCTCAATACTCAAGATCAGATGGCCAGAAAAGATTAGCAACAGGGATCTCTGGCGACGAGCGAACCAACCAGGAACCGATTGTGAAAAAATAGGCAGGAAGAAATGGAGATGGATTGGCCATACGCTGAGGAAACAATTAAGTGACATCACTAGACAAGCCATTACTCGAGTGAAACCCGATAGAGTGGGAGGCGGCGAGTTGGTCGTCAGTGCAAGGGTGACTTGGATGATGTCATGTGGAGAGGAGATGAAAGCATGAGTGCAGACTTGAAGGTAGGTGAAAACTCTAGCAGAAAACCGAACTCAGTGGAGACGTGCGGCTGAAGCCCTATGTTTCGCCGATAATTAAAGGAAATAATAATAATAACGTTCATTTGTCAAGAATAGCTTTGACATTGTACAGGCAACATGGTTAGCATTCTATTCATCTTGGCTTCAAAAGTCAACACCTATTGATCTGTTCGGAGAATTTTCTTTATCAGTCATACAGCGATTGAATTCTAATCACATATATGACATTTATAATTCAGCTTTTGACTAATAATCATATAAATTAATAAAAATCGAATTGCATATGACCAGTGTGGGTTTGTAGCTATTTCATCCAGTAGTGGCTTATGCAATTCGATTGTATTTATTAAATCTAATGCGAACATGTATAACTTAATTCTATGTTTATTTATGTAATGTGATCACGCTGAATTTACGCTTCTTGCGAACTATATAATATCAATAAATAAATCGCATATTTTCATGTGATTTCATCGAACACTTCGTTAAAACCCGCATATATATATATATATATATATATATATGAATGAAACATCAATATCCAGAGTTTTGGTAATGTAAACAACAATGTGTTTCAAAACACCGCCTCAACAACAGGATCCATATGTGAATAGTCCAAGTCATAAGGCATTCACTCGAGCTTTTCTTTCCAAGTCTACTGTAGCATTCGGTAAGTTTCAACCTACATTATCTTTGATTATTTTCATTATCGTAATCCAAGACTGTTTCATGAGTTCCATATAGATCAATAAAATTCTTTAGAAGTATTTTGAGAGAATACAGAGAGCACAGTACCTGAAGCAAAGTATAAAGTTCTTCTTAGTAAAGTAAGAACAACAGAGGTTAATGCAGAATAAAATAGTACCATCAATGCTTATTTCGTTGGCTTCTCATCAGCTGCTTACAGGGCAAAGTCACTATTATATATATCTATAGAAACAATTTTAGCATACTTGCACCGAGTTCATTTTTGAACAAAAATCAATCGATATATGCATACAGTAATATATATTAAACACTATTCAGAACAATAATTATCATACACAATGGAAACTTTCGGCATTACTTATTCAGATGAAAGAGAGGTGAAAATACCCAGTTACCAGGGCAAAGAAAGACTGATAGCTGTTTCTTTCTGAACGCATAATGTCAAGTTTCAGGAGATTGATGAAGAGGGCTTCAGCAAACTTGAAGAGAATTGAACCTTTTTTGCCTATTGATAATTTTGAACGACCTTGTGACGTCCACTTCATGACCCGTATCAAGGAGATATGTCTGGCGATTGCACTGCATAAAGCATTTGTTCCCTTTAGACATAAGCTTTTTGGTACATGTTGAGAAAATCATAGATATGCCTTTCTTTCTGTTCTCCCAATGTAACTGCTCCCACTGAAAGATTTTCTTGTGTATGATCATTATTGTTCGAAATAGTGTTTAATATTATATATGCATCTATTGATTGATTTCTGTTTAAAAATGAACTCTGTGCAAGTATGTTGAAATTGTTTACGTAGATATATTTAATAATGACTTTGCCCTGTCATCAGCTGATGAGAAGCGAACGAAATAAAGGATGTGATGGTACCATTTTATTCCGTAAAAACCTCTGTTGTTCTTGATTTATTCAAATTCATTAAAAGGGAATGAGTGTATACAGTTATTTTTCTGAACGAAGATTGATCTAAAACTTCTGAATCACATTCGTATGAAACATCAAGAATGAATTTCACACACTGCTGAAGTCTTAGTGTTATACAAAAGCTTTCCTGTACTAGTTACAAAAGACAATCCAGTTTTTCATTCAGTTGCATAGACAAATTTCATTGTAGTAGGGGCTATTTAACTCAGTTATTTTTGTCCTATAAGATGCTATTTGTAACTGATGCGTTTATCTTTATTACAAGCGAAGTTAAGTAGAAATATAATCCGATATCGGGAATTGAGGGAGTGTGATTTATCACCGCCTATAAAACTGTTTAATTAATACTTACTCATTTATGATTTATTTTCAACGCAGAAGTTTTATTTAATAATTAAAATTGCTGAATAAATAATCTAATAAAATTATATTGTTTAGCGTCAAAAGTAAGTATTCAGCTTAAAGGATGATTGTTCACAGGAAGTAGCAAGTTATTCATTAAATCGATAAAAGGACAAAACTTGGCCACTGTAGAAGAGTATAACTCCATTATTGGATAAGATTTTATTTTTATAAATCACACAGTGCTATGCAGTAATATTAACCGATGACCATGTGTCGAGCAGAAACTATTGCCACTCATAATCATATCAAGGCGCTACTCACACAACTTTTCCCTTCATTTGTATTAAAACCCAAACGATGAAATGAAACAGATAGCAGAAGAAGCGTTGGTATCAAATAACTTATTATCCTATAAAGTTTATTAGGAATATCAAAAAGGGTTAAAAGCAAAATAAAAATAATGGTAAGACTAATAATGATAACAAAAATAAGACAGAATATAAGTCATCTACTGTTATACCATATAAGAAGGGGACATCTGAGACCCTACGTAGTACGATTCTCAACAAAGCAGGAATTAGAGTGGCATTCAAACCTACAAACTCACTCAGCAAAAAGCTCCGGAGGCTAAAGGATAAAGTAATATGATTTACAAAATACCTTGAAATGACTGTGAGTGAGATCAACTATATTTTTTTAAAATTTTATTTTGAATACAGCTTGATTTCACAGCATGGTACAGGTATGGAATTTTCAGTATGTGATATCGGTAGCCCAAATTTTACAGGCCGATCATAGATATCAGGTGTGCATCGGCAGGGAATGGAACCTCGAACCATGTGCATGGTTGGCGAGAGTCCTAACCACTGTGCCACTGACGCACAAACTAGTAAATCAGGAGTAGTCCGATTATGTAACATACGAATTTAGCGAAAGTCAGAATGACTAACCCAGCCAAGATAAGTAATTTAGAAAAAAAAAACTCAGCAATTGCACTTCACGCATTAATGCACAACCACACAATAGGGTGGGTGTTATAGAGTTAAAATTATAAAAAGTAATCTAGATAGGTGGAGAGAGAGATTGATTTCTGAATCCTGGTTCATCGAGTGAATCTACGCCCAACACAGCACACACAACAGAAATGACTCAATGTAAATACCAGTAATATGGAAGATATTATTACCACCAGTCAGTCAAATCAAAGGATGATAATAAATAATCTTAAAATTCTATTTCAATTCACGTACATTATAACATTCTAACAAGTTACTTATTTTGACTATAAAATCATTCATCTTATTTCCCATCTAGTTGTAATTGATCAATAACACTCATATTATTATTTCTGAAAGTACATTATCTTATATTGATTTTTATTCAAATGTCTAATCATCAATTTCACTCATGCATATAAATGAAGGAAAAAAGTTGTGTGAGTACCTTGATATGATTATGAGTGGCAGTAATTTGTGCTCGAAACATGGTCATCTGTTAATATTACTGTATAACACCACTGTGTGATTTATCAAAATAAAATCTTATCCATAATGGAGTTATACTCTACCACAGTGCCCAATATGGCTTAGATTTTATTTTGATAAACCATACAGTGTTGTACAGTAATATTAACTGATGACAATGTTTCGAGCACAAACTATTGCTCATAATCATATCATATCTCAGTGCCTTAGTTTTATACTTGTCATTTTACCATATGAGTTTACACAATTTGTAAATTTCGTTTAACAGTTGGAAACTGATGAGTATTTGCATATTGATTTTTAAGATAACTCAAGTGCTCACACTGAGTTTATCCTGTTCGCGTTTTGCATCCAGAACAAACTTTATTAGCTCTTTAGCACAATCTTCGAGAAAATGTTCATTTTACTTAACTGTTTCTGATTCAGTTCTACTATTATCCTCTGAGAATTGAAGTAAACGAGCTTTCTTATTAACTAACCCTTTCACTAGTTAAGGTAAGCATTTGTTTGAGTATTGAATTATCTTCTACAGTCATAAGATGTTAGTACTGGACATTCACACAGTATTCAGCCCCCAGTTTATGATTCCGGTGGTATATATTTGTATTATTATTATTATTCCTTAAAGTTGCCATTGTAACATGGAGCTTCTGTAGCACATATTTATTCCATACTGTTCTCTGAATTCATCTCTAGCTGACTCCATGATTGCTCACAAGCTGTCATCTCCTCCCCACATAACCTCCTCCATACCACCGTATGATTCATAACGCCCCATTTCCTATTTGCATTCCATTCAGAGGCTTGACGTTCTATATTACTCGACAGTCTTCTCAGCGTATATTCTATCCATCTCCATTTCCTTGTGTATATTCGTTAGGCAGTAGGTTATTGGTTGGTTCTTTCCTAGAGTACCCTGTTGCTTACCCATTTTGGCCATCTGATGTTCAATAGCTTTCTGGTGGTGGTGGTGGATATTGACGAAAGTCTACAGACTGCTTGAAATGTATTTACTAACGCGCTGTACAAGTCTCCAAACATTGTAGAACCACTGAATGATTTGACATTAGCGTCCAAAACATGGGTCCTGTTCCTTATGCTCTCTGTGTGTGTAGTAGATATCCACATTGATAGTAGAGTGAAAGATGTCTGTATTGCTTTTCAGATCTTGCCTCTGATGTCTTCATTTGTGCAGATTATACTTCAAACGAAGCAGTCTAGGTCAGTGAAAGAAGAAGTGATTTCCTTCAAATTTCTTCCGTCAGCAGTTACTGAGGTCTGTTGTTGTTGTTGATCGTTGGGTATCTTCAACACCTCTGTCTTCTCCATTTTCAGTTTAAGTCATGTCTTTGCTACTATCCTCCTTTGCCAACTTGTTGTTGTATGAAACTGGAAATAACTCGCCTGCAAAGTCCAGATCTTCCAGAATTATTTCTTACATCTGACTTCTTATTCCTTACAGTCTGTTGCATGGTCCGGTCCACCACAATCGACGACAATAGATTGAGAATGTTTAAGTGCAGGTAATTAGCAACAGGTATTGGATCACATATACACGTTTCTTTCTGCCTTCCTACTTCGAATAAACAGCTCTTTGACAAGGGCATCACATACACCGGTAGTGGGGTATGATATAATCTTACATCAAGTATATATACCTGTTAGGCATTCTTCATTTTACTTCTTTGCTTTCACTTATATCTACTGTCTAGAAACATTCCTAACGTTGCCGGTGGCATTTCCGAATTCTCCAACTTAATTAGAATTCATTCATGTCACTAAAGGCTTTTGTGCTTTGAATGTGATACATACATACATACACGTTAAAAGAAAAATACGGTCAATCAGCTTAAAAGATGGCTAGAAATTCGGTCGCGTCGGTGACACAGCGGTAGAATGCTCGCCAACCACGCAGATAGTCCGGGGTTCGATTCCCGGTCGACCCACTCCTTTTCCTTGTGGTGAGAGTGGCCTGTAATGTTTACATCCGGAATCGGGGTCATGTGAAAAAAACAAAAACAAAGCCTAACCTTGAGGAACTCAACAACCAATCACAGCAGACTTAGTGTAGGTGGATACGAATCGCAGGTAGATCACCGGATTGTCTAAGAAACGGCAACAAAGAGATAACAGAATAACCTTCAGCAGGAAAACAACCAATCAGAAAACACTGCTTCTCTGCCAACAATAACCTATTATAATTTACATAAAAAAATCTATAAATATCTGTTGATTTTCTCAATTAACGATCTGTAGCCTGGCCGTTGTTTTCTGTCGTTACAGCCTCACTAAACTAGTAATAAGACTGGTAAAAAGAGAGAAAGTTGCGTGTGAGGCTAGTAACCTCATCCCTTAAAAAGTAAACATCACTGCTACCGAAACTTCAAGCCTTCAGAATAAAGCCTTATTTTCCACTGGGAACATAAAGGAATAAGAAAAACATCTAATCGAAAAATTTAATCACAGACTGTGAATAATCATTCTGACTAGTCAAAAATAAAGTAGTTTCAGGAATATACTATTTCCTTAAGAGACTGTCATTAGATGACAGAATTGTGGCATCACTAAAGTTCTGTAAAGATTGCAGCCTAATTGAGAAACAGGGGCAAAGATGGATGTTATTCGAGAAGGTCAAACGACTGATTATATCATATATCAGACTAAAATGTCTTGCCTTCTACACCAACTAGTATTATGAGTGTTCACTGGTGAAGAGTTCTGTATCTACTTGTCTCTGTAACTGCTGTCCATTAGTGATGAGAAGAGGCAAGCATATGTTGAACCGAAAGGAAGACTCTAAAAGATGTGGACTTCACGGATAATTTGCGTCTGTCACAAAACTGGAAAATGTACAGGCGAAAACTGACGAGTTGACAAAGAAGGATAACAGAAAAGAAAGGACTTAAGTTGAAAATAAAGAAGACAGAGGTAATGAAGACACGCCTAACTAATAACAACAAGTACAAATCATCATTAGCGGGAGAAATTTGAAGCAGGTAACCTGTCCCACTTCACTAAGAAGAGCCATTTCAGCCACAGGCGGCACGGATACCGAAAGTAATCAAGACCAGATACCAAGATAGACACCGATTACTCAGCAGTTAATGTGGAAGTCTGAAACAATCAATATAAAGAACAAGATATGGATTTCAACTTTGATGTCGAGTTACTTCTTCCATATAGTTCAGAAACTCGGCACGTCATCACAGAAGCTGCTTTCTTTGGATTTCTATTCAAGATAAGATAATCCCACCAGGAAAGATAAGCAGCAAGTGACGCTGACTGTAAAACAACCAAAAATCTATTGCTTAACAATTATGCAGAAGACAATGGGGATGGAGTGGACTTACCCTGAGAAGACTGTTGAGTAACATCACACACTACGTCCTCGTTGGAAGCTCGAATAGGAGGCGGCGAGTTTAGGAGGAGATGAAAGCCTATGGAAAAGCATTTAGCTATTTGAAGAGGATTTCAGAGAACAGGATGGTATGGGAATGTACCCTTGAAGCCTTATGTTCTACTTGGAACTCGAGGGAATAAAAAATTATACATTGAGAATAATTATATTTTATTTACTTAGGGCGACTGCTAGGTGATTCTACAATTTGACTCGTCGGAGATTATATGAAAGTTCTAATGAATACCGAAATGATTCATGACAGTGATTCAATTTAGGAGGCAAAACATTCAGTATAAACTTGACTGTATAATAAAAATTCTATAAAATGAATAAGTATACTTCACAGTTACCTATTTTCGTGTTTTGTTTTTTGGTCTAAATAAAATATCTAGGACAAGATGATTATCTTGCATGCCCACTTGGTGTACTCTTCATGTTGAGTATCCTGTTAGGCACTGGTGGCACTCAAGGAAATACTAGTTACCAGATAGGCAAGTCAATCAGGCTGAAGTCAATGTTTTCACCAACCAATCAAACAGAGGCAAGAGAAGAAATTAAATCGTTATACAAAGAACTAGTCGAATCGCTTACTACAGAAATACGGACAGAAAATCGAAAAACTAATCAAGTTATCAAAATATCTACAGGAACATTTGTACACGAGACAGTTGAAATCAATCCAAAATTTCAACAATCTTTGAAAGATGACTTTCAAGAAGAACTAGAAAGAGTATGTTCAACTTTGCAATGAATTATTCTAAATCAATCAATTCAACATCTTATGACTAGTTTTCATGTTCTATTTTTGTAATTTATTTGCATTCTGAGTTGGATATAGAGTTTCAAGCTTGAGTCTTGAAGTTTAAGAAGCTGTGGATTTGCTAGTCTCACAACCGACCTCCTGTCTTCACCAGGCTTACTGCCGGCTATGGGAGGTTTCAGAGTGTCTAGGAAGAAAGTTGAAACCAAGACTACTGGCTTGGTTGTGTAGTATTCCCCTACCAGCAGAGATTCACACTGGTGGTTTAAACAACAATCTATTAAAAGATTAAATAGCTCAGATAATTGACTGGACACTGGCAGGATGCAATTCCATAGTGATTTGTGTATTGGATATATTGTCAAATGAAACAGTATTAATTACCAAATGATGCCTCGAACACAATTTATTTTTCAAGCGTTAATTTGTAGGGAATTGAGTTGTTTCAAATGTGGGTCTCTGTCTAATGCCACTTAGAGAATCATTGAAAACCAGGGAGTATTAAGCTGCTGTTCGATCATAGTTCGGAACTCTCCATCAGTGCGTACCCACAGTCCCACTGGCATAGATCGAACCTAGAAACTTCAGGTTATGAGGTTAAGCCCGTTAACCATTCACTAACTTTGGCTGGAATCCATCCTATTGTATGGTTGCGCATGACTGCAGTGATTGTGTGCGTCGGTGGCACAGTGGTTAGGACCCTCGCCGACTATGCACATGGTCCGGAGTTCGATCTCCTGCCGAAACGCACCCGGTATCTATGATCGGCCTGCAAAGTTTGGGCTACCGATATCACATGCTGAAAATTCCATACTTGTACCAAAAATACAGTGTGGAATCAAACTGTAATCAAAAATTTAAAAAAATCAAAGTAAAAAATAGTTCAAAGTAGAAGTATGGGGTCATTCAGCCTAGTGGAGCACCAGAACTAGCAAAATCTAGATTAGCTGTCTATATAGGATAATAAATCTAGAACCTAGCTCAGCTATAGTACTAGATGCAATTACACACAACCATACAATAGGATGGATAGTGTTAGAAGCCTAAAATCAAGTGTAGCAACATGGAGGTGGAGGTTAATAACAGAAGCTTCATTCATCAAATGAGCTGAGAATAAGCGCAAAAGGAATGATTCAACACTTGTCCCCGAACATCTAGAAAATTCCGCTACTTCTACTACAAATGAGTAAGATGGTTGAGAACTATAAAAATAAAGTTTCGAAGTCATCTACTTATAATTGGTGTGCTTATAATGATAAATTTTGTTGAATCTGGAATTAAATGGCTTAAAATTGAATCCCCGTGAATTAATTATAAGTGTTGTATAGGTTGTAATAATTTTTTTTTTAATTTTTTTAATTTTTTAATTTTTTGATTACAGCTTGATTCCACACCGTATTTTTGGTACAAGTATGGAATTTTCAGCATGGATATCGGTAGCCCAAATTTCGCAGGCCGACCATAGATATCAAATGTGCGCCGATGTGAGCTCGAACCCCGGACCATGTGCATGGTGGGCGAGAGTCCTAACCACTGTGCCACTGACGCACACTTACAAGATCTAAGATGTAATATTTGTTACTTATTATTGCGGAAAACACTCATATGGGCATTAGAAAGAAGAGAACACGAAGTTCAGCGCGTATATGTTTTCGGCGATTTCATTTTCAAAAGCTGTGCAATCACATTTAAATACATAATTTTACATGTATACAATTCTCGTTTGATTACACGTAATTACGAAGGCGAATAAAAGGTGACAGTTATTTCCAAATAGATATGGTTTTTACGAGAGGCTTAGAAACAAAATTACACAGGATTAGAACGGATAATCGGTGTGTAAAAATGAGCACGGAAACAAAATTGAAATAATAATTTTTAACTTGAGATGGGAGTTAGGAGGTGCGAATATAGATTACAAGAGCCTCAGAAACACGAAAATTGCACAGGATTAAGATATAATTGTAAAATAGTTAATTTTAAACGAATTATAAATGTGAACAGGAAAAGCATGGAACCAAACTTAAAATTAATGCTTTTATAACGGAAAAAAATGGGGTGAATCGAATGAAGACTGAGGGAGTAAGAATCACACACACACACAGCGAACGAAAAACGATCAAAGAGGAAAAAGAGAACGAAAGAAGAATAAAAACACGGAAGTTAAGGGTAAATACCAAACTAAGTTCATGGTAGTTGTAGAGGACCGGCTTCTCGATGCATATTGCGAGGGCTTCTACTGTACAGAGAAGTCGGAAACATACTGCTTTGGTAGGTTTCTGTTGACTTTGAAAAATTACTTTGAAAGAATCAGTTGAGAAATTGTGGGAGGTGTTGATCAAATGTTCAATAGTGGCAATTCTGATTGAACCGGTGCCTTCTCTTTGCGGCCACGCTGGATAATGTTCTCTAACACGTTTTGAAGGGACGCGCATACAACGACTTATGTACCTAGCTCCGTACGAACAGGTGAACTGGTATATGGACATTGAATTGGTCATATGTGAGAATTTATTATTGCTTCCTTCCCAAAATAATGAAGAGTTGATTTCTGAGGATTTTATTTGTTTTTCAAGTATGACCACGGAGTGATATCAGTTAGAGAGCAATTGAAAACCAGCCAGTGAGTACTGGACAGCTGTTTCATCCCAGTTTGGGAATCATCAGCAGTACCTAAATGATAGCGTTATTATGGAGTTATTACTGTTTTTGCACTGAGGTTTATTTCATTCCTTTCAGTTCAGAGTGGGACATAGTTTCTGGAGCTTCAATAGGGGCGGTACTACCTACCCTTCCTTTTTTATCAAGTTTCCTACCGGTTGAGCAAGGTTTGGGAACGCGTTGACCGTAAACGGAACCAGAACATCTCACGTCGTTGGTGAGCGCAGTATCATTCAGCCACTAAAGCACTAGATTCTTTATGGTCACGTATTTTTCTGACTCATCCACCTGCATAGATGTCAACTTAAGCTAGTTTTGAGTCTGTTTAGTATCGTAATATCAAAATTTTAACGGATTATTTTGATTAACACGTTGGTGAAATAACTATTAGTGAATAAAACAGAAAATAACCTATAAATTCATTTCAGGTGGATTTCGGAAATCGAACTAGTGCTGCAATCAATATAAATCATTGGGTTGATGAACACTCTTATGGACTAGTAAAAAAATTCTTTACAAGTGCTCGTGAAATTCCAAAAGATAGCTGGATGATAATGATAAGTGTATTCTACTTTAAAGGTGAGTTAAAAATATCGCATTTAAACAGTCATGCATTTTTGTTTGTAGGGAACTGACTGATTTCTAGTTTGATCAAGGAATTGACTTCAGTTAGAGAACTACCGAAAACCAGGGAGTATTAGATAGCTGTTTCGTCTTAGTTTGGCGCTTTTCAGTAGTGTGCATACAGGGAATTGAAATAAGAACATTCGGTTCAAGAGGAGAGCACATTAAGCATTCATCCACTGCTGAGGAACCCAGTGGTATATTAACACCAACTTCTTTCATTTTACTGATTTCGGCACATTTATATACATTTACAGGAAAAAAGGATTTATGAGTGAATTGGAGACATACTTTCATTGGACACTAGTAACTAGTGTGATGTGTGTGGTTTAGAGAAAAATTAAACAAACTAATGATAGTGTGATGTGCCTAGCCTTTTGTTTGGTGCAAGCTGAATTCCATCAATTAGGTTTGCAATGTGCCCACCATTCTGGGTAGCTCGCTATCAGGCTGTACTTTGAATTTAATTGGTGGATGGTGACTATCAGTGGAATCCAGGGTGCCATTTCGTCCCATTTGGGAATCGTCAGCTGGATGTACCTGCATTTCTTAGTGAGTGATGATGTTCCCACCGGGGCTGGAACCCAGACACTGAGCACTTCGGTCCAATCAATTGACGGGAAAATCTCAAATTCAATAAAATGTTCTTTGAATTGTTGATATTAGATGGTTGAAGGCGATCGGCAGGAAGCTTTGCCCCTAGGTTTCGGGCTTGTTGGCGGTCAGCCAGCAAAACGTTTCTGCAGCCCTGGAGGAACTCTATTCCCAAATGAGATTCGAACCCGCGTCACCCAGTGGTAACGTCTCTAACTACAGCACTCACTGGTTGACGCGAGTTCGAATCTCAGTAGGAACATGAGTCCCTTCGACGTTGCAGATACACCTTTCTGGCTGACTGCTGAGTGCCAACTAGCACGAAACCTAGGTCAAGCAAGGCTTTCTGCTGATTACCTCCAACCATCTTACATGAACTGGAGACATTTTATATACCTAGAAACTAAGCTGATGTTCGCTTTCCATTTTTTACTTAGGAAACTATAATTCCTCAAGTATACAGATCATAATTAAGCAACAAACCTCCTGTGGTGGTTGCATTAATTGGTCCGATGTATTTCCAAGTATGATTTAGTGATAAAAGGTTTCATGAAAAAAATCACCACACTAGACACTGTAGTTTGAAATGTGTAATCATTCTATTTTTTTATTCATCTAATCAGATTGACTGGTGATATCGTTTCATCCACTGCAAACGAAGATGAAATATTTCACACATGAACTTATGAAATTTTAAATTTTGAATGATAATGCGAAACAGTAAACACCTTGATATGATTGTGAGGAATAAATTGTGCTCAAAAAGGTCATCCAGTTGTTAATACTGAATCGTTGTGTGATATTTAAAATAAACTTATCCAATATGGGATAATATTCTATCATTCTGACTAAGTTCTACACTTACACTGAACAATAAACGTCCTAAACGACTGGACGACCATGAGTTAAGGGTGAAATGAGGTTCTGTATTAAAGGAATAGTAGGCAAACACATCTTTATGGGAAAGTTTGCCTGTAATACTCTTGTTTGCATATTTAACAAGTTTAGAGGATGTGTTCTTTCTGTGAAACTTTCTTTTTTGCTCAAAAATATATGCTTACAGTTTTTGAATGTTTAATCAATATGAAGCCATGTGCTATTAAAACGCAGTAAGTAAAAGAGGAAGTGAGTTTCGGCTGTAGGTCATGCGCATGCGGATGTCAAGGCCAGCAAGGATCGAGAAAGAAGAATAAACTTACAAAGATCTCTAGCACTTGGTACAAGGAACACGATTCGATCTTCTGCACTCATGTTAAATCAGTGCTTTTAAATGGTTCTGGGATTCAGCGCACGTATTATCGAAAACATTTCCAACAGATAACGGATTTTCATCAATATCTCCCTTCGATAGCTTGACACTGAAGATCAGTTGTCCAGCCACAAAAGTGAAGCAGGAACACACAGGAACTCCGTTATTGAACCAGACAATGATCAGTTGTTCAGCAAAAAAGTGAAGGAAAGGGAGATGGATTGATCGTATGCGGAAGAGATATTCCAGTGTTCTATCACTTCAGGCAGTACCCTTAGTGAAACTGAAATAAGAAGCGACGGGCTTGAAGCTTAAGGATAATATGAAGGAGATGTGAAAGCTAGTAAGCAGTTTAAGAACCAGTTGAATATGATGTCAAAGAACAGCTTGCAATAATAATGTATCTCTTAGGTCTTATGTGCTACTTAGAACACAAGGAGTAAATAATTGTAACATGCTGGCCATTCTTTAGTGCCTACAAATTTTAATCAGTTAAGTTTGTAATGGCGCCAGTAGTGTAGCGGTATCATGCAACCCTCGGTGCGTCGGTGGCATAGTGGTTAGCATGCTCACCGACCATGCACACGGTCCGGGGTTCAATCTCCGGCCACTGACCCACTCCCTTACCTCGCTAAGCCAGAAATAATTCTGGTAAAGAGGAAAGGTTGGGCATGAGGCCAGCAACCCCATCCTGTAAATTTAAAGATTGCTATAGAAACTTCAAGCCATTAGCTTGAGGCCCTATGTTTCACCGGGAATGTGAAGGAAAAAAAGTTTATAATGAGGTTGCCAAGCTAAGAAACTTCCCTTTGAATTAAAGTTAGACAGCTAGAGAAAATTCACTGAGAGCTCTCAATGGCAAACTTAAACTTTAGGCAATCACATGAAAGAGGGATTTTTGATTAAGGAAAACGTATATTTTTGGAAAAAAGCATAAAAACTGCATAAAACTGTTACATAGGGTATCTTTCTCTAACATGTGACAGAAGTATCTCCCAGTTTAGTATATGAATGTCAACAGAAAAGTCACACCACTTTCTGTACTTATATTCATCCAAATGACTGTAAATGAGATCCTTTTGAGACCCATTTATAGCCTTAATCCTATTTTTCAATCTTCCCCAAAATCCTTCTGTAGAACGGATGTGACCCTGTAGTTGGACCCACAAAATCACTAGAATGGTTCACTCTGTGATGAATATGTCCAGCGAGTTATAACCTTTCCATTCATCAGTATGCACCATGGATCTCTGTTTCGCAAATCGAATGCCAATAGGTACTCAGGTAGCAGACTTTCTGTCTGGTTCTTCTCCACGAATCCTTTTCTCAGGCGGTGTCATATAAACCGATCACCCAAAGATTGTTGGCTCGCCTACAACCACAGCTGTATTTTTTCTCCAGTAACACAGTTTCATCCACATGTACGGCGATGCCTTCTCCGTTTAACAACGAAGTAATTCGCTCCATTTCCCATTATGCGATGTCTCTGCAGTGCTGATACCAATAAACTGTTGACACCAGGCTAGTTTCAGTTGCTGAGCCTCTCACAAGCTGTTTTAAAACCCAGCAGTTACAAATATACAAAATCTGGGTTAAGGAGAGATGCGACCTAGCAAAAATGTTCCTACGAAATATTAAAACTATCAGCTTAACCTTCCCTAATAGTCACTCTTCTCAAGCAAAATACACGACGATGAACATATCCATCAATCGACTTGCTAAAGCATTTTAAGCTAATGATACCACCACATGAACAAATCTTCTCGTTCCTAAGCAACCCCAATTCCAGGCAATACTGCAAAACGTTATCCTCTTCGAACTGCAAGTGTTAGTTCGTTAGAGCACGCATTTGAAGCGAATCAACGAATCAAGCGCTATTCAACCTTGAACTCACATGCATGAACCTTACTGGACCAGTCGAGGTCATTCACTGATTGGTAGTCAGTGGTGCTTAAAGTTTAACTTGGCCTTCTCAACTTACATATTGTGTGCATTGGCACTCGTCAGCAAGGCTAATCTCCAGTGCTGAATGAATTCAAATCCCTTAACTAGTATATCTCAATCAGGGCTACTAACTAACATCTACTAACATCTCTGTCTGTAGCAATGAATGACAGAGATTCTTATCATTCATGGAATGTCAGTTCATGTTTGTTTTTTACATAAGAATAGACCATGTGCACTGTTTATGTTTGTGTTTATTCCTTCACGTTCCCAGTGAAATATAGGGCTTCAAGCTAAAGGCTTGAAGTTTCTGTAGCAGTGGTGATTACTTTTACAGGGTGCGGTTGCTAACCTCATGCCCAAACTTTCCTCTTCACCAGCTCTATTTCTGTCCATGTATCGAACCCTGGACCGTGTGAATGGTCGGCGAGCGTCCTAACCACTATGCCACCGACACACTGGCATTGCGGTGGTAGAGTATCGAGTATAATTCCATAATGGGTAAAACTTTTTTTTATAAAGTCTCACAGTGCTATACAGTAATATTTACTGATGACGATAGATGAGACGATAACTGGTGTATTGATGCCTCCGCGAAAAATTGGGGAAGTTGGGTTTGAGCAAACAACCATGAATTGATCGTTCAATCTTCAACTACACTGACAGCATGCATTGCAATTGCTGAGCTTTTTTCTAAGTTACTTATCTTCTCTGGATCAACCATTCTTACCTTAGCTAAATTCTTCTGTTCTGATAGGCAATCTCACTAATCTTTATCTACTAGTTTGACTTGTGTAGTTGACCTCACTCACAGTCATTGCAAGTTATTTTATAATAATTTTATTTTGTTAAGTGAGTCCGCTGGCTCCTTTAGCCTCCGGAGCTTGTATCTGAGTGAGTTTGTAGGTTTTAATGCCACTCTAATTCCTGCTTCGTTGAGAATCCCACTTAGGGCTTCTGATGTCGACTCCTTATATGGTAAACTGTAGATATCTTATATTCTTTCCTATTTATGTTATCATTATTAGTTTCGCCATTATTTTTACTTTGCTTTTGACCTTTTTGATCTCCCTAATGAATGTTATAGGATAGTTAGATATTTAACGCCAATGCTTCTTCTATTTGTATCATTTCACCGTTTAGGTTTTTTGATGTACTGCTCAGTGCTATTGTTCTTTTTGCTCGACACTTAACTAAGCCAGACTTTACAGACAACGAACGGATGAGATGAGTCTAAAGTCTGAATATCTATTAGAATGCGTTGGCCTTTTATAAACGCTAGTCTGCAGTCTGTCTTCTTGTGTTCATTTTTAGAAAATCTAACACAGCTAATTCTCCTTGTTCATTTTCTGACTCAAATGTTAATTTTATTCCCCCTACTAGTGAGTTTATATGTGTCAAGAACCTAGAGATATCCTCTGTTTTTAATAGTGTGTGTTTACAGATACGCTTTGCTGATGATTAGCAAAAGCCAAGAGACCGATATCCAAATCTTCCTGTGGATTACTTCCGACCATCTAACACTGCAAGCCAGTTAAAGCAATACTGAATATATATAAAAAATATTTTCAAAACACCTAACATAAGTTTATTTCCTTTCAGACTACTGGGAAAATCCATTTGAACCGCATTATACACGGATCGAGACTTTTAGTGTTTCTCCTAGGCGTAATTTAAAAGTTCCAATGATGGCTAGTGAAGAAGTGTTATTGTATGAGAAATTCCAGAAGGATGGTTTCGAAATGATCAGTAAACCTTTTCGGGTAAGAAATATTTTTACTCTATTTTAATGTTAGCGTCGTGTAATCTAATCATTAAAAAACAAAGATTCAGTTCCAAAAGTCATCAATAGTCACAATTAAAGCAGTTCGTGTAAATAACTGAGACCTTAACTCATATTTAAAAACCAATCCGCAGTTCTAGGAGAGATTTTAAACCTCAGTTTCTTCAGGAAACCAAATTTTTTGAGATTACAATTTGTGATCAGTCTAGTTGATACCACAGATGGCCATTAGGGAAGCGAGTACAATTCCATAATACCGTATGCTACTAAGTGATTGATATGAGTACCTAGGTGCCAGTTGGATACTGAATGATGTAAATATCTCGTCATTTTAAAAGGTTTTGATTGATGAAGTTTCGCTCGAAATTGATGCGGTTAAAAATCTGAACAACCATTTACTTAACAAACCTATTCACAACTTTGACAAAGGGTCGTGAACTTGATGTGAAAGGTAGAAGTTGTGAATTTAAATTACAAGGGTCTTAGAAATAAAATTTCATGGGATTAGAAAATATTTACCCAATATGTAAAGTAGTTTTTAACAAATACAGCTGGGGAGCGGATGAGCATGAAAACAAATTGAAATAATGATCATTTTTCAAGTATTGGTTTTTGTATGGATTTTGTTTGATTGCATGGAGGATTTCACCATGAGCTGAGATCAGTTAGAGAACCACTGGAAAACGTGGGAGTACTGGACAGCTGTTTAGTCCTAGTTTGTAAGTCTTCAACAGTGAGCATGCACTGGGTCTTCGAATCAATCAAACAAAACCCCTACAAAAACCAATACTGATGCTCACTAGAGACTGGCCCTATTCAGACAGTGAACCTGAGGTTCTAGCGGGAAGCCGTGAACACTAGGTTTCAGCTAGTTGAAGGTGAGGCAGTAACTCATCTAAGAAGACATTGCGAAGACGTCTCGTTATGTCATGAATTGGTAGAAGTTGGAATTCATAGGCTGGCCACTGGATCGGGTCCCAGTAGCCGTCTTGTAACCAGAAGGTCCTGGTTTCGAACCCTGGTGGTGGGTGCGTACTGATAAAGCGTTCCAAACTAGGCTGACGAAATAGCTGTCCAGTACTCCTAGCAGGTTTTCCAATGGTTCTCTAACTGAAGTCAGCTCATGATGAAACCCTTTAACCAATAATCGTTTTAAAATTTAGGGAATGAAAAAAATGGGATGAAAACTAAGGAGTGAAAACGAACCAGATCCATGGTAAATATGGAAGTTGAATTAGTTTATTTTGAACACATATCTCCTGCTTTCCAACGCATAAGGTGAAAGCCTCTTCAATACAAGAAAGTTGGAAACCCACTGGTTTTTGGTAGATTTTTGTTTGTTTGTTTGTAAATAACTCTGAATGATGAGTCAGTTGAGATAATATGACAGGTGTCAAGATGAGGGGTTCAGTTGTGGCACTTTTGAGTTACACTGTATTCAATTCACATTATACCATTGTAACAAGTTACTTATTTTTTACTGTAAAAACCATCTTATTTCCCATCTTGTTGCATTTTCTTGATAACACTATTATTATTAATTATCGCAAAGAATATTCTTTGCTCGATTATTTTGTGTTTTATAGATATCCGAATGAATATTTTTGCTATTTTGATGTGGTTGTGTTCTCTGAGCTGAATGGTTGATTTGTAAAGCTTTCACTGCTCTGCCCTACTAGGCGACATCTTCAGCGCATACTTCAATTTGAAGTGAGAATTTAGATTTCTCCAAGAGTTTATTAACCATCTCTCCTAGTGACCCTAGACGTGATTGGTTGTTTTTGTGTATTTTCACACCTTCTAGGCTACTTGTATTGGAACTGATTATTCCTTTGACTTGAACTTTGACCCTTTGTGTGTGAGATTTCCTTCTTATCGGTTGATAAATTTTGTCTATCTCTATATGTCTATTGATTGATGATTCAATGGAATACCAGGCTGGCTTCTAAAAATTTTCTCTAGCATTTTTGCTGTTTCGTCTGTCTAATATTTGAACGTTGGTTGTACCAGTCGAATTGATGTCTGAGGTTGTCTGTATGCAGTGAGGCGATATTAGGGAGTGGATATCATGTCTTTTGACGGCTAGCTTATGTTAGTGGATACGAAGACGAAGGGGACGTCTACTTTGACCAATGTAGTGCTTTTCGCAGTTGTTACAATTTATTTTGTAGATGATGTTGGTTTTCTCTTCTTTCGTTGTTGAGTCTTTTGGTCGACATAGAATTGAGTGAAGTGACTTTGTTGGTTTGTGTGCAACATCGATTCCCAAAGGCTTGAAGAGTCTTGTAGTGATTTCTGAAACATCCTTTATATATGGTAGGGCGATTTGCTTTGTGCTTTCTTTGGAGGCTTTTGGTTTGAAAGGTAGGCCTGGGGGTATATGTCGTTTGATGAAATTCCGTGGATATCCATTCTTTTGGAAGACGTCCATGAGATATTTTTCTTCAATTTTCCTTGAGATGGGAGTGCTGCAATGAGTCCTTGCCCTCTTGAATAGTGTTTGTATACAATTCCTTTTGTGTGTTATTGGATTGTTGCTGTTGTAATTCAGGATTTGGTCTGTGTGAGATGATTTTCTATAAACTTGAGTTTCTAATTCCCCTATGGTTATGCGCTTGAATAAGATGTCCAGAAATGGAATTTGGTCCTCGGATTCCTCCTCTCTTGTGAATTCGATGTCGTTGAAGACGTTGTTTATTAAGTTGTGAGTTTTATCTAACTGGTTTCTTTTGATTATTACAAATGTGTCGTAGACATAGCGTATCCAAATCTCGGGTTTGATCTTTGATAGAATTATGTTTTCGAGCCTTTGCATCACTGCTTCTGCAATCAAACCTGATATTGGCGATCCCATAGGTGTTCCGTTGACTTGTTCATATATTTGGCCGTTAAATTGGAAGTATGTTATTAGGCTTAGGTTTATGCATTCCATCCAGCTTGTGTGTTGCATTTTTGATTGTTGTGGAAGGTGTTCGTCGTTGATAAGGAAATGCCCTATGGTTTCTTTGGCTAGTTTTTGTCCGATAGAGGTATATAATGCTGTGACGTCGAGGGATACCATTATTTCTTGTTCATCGCTTTGTATGCGTCTGATTTTCTCTAAGACTTGGATAGCTGAGTTGATGTAGTGATCACAAGATTCCGTTAGGTGTTTTAGTTTTCTGTATAATTCTTTGAATAAACTATATGTTGGAGTTCCTGGGAGTGATACAATTGGTCGTAACGGTATATTTGCCTTGTGTATTTTGGGTCTGCCGTAGAATCGAGGTAGGACTGATCCATTGAACTTCATTCGCTATTGATCTTGTTTTGTGATCTGTCCGGTTTCGGTGAGCTTGTTTAAGGTCCTTTGGATGCGGTTGTCCAATGGTTGTATGGGATTTGTTGATATACATCCTCGTCTTTGATTAGTTCTTTAGCTTTTTTGGTGTTTCTTTTTCTCTGTCCATGACTACTGTTGTTCTTCCTTTGTCAGCTGGTAGAATGACGATGTCCTTCCTAATTTTCAGCTTTTTGAGGGCCTTTAGTTCTTGAGAGTTGAGTTGTGTGTGTTGTTTTTTCTGTTTGACCATTGTTACAATTGTTTGACATATTTCTTCCTGTGTTTTTTTTTGTTATATTATTATTATGAAGCAAAATGTGAGTGACTTGATATGATTATGAGTGGTAATAATTTGTGCTCGAAACGTCATCGGTTAATATTACTGTATAACACTATGTGATTTATCAAAATAAAATCTTATCCATAGTGAAATTATATTCTAACACAGTGACCAAGTTTTATACTGATATCCTGTCTCAACAAAGATACCCGAAACGCTTCTCGGACGGCATGAAACCAAAGCCAAAAAGGGGAGAATGGGGTTCAGTGCCCAAGATACACTAAATATGAACCTGGACTTATCCTCTTGTTTGACATTAATTAGACGAATAAGGTCAATAGTTTATAGTTATTATTTACAGATCAAGAGGTCTTAAGAATGTTCGAGTAAAGATGACGTTGAGAACTCTTCAAGCGGAAAATTGAAGTGTGACTAATGAGTAATCAAAAATACACTTTCCAGTGTATTTATATTGTTTTCAAAATGAGTTTAACTTCTGTGTAAGACCTGTCAATATAATCTGATGATCATAACCTAATCTTAGAGATTCTGTTGAAGGTATGACACGTTAAATATATAGAAGTGAGTATCGAAACTTATATCTTTCGGATATTGATTTAAAGTAAATGATAAAGATAAGGAACCCGGATCAATAAATTTAGGCATTATGAAAAAGAGAAGACGTTCAGCGAAGAGACTCTTTTCGACAACGAATTCATTCACATAGCTGTACAATCGCATTTATATATAATTATTTGTGTGTGTGTGTTCGTGAGGTTTGTCAAGTTTAGATAATTGATCAGGTAATAAAAGAATGATCTAATATGGAAACAAGGTTAATTGGACAACAACTAAAGTAATATTCAGTTAGTTAGTAAGTCAGATGACGTAATATAACTGACTAAAATATTTCAACTTAGGTCAGGGTAGCAACAGAGGTAATTACAGGCAGAGACTAAGTAGAAGTGGGGTAGATAATAATGCTACTTAAATTAGAACTGAAATTGAGCAATTAAGTTGGATGACTTATTATAAATGACTAGAAATTGAACGTTGATCAAGTCAGTAACAATGGTATTGAGGTGTAGAAATGAAATCGGGTGGGGGTAGAGAACAAGAAAGTTGAAAATGCAAAATATTACATTTGAGAAGACAAAAGAATACCAGTGAAGAGACAGAAAAAAATAGAATTTACTTGTCGGGTAATAAGATAGATTACGTCCATTGCAAGTGTAGTGAATGAACAAACTTCTTCTGTATGCAGAGTTCAGGGCTTAGCAAGTGAATCGCCATTGCTTCTGCAGTTTGAAGAAGTCTGACTCGTACACTTTTAGGATGACTACTTCTTGTTCTGTAGACGATTTTCAAGTTTGTTTGGGGTGCAGTTTGGTGTCCGGATTCTATCAGATGTTCTAAGATGAAGCAGCGAGGACATCGTTTTTTTCCTTTGTAAAACCATTTTGGTAAGTGTGAGGTGATACGCTTGGAAAGCGAACGCTGGGTACGGCCGACATACCTATTTTTCAAAACCCTTATCTATACTTTTGTAAACACCATTATTTAATAGTAGTCAGTGTAATAATATCGCTCTTTACTGAAAACACATAGAATTATAGACCTCTGAAGAAAGTTAATTAACTGAAGAGGCAAAAATTATATTTTGCTTCCTACCATACAAAGTTAAACTAACACAGTCTGAATTATCAAGGAGAGTGAGTTACTAAGTACCGTCTTAGTGTTTCACTAGTCATTTTGCTGGCGCTGAAGAACGTGATTTTCTATAATTTATCCATATGTGTAATTATGCCACTTTCTTTTTTGTTTTTGGATTTAATTTTTATTTCTTCAGAATACTCGTTTCACATTTGTGGTGATTTTGCCACTTAATAAATGGGAACTTAGTAAGCCTGTTGAAGTTCTTAACGGAAATAAAATACTAAGCAAATATGTGGGTAAACTAAAAGAAACTACAGTTTCTTTAAGAATGCCAAAGTTTAAGTTGGAGAAAACGATTGATCTTGTCAAACCACTAGAGGATATTGGTATTGTGGATTTGTTTCGCCCATTACAAGCTGATATTACAGGTGAGCAAGTTATATTTTATTAATAGATGTCTTCTTGGCAAAGTTCAACAATAGTGTCCCAGGAGTGGGAACGCTCAAATGACCTTGAACGCATGCTAGTCGTTGGCTAACGGTGTCTGTCATTATCATAGCTGAAATATCAACCCTATGCATCAAATAAGGAGGAAGTTTCACCCAGATAACGCCTTTAATTACTTTTTGGACAATGTGTTAACATCTCGTTAGGGTTAGGATTAGGGTTATGGTCATAATTGGGATAAGGATGAAGGTTAGGGATAGTGTTAAGTTTAGAGTTAGGGTTGCGATTGGAAATAGATTTATAGTTAATGTCGTTTATTTCAATTTACTTTATTATCCTCATTTTCCTTGTATGTTGTCGTCGATCCTCTTACTGAAACCATAGTAATTTAACCGAGGGCTTTGGAGAGGACTACACAGCTAGAGACGAGAGGTAAACGATTCACAAAACAGTACGTCTTCAGTCACTTCGGTGAATACATCTACAGAAACTAGTCCGACTTAGCAACTGATACTCTTCATCATAACTGGGAGGTATTTTTAAGTCATGTCAGAGAAAGATAATCTGTTTAATGTGTTTTCATGTATTTTCTTGTGAATATACGTCATTTTTGGTGTAAAATTTCCTCATTTTTATGATTGGTTGGCTGAGGGTCACTCGTGCGTTTACATCCCTTGGGACGCTATTGTTAAAATTTGCTGTCTTCTTTTCTGATATTCGAGGTTGTGACGGTGAAATCTTAGGCGATAAAACGTTCACTTCCTTCTAAAACAAGGCGTAGAGTGACATATCCTAAAGTAGATCAAGATGGATCACTTTTCTTCTTTGACTACCTAGGATAGTCTCTAAAACATGAATGAAACGGATCGTTGGTTTTACAACAGAAATACCATAGAATCTTTCCTGAAAGAGGATTGCTAGAGGAACTGTGAGAAAATTTCATATAATATTAGTTAACTCAGTATGCAGCTATGTGTATCTAGATGACTGCTAAGAAATGTAGCTGGAAATTTGTTCTTTTGAGTTCCGAGTGTAACATGAAGTTTCTATAGCATTTCTGTTCCACTTAGTTCTCTTTAGTCTCTTTAGCTTGACTGCCGATAAGCTCTCATCTCTCTTCCTCACACAGCCACCTCAATATCATCCTCAGACCCACACTTAACTTTTCTATAGTCTCCTAACCGGGTTGCCTGAAGGACCCGCCTGGTGTGTGATGTCAGTGAATGGACTCCTTAGCGTTTGCTCAGTCTATCCCCATTTTCTTCTGCATATTTGTTGAGCAATATGTTCTTGGTTGGTTTGGTATCAGAGTTCCTCTTTGCTTATTCTTTCTGCCCCAGTGTCGAATGTTGCCTTACACAATTTCCATTGTTTTATAACTCATTCTCAAGTCAGTTACAAAATTCGTTTCGAAAAGTATACAGCCAAGCTTTATACACCACTGAGTAGTAGGACCGGCGAAAATTTTGTTACATTAATCCTCACTGTTTAATGAGACTTTCCTAATTATCCAAATCTAAGTAGAAAAGGTTCTGTATTTTTCCCCTACCTGACTTGCATCATTTTTGGTACCCTGATGAACAGGTTGCTGAGAAATGAAGTAATAAAACAGCAATAGAATCGTGGGACATGTCTACATAATAACCATGGTTTACTGATTCGCACAGGTCGTTTGCAATTACTCATGTCATGTCGACCGTTGCTCTAGGAACTTGATTTTTCGTGATCGTTCGAGAACATCTCCCAGTATGGTTAAGTATAGGTGTAGTGAAAACCACTAACAGTTCGATATTAAATCATTTGGTCCAAACCAGCCAAAAAGTCAGCGTTGAAGAATCCCTCTCTATGATCTACCGGGTGCCTAACAAGTTGCCAAAATCATGGAAGCACCACAGGCTCCAAACACTAGAGGCTCTTGCAATTCGCCTCAAATAACCAGTGCTCTTTTCTCAAAAGAAGCAAGTCCAGCCCCTACTACTGCCCTAGCCTTCAGTAGAGTCTATAAATTTATGAATTCGTAACGTTATCTTTCCTAATTTTCCTGACATTCAGCTTATTTTATGTTGATGCTACTGAAATGTAATCTATCAATATTATTGATATGATGTTATTTAAACAAGATTAATGTTGTTCATAACACTAATTCATTCATTCATTCACTATAATGTATATGTAACTGTACAACCTGATGATGAAGGGGATGTTATCGAAAAGAGTATTCTTTGTTCAGTATCCATTCCTTTTGCGTTAGTGATTTAATAGTAGAAAGCTTGCCAGTCAAGAATGTGGTACAGGTTCTGTTCCCGGTAGACACACTGCTAAGTCTCGTTTAGCCGGTAGTAAGCACCATAAAGATGAAAGGTCACTTATGAAGCTAGCAACCTCACTCAGCAAATAAAACACCAGCGCTAGTGAAACATCTAAGTTCAACTTCAAAGCCGTCTGTTCTAGGCGGAACGTAAAAGAACGCAGAAGCGAAATTCCCTTGCGTGCTTTGAAAATAATTTCATAGGATGATAAATCCTTTTATAACTGTTCAGAGCATTCAATGACTGGAATAATCTACAAGACATACTTGTATGTCGAAGGGTTGTGTATGCTCTTCCCTGGGACGTTTCTAATCTTAAGATTAAATAAATGTTTTGAATACTCTCCATAAAGTTCTGCTCAAATTCCTAGGGTAAATTTTAACTGATAGTGTAACTGTCACTAAGAATAATGAAAGTTTCATTAACTATTGGCTTCAAAGCTGAAAGTGAACCATTGTTTGAAAAATGTTAAGTGTTGTTTGAAACTATTTCAAATAATACCAAAATGTGTACACATTGTTTATGAATAATATCTGCTATTTGCGTATGAATGTATATAAAAAAATTTGTTACATGATCTCTGGATTTTGATTTATGTAACATACTGTTAAAGGTTCAATAGTGACACACATTTTGAAAAAAATGTTAACGTGTGAAAACTGAAAACTTAACAATTGATAAATTTGGAAGTACTAGACAGCTGTTCCGTCCTGGTTTGAGAATCTTCATTGATACTTCCCCTCCAGGCCCCATTCAGGTAGGTAATTAACGAGGTTCTAGTGAGTGGTTGTGACCAGTGGGTTACAGCAGTTGGGGTGTGAGGACAAATGCTTGCCATGGATGACACTGGCTAGTGGTCATTCCCATTAAGATTTTGGGATGACAATTTTGTGATGACTCACTAAGTCTTCAGACTGCATAATAAAAGTGTTGCTCAGTGATTATGTAAACTGAGATTATAGGAAACGTGAACATAGGCTGGTAACATACTGGTTTCATAATGCGTCAAATGGATTAAAACATAAGTTACTTTCAACTACGATCTATCCGCATGTTTCACCTCGCTAGATGATGTTGTTTCAACTTCAGGCAGGCAGTACGGATGGAGATATCAAAGGTAACATCGGAAAAGCAAGACAGGCTTTCATTAATCTGAGCTCAGTATAGAGATCTGATGCACTCAACATTAGGAACAAGATTCAAAACTTTGACACTAATATTAAGTCCATCCTTCTATATGGTTGAGAGAATTGCACTATGCGTCACCGAAAGCATTTCCAACAGGCTATTGCGGAGTTTTATCAACACTTGACATCGCTAGCTCGGC
Source organism: Trichobilharzia regenti (assembly GCA_944472135.2). Classification (NCBI taxonomy): domain Eukaryota; kingdom Metazoa; phylum Platyhelminthes; class Trematoda; order Strigeidida; family Schistosomatidae; genus Trichobilharzia; species Trichobilharzia regenti. The sequence goes on along the minus strand of OX235265.1, from coordinate 20,876,815 downwards.
ATTGAACATCAGATGGCCAGAAAGTATTAGCAAAAAGGAACTTTTGAGACGAAATAACCAAGAACCTATTGCACAAAAAATATAGAAAAACTGAGATGGATCGAACACATGCTGAGGAGAAATTGCGCTCCACGCACTCATTAATCTAACCTGAATAGGTGGTCTACAAAGAGTTGAGAGTTAGAGGGTGATATCGATGAAGTCATGTGAGAAAGAAATGAAAGCCTATGAATGGTTGTGAAGCTGGATGAAAAGGAACCCAGAGAAGAGGAATTGAAGATGTATTGTTGAAGGCGTACTTTCTACTCTGAATTCAAGGGAATAATGATAATGCAATCTATCTGAGGAAAAAACTTTATGTTCTACAACTTTATCTTTTTGGCAAATCTTAATCCTCGCCTAAGCCCCTAATTTTGTCACAACTCTTCTCATTATAATCAAGAATTCTTTATGACAATAAAACGAAGTCAGATGGAATACTTAATATTTAATTGGCGGATGGTGACTAGCAGTGGAATCCGGGATTCGCATTTCGTCCTATTTAGGACTCGTAAGCTGGATGTACCTGCATTTCTCAGTGAGTGATGGTGTTCCGACCGAGGCTCGAACCCAGTGCCCATAGTTTCAAACACCAAAGCATCATCCATTAGATCACTTGGGCCACGAAAGCCACCTCTTGTGCAACTTGTCATAATAACTTTAATTGAATTTGAGATTTTCCCGTTGACTGATTGGACCGAAGTGCTCGGTCTCAGGTTGAGCCTCAGTGGGAACATCAATCACTGAGAAATGCAGGTACATCCAGATGACGAGTTCCAAATAGGACAATTGAAATGCGCATCCTGGATCCTACTGCTTGTCACCATCCAACAACTAAATACTAATTAAATTCTCAGACATCGTCGAAGCATCTGCACAAGAAGCCGGCATGTCAACCTGAGACCGAGCACTTCGGTCCAATCAATCGACGGGAAAATCTGAAATTCAGTTAAAACAAGTGGAATATTGTTTCAGATTTCGAAGGTTGAGTAATGTGAGTTTATAACTTAACACTATGGTCATAGTTGGTAAAACAAAAACTCTTTAAATGAGAGATATTCCTTAGAGTTCCATAGCATTTTCATGAATTAGGTGATTTAGGAATATTTAAGAAACTTTTTGTTATCTCGCAAAAGACAGTTGATCAAAATGAGCATATCGAAGAGGATTGCAGATGGTATCTCTGACTTTTGGGAGAATCACTCCTCTAATGTTACATCTATTCTTAATAAATACATACTTGTTACCACGGTGACAGTAGTTTCTGCTAGTGAGTTGTCTACAGTGAACTGAACCTGCAGTCTGGTGATCTTGTTTTGCTTTGGTCACAGATTAGACTTTTTTTTATCCTTTTAGGTTCCCAGTGGAATATAGGGATTCAAGCTAGTGGCTTAGAGTTTCTGTAGCAGTGTTTATTTTTACAGCATGCGGTTGCTAGCCCCATGCCCAGCCTCTCTTCTCTACCAGTATTATTCCTGGCTTAGCGAGGAAAAGGAGTGCGTTGGTCGGGGATCAAACCTCGATTCATGTGTATGGTTGGCGAGGGTCCTAACCGCTGTGCCACCAACTCACTTAAGTTAGATTACTTCATCATTATACTGTAGAGAATGAAAAAGCAACAATTCATCATGGCATCAATGAATCATGCGGCGTAATTAGCATTTCAGATTAACTCCTTGAAAATGAATTAAAACAATTAGTTCCTTTGATAAACTTGAATAAGGCATTAAGAAGACGAATTTCGAGAGATGATATCATTTTATAGTTTCTTTACAACTGGTCTACAACTAACATGGTTAACAATATGTGCGTCGGTGGCACAGTGGTTAGGACTCTCGCCGACCATGCACATGGTCCGGGGTCCAAGCCCACGCCAACGCACACCTGATATCTATGGTCGGCCTGCGAAATTTGGGCTACCGATATCCACCCTGAAAATTCCATTTTTGTACCGAAAATACAATATGGAATCAAGCTGTAATCAGAAATAAAAAACAGAAATAAATAATAAAATAAAAATCATGACGATTACTCAGTTAAATAAAAAACAAAAGTACATACTAATGACCAATCATATTTAGATAATTCATGTTGTCCATGGTAGGCGGAGATTGAAGTCTCTTGATTTTTGCACACACAGTCTAGGCTGAATGTGATTACTCCAAAGTGCTTCCATCACCTTCAATAACCAACGTTGAATTAGATGTATGTGATGAAATAATAGAGAAACAGTCATTAATATCGATTGTGTAACCTTACATTAATAAGTGTTTTGCAATGGATGATGCTGGATTTCTATTCAGATTAATCGCATTGGGATTTCGATATGATTTAGTAGCCATTTTGGAACATGTTCTTTTCGACCGCGAGATTGGAAGATTCTGTTGGTTCTACCTATATAGGTGTGTGTCACCGCAGCTGCAGGTGAACTTGTAGATACGGTTTGAAGTAGAGTCCACAGAATTTCGTCCTTTAGTCGTAGGTGCAGGGATAGAAAGTGTTCGGCAAGTGAGAAAAAGAGATGCAGTGGAGAATGTGCGTTTGATGGCTGACCGAAGTCTTTGAGCTAGTTGTCAACTGCATAATCTGGTCACGCTTAGATGGTAGGTTAATAAACATAGCTTTCTTCGGTACCGAAGCTGTCTTTTCGAGATGGGGTCTTTCTTTACAGTGACAAGTGATAAAGTTTTCGGGATAACCATTATTTAATAAAACTGAATGTATATTTTGAAACTCATCCATCACTGTGTCACTCGTGCATATTTTTCGGGCACTTGAGAACAGACATTTCACTGGGGAACGTTTATACTGGATAGGAACAAAACTGGTAAAATGAAGATATTGTCCACTCCATGTCCGTTTACGAAAAATAGATCTCTGAATCGTCCTATCATCTCTCCTGGTCATTGTAATATTCAGGAAACCGAGTTTGTTTTTCTTTGAAAATGGTTATGTGTTAGTTTGCGTGCAGCTACTAACTGAAAATTGGATTTAAAATAATTAGTCCCTTTTATAAATTTCGAAAGCGTTATTTGAAGACGGAGACTATCTGAAAAATGTGATTGATGTATTGTCGCTATACATTTCGAACAATCTGATCACACATTTACTTGTCAAGTCAATATATATATATATATATATATATATATATATATATATAGAAAGGTTAAATTAAACAAAGTGAGAGAAAAAGGAATAAAGAATAATTAACACAAACGTTTGGTAATCCAATCAAATAAATAAGGATTACCAAGGTAGATTAAGAGTAATAACAAACTGTTTTTGAATACACAAGTGGGGCTTAAGTCTATGAATAGCTAAAGCCTCATCGTATTTCAGTACCGCCTCTAAGACAAAGGTTTTCATGAAATTACCATATAACAGAGAAATAAACAGTAGGATTTCGAGACAAAGGTTGAATTCAATCATCCGTAGTACCTACTTTGCAGCCGAGCTTGTAATTGTGGAAAAAGCTAAAAATATGCTTCAATGTAAACCTCAAAAGTGCACAAGTGACTATGTCACATCCCACACAATTTACCAAGTTTCATGTGTGTGAGTGTGTGGACATACATACATGAGGAGGAGTAATAGCGCTTTGCATGCGAGGGTGGGAGAGCATATCCTAAAATGGTTAGAAAAACTGAAGAGTTGTGACAAGCCAATAGATGCAGGTGTCAGGCAACCAACTTCGTCTATAGCTAAACATCTAATCGAGATGAACCATAAGACTGATGTCAACTCAGCCATAAAGGTCATCTATAAAAAACGGTCAAGGGCGTTTACTGAAATACCCTGAAGCTATAGCTATTCATAGACTTAAGCCTCACTTGTATTCTACCTTGGTAATCCTTATTTATTTGATTGGATTACCAAACGTTTGTGTTAATTATTCTTTATTCCTTTTTCTCTCACTTTGTTTAATTTAACCTTTCTATATATATATTGACTTGACAAGTAAATGTGTGATCAGATTGTTCGGAATGTATAGCGCTAATACATCAATCTCATTTTTCAGATAGTCTCCGTCTTCTAATAATGCTACGAAAATTGGATGTTTTTAAAGATAATATTTGAGCATCATGCTTATGACATCCGTTTAGATTAAGAATTTCCTCTGTAATAATTGCGTCTTTGATATCTCTTACATATTCATTCATTTACTAAACTGTTATTATTCTTTTTCTTTTCAGGAATTTCACCAAACAAAACGCTGCATATAAATTCATTTCTTCAGTCGAATACATTGAAAGTGGATGAGAGTGGTGTTGAAGCCGCGGCTGTTACTTCGCCTATATTAGTACCAGTTTCATTTATTAGATCAGAGATCGATTTTCATGTAACTCAGCCATTTGTCTGTTTTATATATGATCAACAATTAGCTATGCCATTAATGGCAGCTCAAATAATTGAACCGATAATTTGATTATGAGTATTACTATTATAAATACATACATTGTGAATATGGAGATGCATATTTTTCATATTTGAATTGACGACTTTATTCATTTTCAGAATTTTTTGCTTTTTTGAACACATGAACTCAAATGATAGAAACGATTTAATTCACTTATGAATTAGAAAGTCAAGAAGGGGAGCCTCCAATGTGACACTGTAGCATAAAGAAGAAAGAAGATAGAAAGTTAAACACTAGTGTTTACAGAAAACCTATACATTCAAACAGATATATGGATTTCGGTTCACTTCACCCTAAATGAGGAAATTTTTGGAGTAATCGGGCAAAATAATTAAGTAATACCAAGGAACATCTAAGACAAGAAGTAGGAAATATAAGATAGAATCTTTGAAACTTGATATTCGCTCTGAAAATTAATCAAGAAGTATGAAGGAAAATGTAAAAGTGAAATTAATAATTTTCAAGTATTGATTTTGTAGGGAATTTTGCTTCATTGGTTGGAGGATTTCATTATGAGATGATATCAGTTACAGAGCCATTAGGAAACCTACCAGGGAGTACTGGACAGTTGTTTCATCCCAGTTTTGGGACTGTTCATCAGTACGCACCCACAGCCAAGGTTCGAACCCAGGACCTTTTTGTTACAAGGTGAGCTTGTAGACCATTAAGCCCCTTGGAAATTAATCTGATGCTCACCAGAAATTGGCCGTATTCAAGCAGTTAACAGGGGTTCTAGTTGGAATTCATGATCAGTAGGGTACGTCCGGTGAAGGTGAGGCAGTAACTCATTGAAGAAGACATTGCGCTATGTCATGAATTGGTAGAAGTTAGAATTCATCGGCTGACTGTTGGATCAGGTCCAAGTGGCCTTATGGTCCACAAGCTCACTAGCTTTGCAACCAGAAGGTTCTGGGTTCGAACCATAGTGGTGGGTGCCTGCCAATGAAGAGTCCTAAACTAGTCTGAAATAAACAGCTGTCCAGCACTCCCTGCAGGTTTTCTAATGATTCTCTAAATGATGTTAGCTGATGATGAAATCTTCCAACCAATGAAATTAATAATAATAATTATTATTATAATAAGGACGACACATATGTCAGAAATACACAGAAAGATGACATCACCAACAATAAGAAATTTAAAACACCATTAATGCTTCCATACAAGTGGGGACCTCTTAAACCTTATTCAGAAAACTTAACAATGCAGAAATAAAAGTTGCTTTCTGGCTCAAAAACAAATTATGTCACTTTAAAGGTCCTGTGGAGCCCATAAAACAATATAATTTAGTCTATCTATAATAACCTATAATGATTGTCAGGTCATATACAAAAGTCAGAGTAGTAAAGCGGGGGTAGATCAGACTAGCAGAGCACAGGGACTCAATAAAATCTAGATAAGTTGACCCTAATAAGATAAGAAACACAGAAAATGACTCAGATACAGTAGATTACACTCAGTTATACACAACCATAAAATATTATGGGGTAGGAAGACAGTCTTACAGTCTAAGATAACAGGGTAGAGGGAGAGATTGATAACGAAAGCCTTACTTGTCGAGTCAGCTGAAAATATATGCAACAGGTATAATTCAACACCTGTCTCGGAAGTCTGAGGAATTCTACTTCTCCTATGATGAATAAGAACGAATTTAACGGGACTACAAAGCTGAAGTTGTACAGTTTTAATTTATACGATTGTGAACAATAAATTGTGTTCCATACGTTGTCGTCCAGTAAACAATATTGTTTCAATATATGATATATCCGAAAAAAACAAACTAATATGGAACCATAAACGAGTACAGTTCCCATGGTTTACACATACAGTAATTTAATTTCTACCATTAGCGGTTTTTATATTCATGTTATATGAAATTTTGACATGAGGATTGTTGTGTACGTTTTGAAATATGCATACGAAATTGTGACAATCATAATGAAAACAATTTGTGGTAAAATAAGGTTTTAGAAAAATAGTTGGTGGATGGTGACTAAAAGTGGAATCTAGGTTGCGCGTTTCGCCCTATTCGCGACTCGTCATCTGGACGTACTTGCATTCTGCAGTGAGTGATGATGTTCCCACGGAGGCTCAAACCAACCACTTCGGTTCAATCAGAAAACCACGCATTCTAATAGATATTTAGACTTTAATTCGTCTCATCCGTTAACTGTTAAGACAGGCTAAGTTAAGTGTCTAACAAACCGAGCAATAGCACTGAGCAGTACTTCAAAAAACCTGAAAGATGAAATGATACAAATAGAAGAAGCGTTGGTGTTAAATAACTAACTATCCTATAAAATCCATTAGGAAGATCAGAAAAGGTCAAAAGCAAAATAAAAATAGTGGCGAAGCTAATAGTGATGACTTAAATAGGAGAGAATATAAGCTATCTGCAGTTATACCATATAAGAAGGGGACATCTGAGACCCTACGTAGTACGATTCTCAATAGAGCAGGAATTAGAGTGGCATTTAAACCTACAAACCCACTCACATAGGACAAGCTCTGGAGGCTAAAGGAGCCAGTGGACTCAATTAGACAAAATAATATGATTCACAAAATACCTTGCAATGACTGTGAGTTGGGTGAACTACATAGGTCAAAGTAGTAAGTCAGGGTTAGTCAGATTGTCAGAACATAAGAATTTAGCTAAGATAAGAATGTTTGACCCTGAGAAGATAAGTAATTTAGAAAAAAGTTCGTCACTGCATTGTACTGCATGCGTTAACACACAACCACACAACAGAGTGGGAGAGGGTTGAAATTCTAAAAAGTAATATAGGTAGATGGAGAGCAACAGAGATTGATTACTGAATCCTGTTTCATCAAGTCTACACTCAACACAACAGAAATGACTCAGTGCAAATACCAGATATATGGAAGATATTATAACCACCAGTCAAATTAGAGAAGGATAATAAATAATCTCAAAACTCTATTTCAATTCAAGTACATCACATTATTCTAACAAGTTACTTCTAATGACTATAAAAACACTCGTCTTATTTCCCATCTTATTGTATTTGATTGATAACACTCATATTATTATTTCTGAATGCACATCATCCCATATTGATTTTTATTCAAATGTCTAATCATCAATTTCACTCATGTATATAAATGAAGTAAAAAGGTGTGTGATTAATGCTTTGATGTGATTATGAGTGGCAATAATTTGTGCTCGAAGCGTGATCATCAGTTAATATTACTGTATAACACTGTGTGATTCATCAAAATAAAATCTTATCCAAAATGGAGTTATACTCTACCACACTGCCCAAGTTTTATACTTATATTAAAAAATTATGTGTGAATGTGAAGTTTAGTTTAACATCCCCCGTGGTAGAAATGGAAATGCGTTATCAATGAGGTCGATGTACAGCCTGACAAAATGGTAAATTTCATGAAGTAATGCAGTTATTTGATAATACCACTAACAAACGTCGTATATAATTATAAATGTACTGTTCGAACTTCAAAACTATTGAAAAATGAACAAATTCGGACAAAGCTAATGCAATTAAATTAGAGGTAGTTCCTTAGGACAAAAAATAAACCACTCAATAATCAGCGGAAGTCAACAAATGCTCAATAGATGTATGAAGGACAAACTATTGCTTTGAGCCGCTTCAGTGAGCGTTACTAATTTGAGGTTATGGGCATTGTAGGCATTTGGATTGATTTAATTTTGATTGTCAGATTTTATCATGAACCATGATAAAGTGGGTGATGGCATTGGCTGAGGGTAAAGTCCCATCGCAAAGTGACAAAGCTGGAATTCATGGGTCAATGAATTATCACCCAAATAGCTGAATGGCCAACTAGATAGATCTCGTAATCTGAAGGTCACAAGTCATATGTTTGGTGTAGTCGTGGTTAAGCGCCACTGAAGAATACCAAACCAGGACGAAATAGCTGATTTCCAATGGCCTCCCTAACTGATTTTGGTTCGTGATGAAATCTACCAATGAGTATTTAATAAATTCACTTGATTCTGTGGAGTTAATTATTATTGAGCACACAGAGCACACGCTTTTCAAACGCCTCTCAGAATATTATCCAGAATTGTTATCAAGAGAAAATTACTGGCTGAATTTCACCTCCATTGAGCTTCTCTTTTAAAAATATCTATAACTTAAGGTCAAATGATACATGGAATGTTATGTTTCGGCACTCGTGTTTGGTGGGGATGCTAGCGATTCATCGTTATAACCCCGAGCTTTGTATATAGAAAACGTTTGTTCAGTCTCTTGTGACACCATGGTCCCAAACTCTCTCCTGCTAGTTTGCTTTCTATTTTTGGTAGTTCTATATATTCAAGTAACACCTTAATCTTTGCAAGGCAATAACAACACACGGAGCAGGTTAAAACAGATTCACTTGGTTTCTTCGGTATCATGCCAACTGCCCAGAAGCTGGATTGATGCGATTTAAGGATTTATAATAATTATTATTATTGTTCCCATGGGTTCCTAGTGGAACATAGGGCTTCAAATGCACGTCTTCACTTGCTTCTGTCTTCCTTATGCTGTACTTTTCACCTGCATCCATCTTAGTCCATACTGTTTCAACTCCTCTTCACACGATCTCCTCCATGCCACCTTTGCACTGACGTCCCACTCGCCGCTTCCCTTTCGGCCTCGTTCCACTCTAGCAATGGCTTAACGTGCGATGTCACCCAGTGGCCTCCTCAGCTAGCGAGTGTCTAATCCATCTCCACTTTCTCCGGCATACTTGTTGGTTGGCGATTGGTTCTTGTTTTGTTTCTTCCCATAGTTTCTTGTTGGCTCCATCTCTACTTCTTTGAGATTGAAATGAAGTCTGTCTGGTTTGTGGTGTGTCCATCTGGTGAAATCCATGTCGTCTTGTGTATATCCTTGTGTTTGAACACACTACCACCAATCACCAAATCATTGAAGGCGCAGAAGTCTGAGAAGAGTTCGCCATTGTCGTTCATTTCACCGAGGGCCTCAAGACCCATGGTGAGTTCTCTTCCTGTATTGTCTCCTCCCAGCTTTGCATTCTTATCACCCATCAGGATTTTGATATCGCCATTTGGGACGCTGTCCATTACTGTTTGCAGTTGTCTGTAGAACGCCTCCTTCTTCTCTTGTTCTGACACGTTCGTAGGTGCATAGCACTGAATGATTGTAACCTTCCCCCCTTTTGAGTTGAACCTGGCTGTAATTATCCTGGAGTAGATTGATTCTCACTGCATGAGAGCTTTGGCTGCTGTCGGCCACTCCTTCGATGTCCTCGTGGTTGTCCTCTGGGTGACCGGAAGAGATTACTGTCTCCCCAGTTGGTAGTTGGCACCTACCACATCCGTTCCATCTGCTTTCGCAGATTCCCAACACCTCTATTCTACATCTCCTCATTGTTTATATTTTCTTAAAATATATTTATGGGTTGAAGTTTCTGTAGCAATTTGGTTAAGTTATCGGGGTGGAGCTGCTAGCACCACGCCCGAACCCTCCCTCTTTATCCGGGCTTGGGACCATCTAGAAAACTAGCGAGCTAGTAATCTAGGCGAGGTTGCGGTTTAAACATACTTAAAGTAATTACAGAGACAAATGTTGAACAATAGTTAAGAATTGGTAATGATATGTAGATAAAATAACTTAGTAAATTAGTAAACAGAAATGTGGAAATACACAGCATCAGAAGTCGAACTACTATGGAAGATAAACAAACATTCTTCAATCAAATGAGACAAATATCCAATAAAGTAGTTTAATACTGAGGCACAGTGACATACTACAAAGTGGAATGAGTCTCACTTGGTTGGGTAAATTGTAATACTGATAGATTATAAAACAAAAATCTCTTCCGTTATTCACCTGTAGGCAAAGGCAAGAAGATGTCACGAAGTCTGGTGATGAAAAATTGACAATTTCATAACGAAACCTGAGAGGAACGAAACACCTTTCCTCATCATTCTAAGACTCAAAACTCAAATTAGGTAGCGTTTCAGTCGTTTACTCTTTTAGTGGAATGAATGATCATTCTACAGAATAACAGATGTCATACTATCATTTCATTGACTTCCGTTTTGGTACATCTCGTTCAGAAAATAAATTCTTGTACCTAGTATGGTGAAAACAGAAGACAAGGACCAGGCAATAGATCGTTTATTTAGGAAATGAACAGATATTTATTTATTTGCATGTATATTATTTGAATGTGGCATTAAGAAGACAAATTTCGAGAGATGATATCGTCATTTCGTAGTTCCTTTACAACTGCTCTACAACTAACATGGTCTACAGTAATAAAATAAAGATCATGACAATTACTTAGCTGAATCAAAAACAAAAGTACATACTAATGACCAAACATATTTAGATAATTCATGTTGTCCATGGTAGGCGAAGATTGAAGTCTCTTGATTTTTGCACACACAGTCTAGGCTGAATGTGATTACTCCAAAGTGCTTCCATCACCTTCAATAACCAACGTTGAATTAGATGTATGTGATGAAATAATAGTGAAACAGTCATTAATATTGATTGTGTAACCTTACATTAATAAGTGTTTTGCAATGGATGATGCTGGATTTCTATTCAGATTAATCGCATTGGGATTTCGATATGATTTAGTAGCCATTTTGGAACATGTTCTTTTCGACCGCGAGATTGGAACATTCTGTTGGTTCTACCTATATAGGTGTGTGTCACCGCAGCTGCAGGTGAACTTGTAGATACAGTTTGAAGTAGAGTCCACAGAATTTCGTCCTTTAGTCGTAGGTGCAGGGATAGAAAGTGTTCGGCAAGTGAGAAAAAGAGATGCAGTGGAGAATGTGCGTTTGATGGCTGACCGAAGTCTTTGGGCTAGTTGTCAACTGCATAATCTGGTCACGCTTAGATGGTAGGTTAATAAACATAGCTTTCTTCGGTACCGAAGCTGTCTTTTCGAGATGGGGTCTTTCTTTACAGTGACAAGTGATAAAGTTTTCCGGATAACCATTATTTAATAAAACTGAATGCATATTTTTCGAGCGCTAGAGAACAGATATTTCACTGGGGAACGTTTAAACTGGTAAAATGAAGATATTGAAGATGATAGAAGCACTTTGGATCAATCACATACAGCCTAGACTGTGTGTGCAAAAATCAAGAGACTTCAATCTTCGCCTACCATGGACAACATGAATTATCTAAATATGTTTGGTCATTAGTATGTACTTTTGTTTTTGATTCAGCTAAGTAATTGTCATGATCTTTATTTTATTACTGTAGACCATGTTAGTTGTAGAGGAGTTGTAAAGAAACTGTGAAATGATATCATCTTGCGAAATTTGTCTTCTTAATGCTTTATTCAAATTTATCAAACTGACTAATTGTTTTAATGTACAAATAAACACAGTCTTCTGATTGGTGGTTTCTCGCTGAACGTCAATTTTCCATCTCTTTGTGGGCATTTTTTTGAAGTTGAGATTATCTATCTGCTTAAAGCTGGGAAAACACCGGGACCAGATGGAATCCCAGCAGAAGCAGTGAAAATAGACCCAGAGACAACAGCGGACTTGATGACGCCACTGCTGGAGAAGGTGTGGAAAGATTACAAAGTACCCGAGGATTGGAAGAACGGATACTTATTCAAACTACCAAAGAAAGGAGACTTAAGTCAATGTAAAAACTGGCGTGGAATTATGCTTCTGTCCATTCCAAGCAAGATACTAAGTCGCATCATCCTGGAGAGAATCAAACAAGCCCTAGATGAAAAATTTCGACCGGAACAAGCTGGATTCAGGAGAAACAAGTCATGTATTGATCAAATCGACACTCTACGTATCGTCATTGAACAAAGCTTGGAATGGCAGTCACCTCTCTCCCCCACTGAACTTCATCGACTTTGAAAAGGCCTTCGACAGCGTCGATCGAGAGATCATTTGGCAACTTCTTCGCTACTACGGGGTCCCATCGACAATTACACATCTCATCCAACAGTTATACGACAATGCTGCATACCGCCAAGTAATCCACAACGGGAAACTTACGGAAGCCTTCGAAGTGAGGACGGGAGTGAGGCAAGGCTGTCTACTATCACCAATGATCTTCCTGATTGCAATTGATTGGATAATGCGACAGACAACGGCAACCAACGAGGGAACAGGCATAAAATGGACTGACACAAAAGACTTCGAGGATCTGGATTTCGCCGATGATATATGTCTGATTTCCCATAAACTGGAAGATATGCAAGTGAAAAGTAACAAGTTGGCAGAAGAAGCATCAAAGATAGGACTTCAAGTGGACATAGATAAAACAGAGGTGATGAAGATTCCTAGCCAACATCAACAGCAACAACAACAGACAACAATCAGCATAAGTGGGAAGAACCTGAAAGAAACAACCTCCTTCACCTACCTGGGAAGCATCGTCTCAACTACAGGAGGAACTGACGAGGATATCAAAGCCAGAATCGGAAAAGCAAGACAAGCTTTCATGACTCTCAAATCTGTGTGGAGGTCAACAGCACTCAGCATCAAAAATAAGATCCGGATTTTCAACTTCAATGTGAAGTCAGTTAGTGCTACTATACGGATCAGACACTTGCACTGCGCGTCATAAAGAGCATCTCAAACAAACTACAGACCTTCATTAACAGTTGTCTTCGCTCAATACTACTTAAGATCAGATGGCCGACCAGAAAAGATCAGCAACAGGGATCTCTGGCAATGAGCGAACCAACTCAGCAGGAACCGATTGTGAAACAAATAGGCAGGAAGAAATGGAGATGGATTGGCTGGCCATACTCTGAGGAAACCATCAAGTGACATCACTCGCCAGACCATCGCTCGAGTGGAACCCGAAAGGGAAGCGGCGAGTTGGTCGTCAGTGCAAGGGTGACTTGGAGGAGGTCATGCGAGGAGGAGATGAAAGCATGTGGACAGACCTGGAGCAGGGTGAAAAAGTTGTCAGAAAACCGAAGGCAATGGAGGTGCGCAGCTGAAGCCCTATGTTCCTCTAGGAACTAAAGGATACAATAATAATAATATAATCTGCAAATTGCATCCGCCTTCTCAAAGTCTGCTGTGGTTGATTGTTGAATCAGTCTTTGCTCTTATTTTCCTCACGACCAATATTGGTGACGTAAACAATGACGTAAATTACTGTCCACCACTTTTGGCTAGCAGCCAGCTCTCACCACACTATCAAACATTAAGGGACTTTTAAATTTCATATAAAGGCATTCTAAAATGAATATGGGACCATTATTTACACTTAAACAAACTGTAGACGCTGAAAGACAAGGATATTTATTCATTGGAAAAAAATATCCCATACCTGCAAACAGATATAGAAATGATGAATGCTATTCACAACTCAAAATGTTAGCATGCCTGTTTCATTGTTCGATGTGATAGTTTTCTCTCTGACGGAATTATCACTTTTATTCGTGTTACCGTCTGGAGTGCACTTTGAAAGTAATTATTATTTCTTTAGGTTATGAGCGGAACATATTGTGTCGTGTACTACTGATAAGATTCATTAGTAGTATATAAAGAGACGCCCGTCGGCATAAAAAACATTCAATGGCAGGGAGGTATATTTAACGTCAGAGTAAGCAGATGATTCAGCGGTGAGGAGAAACATCGGAAAAATGAAAGGAACACAAAGAAATACAATATGAGGGAAGGGCAGATGTAGTACAACACAGAAGATCTATGCAAATGGTGCGTGTGAAGATAAGATGTACATAATTTGGCTATATAGAGATAATAGATTCCGAATAAACATTTATTTATCGAAAACTGCCTGTAACCAGAAAACACTTCACAGTGTTGGCGGATGCGAATGACCACAGCATAGGTGCACTGTTTAGACAGGGTAAAGCTGTTGTTGAATTTGACAGTCATGTTTTAACTTACACATAAAAGAAGTGTTCAGTGATAAAGAGAGAATGTTTTGCAATAGTATGCGTGATAGACAAATGGAGACCGTTATAAGTTTCGAGTCTATCGATGTTATGAACTTCCTGAAATAATTTGAGCACCGTGTCAGATTGAATCATAATAAATTATGTAAAATAATCCCAGTGTGTCTGAGGAAGAAAATCAGACGCTCCGCTGAACACAGTCATACAGGTGATCACTAACGAAATAGAAGTGAGTCAACCTACCGCTGGTAAGGTTCTGACTATGCTTCTCAGACAGAAGGATTGATTACGAGTAAACGCCTACGGAAATCTGACTTGGCGAGAGAACTATGGAAGCTGACTGGTGGTAATAACTCAGTTTCTACTCCATGACGTGATACGTAAATGTCTTTAGCTAACACATACAGGAGTAGACAGAACAACCAACCTTTTGAAACAAAGCGCGTACTGGCAACGTATGAAAGAAGATGTGGCAAAATGTGTACTTGGATTTTTGTAGTGTCATTCGATGAAAGGAGATCGGTGCATTCAACCAAATCTGCAGTCAATCCCAGTGACGGCAGTAAGTGACTTGTGGTCCATAGATGTGGTGGGTCAGTTTCTGCAGACATCCAGTGGCAATCAGTACCTCCTGGCGATGCGAGAACACACTTAAAGATGGTGGACGCAATCGCGATCCCTGATCAACGCGGTAGCTTGACACGTTGTTGCAGACCGTGGTGTATCAAAGACAATATTGACGGACCAGGCTCCTTGTTTTGAAAGCAAGGAATTCACTTTCCGTTTGCAACATTTGGGAATTGAGAAGATCGTAACAACACAACATCATCCACAAACGAATGGTTTGACAGAGAGGAATAACTGTACCCTGAAGGAGTGGCTGGCCTCAAAGAGAGGTAACTTGGAGAAAGAGCTTCCATTGATTCTACTAGTAAATCGTGCTTCCATTCAGGAAACAACAAAGAAGTCACTATTTCACTTTATGTGTGGGAGGAAACCAGGACTACCAATACACAGAACAACTTGGCCCTCTACCAGGAGTGGAATATGACGAGGCTGAGAACAGAAGTGAAAGGAACAAAACGTTATCGTTGTGTATATAGTGTTGAAATATAATTAGTGTGTATTCCTCAACAGCAAATTTACATTTTATCGTGTTGTCTGTAGTATTCTTTAGCTGGCTTGACGACTGCCAACACTATCTTTTATCACCACTTGACAATATTTTCTCTTTGTTACCCTCAGAATGACGCCCAGCTGGTCTCTTCTGACTTCGGTTCCACTCCTGGGAATGTCTGGTGTGTGATGTCACTCAACGATATCCTTAGTGTACGCCCGATCAATCTCCTTCTCTTTCTGTATATTTATTGGCAATAATTTGTTGTTTCCTATAGTTGGTTTGTAAGGATTAGATTTGTCTCTATGAGTTGATCACAGATTGATATCAGTTAGGGAACCATTGAAAACCAGCCAGAGTGTACTGGACAACTATTTCATCCAAGTTTCGGAATCATCGGCAGTATGCATCCACCACAGGGGGTTAGAGCCCAGGACTTTCCCGTTAGAAGGTAAGCTCGTATACCGTTCAACCACTGGTACCCAATTTAACAGCCAGCCCATGAATTCTAACTTCTACCAAATCATGATTTAGGCAGTTCGCCAACCAATGTCATCGATGGGAACTTCATGCTCACTCCTGACTGGATGGAACTCACTGGTCACGACTTCTTTAGTAGATTCCATCATGTAGCCAGTCGCAAGCGAGCATCAGATTAATTTTATGTAGTTGTATGGCTGAATGGTAAATGAGTTTACCTTGTGACCGTAAGGTCCTAGGTTCTAACCCCCTGTGGTGGGTGCGTACTGCCAATGATTCACGAACTAGGATGAAAAAGCTGTCCAGTAATCCAGTGCTGGTTTTCAATGATTCTTCAACTGATATCAATCCGTGATCAACTCGTAAAAGTAAGTTTTTGGTTGGTTCGTTCTTTTTCAAGTTTGTAACTTTGACTTTGTGGGCGTGGTGGCGTACGCCTGTAATCTAGCTACTTGAAGGCCAGGGTGCGGAATTTCGCGGGCCTGTGGGTTATGGCATATGGGTGCTCATGTTGATCGGGCGTCCACGCTAAGCACGGCGCCGATATAGATGACCTGTCGGAGGACAGTTTGTCCAGGTCGACTAAGAAGGGGCGCACCAGCCCAGTGGGGAAACCCAGCAGACAAAATTCTCCGCGTGGTGCGGTAGCGGGATAGCGCCTGTGAATGGTGGTCATGTGACAGCCTGGTCCACGCGTTGAGACAGCCTCCTGTTTTGGGCCCCAGTGACCTAATGGTATACGAGTTGGCCTTGTGACCAGAAGGTCCTGGGTTCGAACCCCGGTGGGTGCATACTGCTGAAGAGTCCCAAACTAGGACAATGTGAGTGCATATTAAATAGGTTTGTTTTATAAAAAACAATGTGATACAATACTGTTAACTGGAAGATGTTTCGGGAAAAATGTATTGCTTATGATCACTTCAATGTATTCACTTAACTTCATAATTTGCTTCACATATATGAAGATGTTTCAACTACAGACTACAACACGGATGAGGAGGTTAAAAACAGGATTGGAAAGACAAGCTAGATCTTTATCACTGTGAAATCATTTCGTTACTCTGATGTATTCAGCACAATGACCACAATCTCAATTTTCAACACCAGTGTTAATTCGATCTTACTCTATTTGGATCATACACTTGTCACGTCACCAAAAGGATTTCCGACAGGCTGCTTCAGTCTTTTATCAACAGCTGTCTTCGCTCCATACTGGAGACAAAACACTAACTGAACAGCAACATCTATGACATAAAGATTGCGCAATAACATACAAGTAGACTTATTTGAATTTCAAGGACAGTCACTGCAGTTGGTACTTTCATCATCATAATCTACTCCTAGTTTAGACTTATTTGTCAGACGACAACTTGTTTGTATATCAAGACTTCGAAGCTGTCATTATGTAGAGGTTGATACCAAAGCAGATTTACTGCACACTACCTATACAGATATGCACAATCAAGTTCGATGAAGACTATTTGAGGTATTGGTTTGTAAGGATTTTGTTTGACTGGTTGGAGTATTTCATCACGAGCTGACATCAGTTAAAGAACCATTGGAAAACCAACTGTGATTACTGAACAGTTGTTTCATCAGCCTAGTTTGGGACTCTTAGAGAGTACACGCCCACCGCCATGGTTCGAACCCAGGACATTCTGGTTACCAGGCCAGCTAGCTCGTAGACCATTAAGTCACTGGGACCTGGTGCAATTGCCCATGAATTCTAACTTCCGCCACTTTACTACATAGCGCGGCCACTTCGCAGTGTCTTCGATGAGAAACTGTCCTCACATTCGACCTGCTGTACTCTACTGGTCACGGTTTCCCACTAGAACCCCTGAACAGAGCCAGTCGCTGGTGAGCATCAGATCAATTTTCAGGCATTGGTTCATATGGAATTTTTTGGTTGGTTGGAGGATTTCACCATGAGCTGGCGTCGGCTAGAGAACCAATGGAAAACCTGCAGGCAGTACTGGACAGCTATTTTGCTCTTGTTCGGGATTTCGCAGAAGTATGCGTCCACTAGGGTTTGAACCAAGGAGGTAAAACATTACTCCCGACAAGAAAACCAGTTATGCATTACTTCAATTTATGAAAATTGTTACTCATGTTAAAAAAATCATGATCTTAAGTGCTTCATTTGATATCTCGTGGACCTAGTTACTTTGGGCGTACAATTAGGTACCTTCATCATCGTATTTCCGGAAATAATCCTGCAGAGTTGAGCAAGCAAGTTAAGCTCTATTTTTTAAACACTTTGTAGACAGCGAGCATAAAGTTGATGTCAGTAAAGTAGTCAAACTTCTTTATCGCATTCCGATTGATGTTAATTTGCTTTACGAGTTGGTTTACTACACAAATCTGAAGTCATCAGAATCCACCTGAAGACGTCGAACCTGTGTGTTCAGAAAAAATTCATTCAGTCACTTTCTTTACCTTGGCCATCGTTACATGAATGCTAAAAATGACAATTTCCTCCCACCCGTGAGTCTTTTACAAGTTATCACTGTCCAAATTATTTTTCAGGTCACTGTTGTTTAACTGTATGCATCAATTAATAAAGTCAAGAGTGATACTGCTCCAGCATCTTACTAGGCGAAATTTCGACGACTTAGTAGACTGAGGAAAAATGAGCATATCTTACTGGCGTTATCAACTAAAGTTCGGATGTTGTAATAAGGAATCAGCAGGCCATATTTACAAAATGAGTCTAAATTTCAGAGACCTGAACCCAAGAAAATTAAAATATAAATGTTAGAGTAACAAATCACGCAGGATTTGAATGATTCCTAATTGACTTAAGAATTAATATGACAAGTTGAAACAATCTGGATCTATTGTGCATCGATTTTATTACCTGACAGAAATGAAAACATCTGAACTACAACACAGTCTCATTTTGAACATGAGAGATTCGCCTTAGCATTATATCTACAGGTGGACAGCACAACTGTTGAAATAATCCAGAAGGTAAGTGTATAACTATTTTTTGGATGATATGTTTGAATTTATTAACTGTGGTGATAAATATAACTTAACAGAATGAGAATATTCATACATTTGGTTCTCTTGATAAATTTCGATAAAGAAAGGAAGACGAAATTTGCAGTATAAAATGATATCATCATTCTATTTCACAGGTCCTCATCAGCTGCAGACTACCTGAAATTACAATGGTTATATAGATGATAATAACATACTTTAATGTTTGAGTGGTGGTAGAAAAGAGATACTATAAAATTGACGCATCTAAATGAAAGCAGCATTACAATGTTTTTAGTTTAAGTTTTCACCATTAATTTATACGCTTTCAAAGTCGAAAAGAGGGGGTAGGGGTAGGACAGAAAACAGAAAAAATTGATTAACAGAACAGTGTTAGCTTGTAGGTTCACATAGCAACTCAAAAAACAAAAGCGGTTACAGTTAATGAGATTAAGATTTGTTCAGTGAGTTGAGATCACTAAATTAGATGACTAATCAAAATCAAAATTCTGTTACCAAGGGAGTGAGAGGTTAATCACACTCTCTTTCTGTATGCATAAGTCTGGTTTAAGTCGTTTGATTGCGATCGCTTCAGCAAATCGTCGTACATTTGCTGTTCTTTGTCTAATTAATATTTTGAAGGACTTAGAAATCTCTATGAGATGTCCCATATCAATTGCACTCTGGGAATATCTGCTTTCTTTTCACGCACAGGTTTTTGGGAATGTGTTCAGAAAACCGGATAGAAGCCCTCCCTTCTGTCCTTCCAATGTACTTGCTCCCGCAAGTGCACGTGAATTCATAAACGCAGTTGGAGGTGACATCAGCAGGGTATTTATCCAGTTTTGAGTGGATTAAAGAAGGAGTGGTGCTGTATACTGTTATGAGTTTTGCCGCCGAAAAGCTTCTATTTACTGCACCTTTCAATCTTTTGTCAATCTTTTGTGACACCGAATCTCCTTTGTATGGTAGACAAATAAATACTTTTTTCTTTTCTACAGTTGGATGCATTTCTTTCTTATCTTTTTCACTGCAATACTTCTGTATAAATCCCTTAGGGTATCCATTTTCCCTTAGGCATTTCTCGACGAAAACTAATTCTTCTTCGACCCTGTTTGGTGAACATAGCTTTCTGGCTCTGTCATACAAAGTCCTCACTAATCCACGTTTATAGCTTATGGGACAAAAGCTGTTATAGTGAAGATATTGTCCAGTCCAGGTTTCTTTTCTATAGATAGACTTTTCTACCATGCCTTCGTTTGTTCTTTTTACATTTAGATCCAGGAAATTGAACTCATTATTATGTTCATATTCCATGGTGAATTTGATATTTGGATGGATCTCATTTAGGCGATCATATAATGCCAATGTGTGATGCATATCGTTGCAAACAACAAATGTGTCATAAACATATCTGCGATAGTAGGTCGTTCTATTGATAGCAGAACTTAGAATGAGAATATACATCAGTTGCTCTGTCGACGTTTGCTCAAAAACACAAGCCTTTATATATGCACCGGGTTTTATTAAATCAATGCGTTTATGCTAAGACACTGTTATTCTCCTCACCAGTATAGCGAGTAGTCTTCGTTTTGATATATGTATCAGACAATTTCATTCTTCCGTCATAATGGAAAGATCAGATCTAACCGCAATTATCTTTATTTTATAAATTGCTCACAAGCCCTTAGTAGGTCTTCGTCATTATTTAGATGATTTTCAAAATTAGGCAACAATGAGGAGTCCGTAGCCACCTGATTTGACTAGAGTCTCATTAACTTCAGCATATGAAACGATATTTCCTAAAGGGGACACAAATTTGGGGGCTTCATGGGGAGTCCAGGAGAAGTTATTATTATTATTCTTGTTTCCTTTAGTTCCTAGAGGAAAATAGGGCTTCAGCCACATGTCTCCTTTGTGTTCACTTCTCCACCAGCCTTTTCATCTGGCTTCACGTCTCCCCACATCTTTGCGTCTCCTCTTCACATCACCTCATTCATATCACCATACCCGCGCACTGACGACTAACCCGCCGCTTCACATTCGGGTTCCACTCGAGCAATGGCCTGGCGTGTAATATCTTTCACTTGATAGTTTGTTTTCCCAGACTATAACCAATCCACCTCCATTTCTTCCTGCTTATCTGTTGCACAGTCGTTTCCTGCTTGGTTCGCTCTCAGAGATCCTTGTTGCTGATCTTTTCTGGATGACCATCTCATCTTGAGTAGTAATGGGAGAAGATAGGTCTTGATAAAGGTCTGTAGTATGTTCAAAGTGCTCTTCGTGACGCGGCACCAGGTCTCTGATCCGTGTAGTGGCACTGTCTTCACACTGGAGTTTAAAATCCCTATCTTATTTCTCCTTCTCAGTGCTGATGACCTTCACACAGGATTAAGAGAAATGAAAGCTTGCCTTGCTCTCCCGACCCTCGCTTGCTTTGGTGTCTTCATCAATTCAGTCCGCCTGCGGTTGGTAGTCATTAATACTGTCTCCTAGGAGAAGTTACGAAACAGCTAATTTGATTTTCTAATGTTCTCAGTTCTATATTCGAAATTTAGCAGAAATTAGTGGAGAATCTTCTTATCGTTTCTGGAATGTGAAATTATTTCGCCTAAAGTAATGGTAAAGTAACTTCAGAATTATTTAGAGAACCGACTTGATCATCATTGTATGTCCTTTATCTCTATTAATATTATCATCCATTTTCGCCTCTGATTATTTCATGATGCATCTAAAATAAGTAATCTCATGGAAGTGTATTAATTCGAAACATGCTAAAACCTTATTTCTTTCCTGTGACAGAAGTATCCATTTGCTTGTACACTTCGGCATAAAAGAAACCACTAGAAATGCCTTCTTCAAAGAGCGTTATAATAACAAGAACTTCGGATGGGTTGTTGTTCTTAAATTGGAAAAGTCAATCATGAATTTCAGAGATCAGCTAACCATCAAGCATGAACCATAGTATTTTTGCTAGATAGATAAGAAAATGGCCTCCGTATTCATTTTATCAGTAGGACTCAGTAAAATTCTTTTGGTATCTATATTCATACTATAGTATGGGTGAAGCAGATTAGAATCTCAGAGGAGACATGAGCTCCTTCAGGAGTGAAGATATGCCTTGCTGAAGATCATTAACAAGCACGAAACCTAAATCTAAGACGTCCTGGCAATTCCCGTCACCCTGCTAGCATCATAGAAAATACTTGTTGGTCTCTTCTGTTCTTGTTGATTTTGACCTCGTAACATATTCTTTTTGATCTATCCACAAAATATGCAGAAATTCTTATCGTCTGTTTAGGAGGAAGTGTGCATGTTTGTTGTTAGGGAATGTTTTCATTATACTTTCTCATGATTCTCTCTTGCATCAGTTTCGATTGAGTTAAGGTTGATTACCGGTAGTTAGTTTAGATATCTGCGACTTGCTATATACGTATTCAAATCATTTTTTTGATGTTAGATTTACCTATTAGTAACCATCAACTTGTTTAGCCTTCATTGAATAACTCCAATATTAACACGTATAACAGCTCATACAAAAGAAGCAATACACAAAAAACATGCTTTTGAATGTATCGACAGAGGATTTAAACAAATCAAAAATCACTAACTTCATGGTGTATTATTATTACTCCCTTAGTTTCCGTTTGGAACATACAGATTCAACAGCATATCTCCAAGTTTTCCTGTTCTCTGCAGTCCTGCAGTTCGTGTTTAGTCCTGTTCATCCATAGGCTCACGCTCGATGTGATTCCAAACTCGTCGTTTACCACTGGGATTCCACTCGATTAACATGTCTGGCATGTGATTTCGTCCAATTGTTCTCCTCTGAATTTTCTTCGGCATTTTTTGTCGGGCATTAGTCTGTTGGTTGGTTTGTTTTCAGAGTTTCGTATTGTTGATTCTTTCCAGCTGTTTGATCTCTTCAGTATGGAGTGAAGTGGGGAAGTGTGTTGATAAATGTCTTCAACAGCCTGTTGGAAATATTGTTGGTGACGCGTGTGCCGTCTCCAAACCATATTTTTGAGCTGAAAATTTTATAACCTCTTTCAAGACTTCTGAAGGACGTGTAGAATTTCACGAGATATGAGATTACGATCTACGTCTTGGAAATGTGAAGTGACCGCGGTTCCTCTGTTTCATGTGTATTCAATACGTCTGTACCAAAATGATTTGGTCTTCCAATATAAACATTTAACTTGGACAGTTCAGTTGACAATATATTCTGTCTATAAAGTGTTTGATCACATTGCTAAGTATGACACAACCCTTTTCAACAGACACTGAGTTTGACCTCATATATTTTATGAAATGCATGTTTCTAAGATACATTATGGTATGCATAGTACTGTAACAATTTGTTTAGAATAAACATAATATAATTTAAACAAGGAGGTTATAAAATAGCCTGTAAATAATTTATAGTATTTTTGACATGTATCAAAAATCTTCATTTGTCCAACAAATCATAATCGTTTTTTGCCTTAATATAAAGGCATCGACGAAAACTGTCTCAATGCATAAACCATTAAGAATTATTTTTGAGGATACTGTTTTTTTAATGTGCATAAAAATAGAAGTCTATGACTGTGATTCAGGAAGTGCTTTGCAATCCCTTTCAAATCGCATTATACCAACAATAGGTAAGTGACTGTCACCGCTGCCTTTCATTAAATAATTCTTTTTGTAAATTATTTGTGATGGCTAAACTTTGTGTAATCAATAAGTTCTCAATGGAACAAAAGGCTTCAAGCTAAAGGTTTAAAGTTTCGGTAGCAGAATTGTTTATTTTTACGGGATGAGTTTGTTAGGCTCATGCCCAAACTTTCTCTCTTTATTATGATTGTTACTATATCCTTTAATTCCTAGAGGAAAATAGGGCTTCAGCCGTGTAACTTCACTCCGTTCGGTCCTACGCCAAGTTTTTCACCCCGCTCTAAGTCTGCTCACATGCTTTCATATCCTCTTCACATGACATCATCCAAGTCACCCTTGCACTGGCGACCAACTCGCCGCTTCCCTTTCGGGTTCCACTCGAGCGATGGTCTGGCGAGTGATGTCACTTGATGGTTTCCTCAGAGTATGGCCAGCCAATCCATCTCCATTTCTTCCTGCCTATTTGTTTCACAATCGGTTCCTGCTGAGTTGGTTTGCTCATTGCCAGAGATCCCTGTTGCTGATCTTTTCTGGTCGGCCATCTGATCTTAAGTAGTATTGAGCGAAGACAACTGTTAATGAAGGTCTGTAGTTTTTTTGAGATGCTCTTTATGACTCGCCAAGTCTCTGATCCGTATAGTAGCACTGACTTCACATTGGAGTTGAAAATCCGTATGTTATTTTTGATGCTGAGTGCTGTTGACCCCCACGTAGACTTAAGAGTAATGAGTCTTGTTATTGGATTAGTTGGGTAAAGGAGTGAGTCAGCCGGGGATCGAACCCCGAATCACCTGAGTGGTTAGTGAGCAATGTACCGTTGTGCCAACGACGCACTATCTACTTTTACTTACGATTAAGATGTTCTTCATCTTGACTTCTGTGTTTTCAAATATTATTTTCATATTTGAAAACAAGATCTATTAAGAAGAACTCATGGAATATTTGTAATGATTTTATTTATAAAATGATGCATGATTTGCAGTTTACATGGTTCTAGGTGGGATTTCACCACAGTATCCCTCTAAAAACCATCATTCTTAAGGTCACGATTGAGAAGTGATTAGTATCGTGAATGAAGATCAGAGAATCAGGCTCATCTGCTACCAACTGATTAATATCAAGGATTGGATAACTGTCATACCTAACAGTAGTGGTCGCTGGACAGGTAGAAGTGATGTACACATTAAGCATCCGTTTTGTTGACATGGGGATAAACACATTAGTGGTACACCCGGCTTGGCTAAGTTGAGACAGCCTAATTAGTTCAAATCACTCAAATTCTGGCTAGCTACTTCAGTGTAGTGATAATACACTAAATAGAGTTCTCGATTCGCAAAATAATTCGTGATTAAGCACTCACGATTGTTGAAAGAGATATCCAGCTACTTATGGGAAAGATCGGTAACACGTAGGGAAAACGTAATCTGCTAAAATTATTGTATGTTAATAATTGTTGAACTTAATGCACTCCTGATAACTTTACATTTGATATATATGGTTATTTTGAGATCCTGGGGTCTTTTGTCTGACAGATGAGTCCTTCAAAGTAGGCTTTTGTATATAGATCACAGAACTTTGAACGCAACAGTAAGGCTTGCATTTAGCACTAGTTTTTCCTTTACCATCCCAGTGGAACATAAGGCTTCAAGCTAAGGCTTTCAAAACTTGGTAGCAGGGCTGTTTATTTTTACGGGGTGGGGTTGCTAGCCCCATGCCCAACCTTCCCTTTTACCAGTCCTATTACTGGATCGGTGGGGTTTGAGAGTGCGTCGGCCGGGACCGAACACCTGACCACGTACGCGGGTGGCGAGAATTCTACCGCTAAGCTACCAACGTACACAAATCGAAAACGTATTTTATTGACCATATAGATCCACTTCAGAGAAGACGTTGTGAAGATACAAATCTCAAACTCATAAGTCCAGAAATCCGGAAATTACTGATGAATTTAGTGTCTAAATCGGTTCATTGATTAAACAAATGCTTTCAGCTATAGATATCAGTATTATGAATATAGTTTCTGCAGTAAACTATAAATTCAGCTTCTGGCAACTGGATGGCTTAATACAAATCGTGCTGCTGCTGGCTTCTCAAATTGTATATTTCATGAAAGCTTGGTGAGTTGTAGGCTTCACATTTGTGTCATTTGTTTATGGTCTCAGTTATTACTCTGATTTCAAGTATCATTCACAGCATACATTCCAGTTCACCAGCCGAAATCCAATTTATATTGCGTCTTGAGCCATTCATTTCTAATAAATTTCCAACTGTATTTATAGTTATAATTGCCTAATACTTCCAAGTTTTCAGTAATTTCCAGTGTGTATTTTTAATCACATCTCAGATTTACGACGTTTTGGAGAATAGATTTCCTCCAGACCCTTTGTTTCTTAAAAAACAAAGTTTGATTTCAAAATAGAAAAAAATCCCCATTTAGACAATTAGAAAACAGAAAGATTGAGCGAAGAAATATTCACTTTTCAATTAGATCCTCATCTCTGGCTCTACCCTAATATATATATATATATATATATATACATATATAGCATTTTTATTACAATACACAATACAATCATGATTGTATAAACCGCACTACTTCATCCCCTATCCCCTAAAATAATTTTTCTTTTTAAAAACCATAATAACTATAATTGTTCAAATTATTTTATTTTTCTGACTACTTCATCTTTGATTACGTGTTATCCTTGTAAAAATTATTCTATGACCACTTCAACTTTATGCATTTATTCCCCTTGATAAATTTGAATAAAGCGAGAACAACATTGATTTGTGCAGAATAACATGGTACCATCATTTATTTCGTTGGCTTCTCGTCAGCTGCTTACAGCCTAAATAAATTTTCAGGTTTAAGTACAGAAACGTTTTAACGTACTTGCAAATTTTACATGTTGACAGAAAGTTTCACAACTAGTAAACAGTGCTCAGAAAATTGCGCTTATATAGTTTTTACACAGGCAGTTCAAGTTAAAAAATAATAAATAAATGTATGTATATAATGGTAAGGGATGTGCGTTGGATGCATAGTGACTAATAAGTTAGGTAACAATGTACTGAGTTGAACTCAAATCATAGAAACAAGAGACAAACAAAATTACAGATTATAAAAGGAGGGTGAGGTTAAAGACAAAATTACACAATCAGATGAGAGATGCAAAGTGACTAATAAGTTAGGTAACAATGTACTGAGTTGAACTCAAATCATAGAAACAAGAGACAAGCAAAATTATAAAAGAGGGTGAGGTTAAATAAAGACAAAGATTACGCAATCAGATGGGAGAAAAAAGACATCCAGTTACCAAGGCAAGGAAAGACTAATAACTGATTCTTTCTGAACACATAGATCTGGTTTCAAGCGTTTGATAGAAATTGCTTCGGCAAACTTGAGGAGAATGGAGCTCCTTTGTCTATTGATAATTTTGAAGGATTTCTCGATTTCCACCTCATGACCCGTGTCGAGGAGATGTCTGGTAATAGCGCTGCTATAAGAATTTGTTCCCTTGAGACGTAGGCTTTTCGGCACATGTTCAGAAAATCGGAGGTGTGCCCTTCTTTCTGTTCTCCCAATGTAACTGCTCCCGCAGATACACGTAAATTTGTATACACAGTTGGAGTTAACATGAGAAGGGTATCTATCGACTTTTGACTGCACCAAAGAGCATGTTGTTCGGTGGACGGGAACCAACTTAGCTGCAGGATAGGCTCTGGCTAGTGACGTCCTCAGTCTTCTGTTGACCATTTCTGCAATGTCTTCACCTTTAAAGTCTAGTTGAATGAAGACAGGCTTTTTTTCGACTGTGATTTGTTTGGTATTTGGGCCTTCACATCTTCCATATTTGTTAATGAATTTTTGAGTATAGCCGTTGTTTTTCAGCACCTTTTCGAGATTCGTGAATTCTTCCTCTAGTTTCTCTGCAGAGCATATTCTCCTCGCTCTATAGTACAGAGTCTTGACTAGTGCTCGTTTATAGCTATTTGGACAAAAACTATTAAAATGTAAGTATTGTCCATTCCATGTGGGCTTTCGGTAGATTGACCTCTGGAGGCTACCATCTTCTAGGCGTTTTATGGCGACGTCAAGGAAATGGAACTGTCCATCATTTTCATGTTCCATAGTAAATACAATATTTGTATGTGCGTTGTTGAATAGTCTGAGTAGGTAGGAGGCATGACTTTCATTGTTGCATACTACAAATGTGTCATCGACATATCGACAATAGGAAGTTGTTTGATCAATTGCATGCTTCAGCTTTGTTTTCTCAAGGTTTGACATAAAGATATCTGCTAAAACAGGGCTAAGTGGACTGCCCATAGCTACACCATCTATTTGTCGGTAAAGAGTGTTGTCAAACTGGAATTGTACACCCATGGTACACATCAGCAGTAGGCGTTTGAATTCCGGCTCTGGTAGTGGGAGAAGATCAGACTGTTGACAAATGATTTCAATGGTTTCATTGATTGGGATCATTGTGAACAAGGAGGTTGCATCAAATGAAGCCATGAACTTATTTGAAACGTTCATGTGATTCACGCTTTCAGCAAAATGAAATGAGTCCTTTATGGTGTGCGCGGCCAGCCTTTGGCGAATGGGTTCCAACTTCTCCGCGAGCCAACGGGCAACCTTATGTTGGGGAGAGTTGATCATCGAAAGTATAGGTCTCAGAGGGACTTCTTTCTTGTGTGTCTTTGGAAGGCCATACATATATGGCAAGCGGGACCCTCGGGGTTTCAATTCATTGTACGTGTTGTTGTCAATCAATTTCTTCTTTAGAAGATCTCTCAATACGTTTGTGATGCGTTTTTCGGTTGCATCTGTCTTGTCTTTCTGGCAGTCGTCGACTTTGAACCTCAACGGATCACTGAGCACAGTTTTCATCCTTGCGACGTAGTCATCTTTATCCATCACTACCACTCCTGAGCCTTTGTCAGGTCGCAGTATGACAATTTTGTCATTATTTCTAAGAGCTTTCAATGCTTTTTGATGTTCTTCAGAGAGGACTTTTGAATATGACGTTGGTGAGATGAGGTATTGATTTGCAACGTCGACCAGCTTAGATTTGAACCAGCTCTTCTTGTCTTCATCAACTGGAGTAAGATCATTCAGCTGATAGAATAGGTTTTCGAATTGAGCTGTGACGTCGGTTCTATTGACAAAGCTATTCGGGATATGGAAGTTAAATCCGAGGGAAAGCACTTCCATTTCTATGCGGCTTAAATTCACACTCGACAGATTATATACAAAATCCTCAGGATTTTCTGGGAAGACTTCATATATTTTTTCCTTTGTCAGGGATTTCGTCAGGGTTTTATAAAAATTTTCACAGGTTTTCTGTTGAAGCTCTTGAATGAAATTGATGAATTTGATCCGGCAAACTATGTTCAAACTATTGACGACACCGTCAAAGGATCTGGCTTCATTTCTCAATTTTGCAATCAGAGATTCTGTTGATTCATGGTAGCCTCCAGTGGTCAATCTACCGAAAGCCCACATGGAATGGACAATACTTACATTTTAATAGTTTTTGTCCAAATAGCTATAAACGAGCACTAGTCAAGACTCTGTACTATAGAGCGAGGAGAATATGCTCTGCAGAGAAACTAGAGGAAGAATTCACGAATCTCGAAAAGGTGCTGAAAAACAACGGCTATACTCAAAAATTCATTAACAAATATGGAAGATGTGAAGGCCCAAATACCAAACAAATCACAGTCGAAAAAAAGCCTGTCTTCATTCAACTAGACTTTAAAGGTGAAGACATTGCAGAAATGGTCAACAGAAGACTGAGGACGTCACTAGCCAGAGCCTATCCTGCAGCTAAGTTGGTTCCCGTCCACCGAACAACATGCTCTTTGGTGCAGTCAAAAGTCGATAGATACCCTTCTCATGTTAACTCCAACTGTGTATACAAATTTACGTGTATCTGCGGGAGCAGTTACATTGGGAGAACAGAAAGAAGGGCACACCTCCGATTTTCTGAACATGTGCCGAAAAGCCTACGTCTCAAGGGAACAAATTCTTATAGCAGCGCTATTACCAGACATCTCCTCGACACGGGTCATGAGGTGGAAATCGAGAAATCCTTCAAAATTATCAATAGACAAAGGAGCTCCATTCTCCTCAAGTTTGCCGAAGCAATTTCTATAAAACGCTTGAAACCAGATCTATGTGTTCAGAAAGAATCAGTTATTAGTCTTTCCTTGCCTTGGTAACTGGATGTCTTTTTTCTCCCATCTGATTGCGTAATCTTTGTCTTTATTTAACCTCACCCTCTTTTATAATTTTGCTTGTCTCTTGTTTCTATGATTTGAGTTCAACTCAGTACATTGTTACCTAACTTATTAGTCACTTTGCATCTCTCATCTGATTGTGTAATTTTGTCTTTAACCTCACCCTCCTTTTATAATCTGTAATTTTGTTTGTCTCTTGTTTCTATGATTTGAGTTCAACTCAGTACATTGTTACCTAACTTATTAGTCACTATGCATCCAACGCACATCCCTTACCATTATATACATACATTTATTTATTATTTTTTAACTTGAACTGCCTGTGTAAAAACTATATAAGCGCAATTTTCTGAGCACTGTTTACTAGTTGTGAAACTTTCTGTCAACATGTAAAATTTGCAAGTACGTTAAAACGTTTCTGTACTTAAACCTGAAAATTTATTTAGGCTGTAAGCAGCTGACGAGAAGCCAACGAAATAAATGATGGTACCATGTTATTCTGCACAAATCAATGTTGTTCTCGCTTTATTCAAATTTATCAAGGGGAATAAATGCATGAAGTTTCTCAAAAATCGCCTCCCCGCTGAATCTTTCAAGTCACTGGATCGCTTGGTGACAATTCGTTGCAGAATATCCAGAGAAGTTACACGAATAAAGTTTTACAATGAATGCTTGCAGTCCCACTGCTTTCCTCGGCATCTCATGAAGTCACTCAGTAGTTGCAAATTGCCACCCTCTCTCAAAAACCTCCGACGCATTACGAAATCGCAGTTTGAATCAACAGAATCTCTGATTGCAAAATTGAGAAATGAAGCCAGATCCTTTGACGGTGTCGTCAATAGTTTGAACATAGTTTGCCGGATCAAATTCATCAATTTCATTCAAGAGCTTCAACAGAAAACCTGTGAAAATTTTTATAAAACCCTGACGAAATCCCTGACAAAAGAAAAAATATATGAAGTCTTCCCAGAAAATCCTGAGGATTTTGTATATAATCTGTCGAGTGTGAATTTAAGCCGCATAGAAATGGAAGTGCTTTCCCTCGGATTTAACTTCCATATCCCGAATAGCTTTGTCAATAGAACCGACGTCACAGCTCAATTCGAAAACCTATTCTATCAGCTGAATGATCTTACTCCAGTTGATGAAGACAAGAAGAGCTGGTTCAAATCTAAGCTGGTCGACGTTGCAAATCAATACCTCATCTCACCAACGTCATATTCAAAAGTCCTCTCTGAAGAACATCAAAAAGCATTGAAAGCTCTTAGAAATAATGACAAAATTGTCATACTGCGACCTGACAAAGGCTCAGGAGTGGTAGTGATGGATAAAGATGACTACGTCGCAAGGATGAAAACTGTGCTCAGTGATCCGTTGAGGTTCAAAGTCGACGACTGCCAGAAAGACAAGACAGATGCAACCGAAAAACACATCACAAACGTATTGAGAGATCTTCTAAAGAAGAAATTGATTGACAACAACACGTACAATGAATTGAAACCCCGAGGGTCCCGCTTGCCATATATGTATGGCCTTCCAAAGACACACAAGAAAGAAGTCCCTCTGAGACCTATACTTTCGATGATCAACTCTCCCCAACATAAGGTTGCCCGTTGGCTCGCGGAGAAGTTGGAACCCATTCGCCAAAGGCTGGCCGCGCACACCACAAAGGACTCATTTCATTTTGCTGAAAGCGTGAATCACATGAACGTTTCAAATAAGTTCATGGCTTCATTTGATGCAACCTCCTTGTTCACAATGATCCCAATCAATGAAACCATTGAAATCATTTGTCAACAGTCTGATCTTCTCCCACTACCAGAGCCGGAATTCAAACGCCTACTGCTGATGTGTACCATGGGTGTACAATTCCAGTTTGACAACACTCTTTACCGACAAATAGATGGTGTAGCTATGGGCAGTCCACTTAGCCCTGTTTTAGCAGATATCTTTATGTCAAACCTTGAGAAAACAAAGCTGAAGCATGCAATTGATCAAACAACTTCCTATTGTCGATATGTCGATGACACATTTGTAGTATGCAACAATGAAAGTCATGCCTCCTACCTACTCAGACTATTCAACAACGCACATACAAATATTGTATTTACTATGGAACATGAAAATGATGGACAGTTCCATTTCCTTGACGTCGCCATAAAACGCCTAGAAGATGGTAGCCTCCAGAGGTCAATCTACCGAAAGCCCACATGGAATGGACAATACTTACATTTTAATAGTTTTTGTCCAAATAGCTATAAACGAGCACTAGTCAAGACTCTGTACTATAGAGCGAGGAGAATATGCTCTGCAGAGAAACTAGAGGAAGAATTCACGAATCTCGAAAAGGTGCTGAAAAACAACGGCTATACTCAAAAATTCATTAACAAATATGGAAGATGTGAAGGCCCAAATACCAAACAAATCACAGTCGAAAAAAAGCCTGTCTTCATTCAACTAGACTTTAAAGGTGAAGACATTGCAGAAATGGTCAACAGAAGACTGAGGACGTCACTAGCCAGAGCCTATCCTGCAGCTAAGTTGGTTCCCGTCCACCGAACAACATGCTCTTTGGTGCAGTCAAAAGTCGATAGATACCCTTCTCATGTTAACTCCAACTGTGTATACAAATTTACGTGTATCTGCGGGAGCAGTTACATTGGGAGAACAGAAAGAAGGGCACACCTCCGATTTTCTGAACATGTGCCGAAAAGCCTACGTCTCAAGGGAACAAATTCTTATAGCAGCGCTATTACCAGACATCTCCTCGACACGGGTCATGAGGTGGAAATCGAGAAATCCTTCAAAATTATCAATAGACAAAGGAGCTCCATTCTCCTCAAGTTTGCCGAAGCAATTTCTATCAAACGCTTGAAACCAGATCTATGTGTTCAGAAAGAATCAGTTATTAGTCTTTCCTTGCCTTGGTAACTGGATGTCTTTTTTCTCCCATCTGATTGCGTAATCTTTGTCTTTATTTAACCTCACCCTCTTTTATAATTTTGCTTGTCTCTTGTTTCTATGATTTGAGTTCAACTCAGTACATTGTTACCTAACTTATTAGTCACTTTGCATCTCTCATCTGATTGTGTAATTTTGTCTTTAACCTCACCCTCCTTTTATAATCTGTAATTTTGTTTGTCTCTTGTTTCTATGATTTGAGTTCAACTCAGTACATTGTTACCTAACTTATTAGTCACTATGCATCCAACGCACATCCCTTACCATTATATACATACATTTATTTATTATTTTTTAACTTGAACTGCCTGTGTAAAAACTATATAAGCGCAATTTTCTGAGCACTGTTTACTAGTTGTGAAACTTTCTGTCAACATGTAAAATTTGCAAGTACGTTAAAACGTTTCTGTACTTAAACCTGAAAATTTATTTAGGCTGTAAGCAGCTGACGAGAAGCCAACGAAATAAATGATGGTACCATGTTATTCTGCACAAATCAATGTTGTTCTCGCTTTATTCAAATTTATCAAGGGGAATAAATGCATGAAGTTTCTCAAAAATCGCCTCCCCGCTGAATCTTTCAAGTCACTGGATCGCTTGGTGACAATTCGTTGCAGAATATCCAGAGAAGTTACACGAATAAAGTTTTACAATGAATGCTTGCAGTCCCACTGCTTTCCTCGGCATCTCATGAAGTCACTCAGTAGTTGCAAATTGCCACCCTCTCTCAAAAACCTCCGACGCATTACGAAATCGCAGTTTGAATCAACAGAATCTCTGATTGCAAAATTGAGAAATGAAGCCAGATCCTTTGACGGTGTCGTCAATAGTTTGAACATAGTTTGCCGGATCAAATTCATCAATTTCATTCAAGAGCTTCAACAGAAAACCTGTGAAAATTTTTATAAAACCCTGACGAAATCCCTGACAAAAGAAAAAATATATGAAGTCTTCCCAGAAAATCCTGAGGATTTTGTATATAATCTGTCGAGTGTGAATTTAAGCCGCATAGAAATGGAAGTGCTTTCCCTCGGATTTAACTTCCATATCCCGAATAGCTTTGTCAATAGAACCGACGTCACAGCTCAATTCGAAAACCTATTCTATCAGCTGAATGATCTTACTCCAGTTGATGAAGACAAGAAGAGCTGGTTCAAATCTAAGCTGGTCGACGTTGCAAATCAATACCTCATCTCACCAACGTCATATTCAAAAGTCCTCTCTGAAGAACATCAAAAAGCATTGAAAGCTCTTAGAAATAATGACAAAATTGTCATACTGCGACCTGACAAAGGCTCAGGAGTGGTAGTGATGGATAAAGATGACTACGTCGCAAGGATGAAAACTGTGCTCAGTGATCCGTTGAGGTTCAAAGTCGACGACTGCCAGAAAGACAAGACAGATGCAACCGAAAAACACATCACAAACGTATTGAGAGATCTTCTAAAGAAGAAATTGATTGACAACAACACGTACAATGAATTGAAACCCCGAGGGTCCCGCTTGCCATATATGTATGGCCTTCCAAAGACACACAAGAAAGAAGTCCCTCTGAGACCTATACTTTCGATGATCAACTCTCCCCAACATAAGGTTGCCCGTTGGTTCGCGGAGAATTTGGAACCCATTCGCCAAAGGCTGGCCGCGCACACCACAAAGGACTCATTTCATTTTGCTGAAAGCGTGAATCACATGAACGTTTCAAATAAGTTCATGGCTTCATTTGATGCAACCTCCTTGTTCACAATGATCCCAATCAATGAAACCATTGAAATCATTTGTCAACAGTCTGATCTTCTCCCACTACCAGAGCCGGAATTCAAACGCCTACTGCTGATGTGTACCATGGGTGTACAATTCCAGTTTGACAACACTCTTTACCGACAAATAGATGGTGTAGCTATGGGCAGTCCACTTAGCCCTGTTTTAGCAGATATCTTTATGTCAAACCTTGAGAAAACAAAGCTGAAGCATGCAATTGATCAAACAACTTCCTATTGTCGATATGTCGATGACACATTTGTAGTATGCAACAATGAAAGTCATGCCTCCTACCTACTCAGACTATTCAACAACGCACATACAAATATTGTATTTACTATGGAACATGAAAATGATGGACAGTTCCATTTCCTTGACGTCGCCATAAAACGCCTAGAAGATGGTAGCCTCCAGAGGTCAATCTACCGAAAGCCCACATGGAATGGACAATACTTACATTTTAATAGTTTTTGTCCAAATAGCTATAAACGAGCACTAGTCAAGACTCTGTACTATAGAGCGAGGAGAATATGCTCTGCAGAGAAACTAGAGGAAGAATTCACGAATCTCGAAAAGGTGCTGAAAAACAACGGCTATACTCAAAAATTCATTAACAAATATGGAAGATGTGAAGGCCCAAATACCAAACAAATCACAGTCGAAAAAAAGCCTGTCTTCATTCAACTAGACTTTAAAGGTGAAGACATTGCAGAAATGGTCAACAGAAGACTGAGGACGTCACTAGCCAGAGCCTATCCTGCAGCTAAGTTGGTTCCCGTCCACCGAACAACATGCTCTTTGGTGCAGTCAAAAGTCGATAGATACCCTTCTCATGTTAACTCCAACTGTGTATACAAATTTACGTGTATCTGCGGGAGCAGTTACATTGGGAGAACAGAAAGAAGGGCACACCTCCGATTTTCTGAACATGTGCCGAAAAGCCTACGTCTCAAGGGAACAAATTCTTATAGCAGCGCTATTACCAGACATCTCCTCGACACGGGTCATGAGGTGGAAATCGAGAAATCCTTCAAAATTATCAATAGACAAAGGAGCTCCATTCTCCTCAAGTTTGCCGAAGCAATTTCTATCAAACGCTTGAAACCAGATCTATGTGTTCAGAAAGAATCAGTTATTAGTCTTTCCTTGCCTTGGTAACTGGATGTCTTTTTTCTCCCATCTGATTGCGTAATCTTTGTCTTTATTTAACCTCACCCTCTTTTATAATTTTGCTTGTCTCTTGTTTCTATGATTTGAGTTCAACTCAGTACATTGTTACCTAACTTATTAGTCACTTTGCATCTCTCATCTGATTGTGTAATTTTGTCTTTAACCTCACCCTCCTTTTATAATCTGTAATTTTGTTTGTCTCTTGTTTCTATGATTTGAGTTCAACTCAGTACATTGTTACCTAACTTATTAGTCACTATGCATCCAACGCACATCCCTTACCATTATATACATACATTTATTTATTATTTTTTAACTTGAACTGCCTGTGTAAAAACTATATAAGCGCAATTTTCTGAGCACTGTTTACTAGTTGTGAAACTTTCTGTCAACATGTAAAATTTGCAAGTACGTTAAAACGTTTCTGTACTTAAACCTGAAAATTTATTTAGGCTGTAAGCAGCTGACG
This sequence comes from Trichobilharzia regenti, assembly GCA_944472135.2. Taxonomy (NCBI): domain Eukaryota; kingdom Metazoa; phylum Platyhelminthes; class Trematoda; order Strigeidida; family Schistosomatidae; genus Trichobilharzia; species Trichobilharzia regenti. Next base: position 20,840,629 of record OX235265.1, on the reverse strand, counting down.
AGAAGCCAACGAAATAAATGATGGTACCATGTTATTCTGCACAAATCAATGTTGTTTTCGCTTTATTCAAACTTCAACTTTATTTACAAATTATCATTGTCCAAATTGTTTTATATTCTTAAACAATTTGTTACGTAATCAACCTGTGCACACGTTTATTGCTCTTCATTTTCCAAAATTATGCATTATGCAATCCATTTGTTGTAACCATTTCCACCTTTCAATTATATATATATATTAATTTTCTTCGTTAATTATCACCCGATTGACATTTTGACACTGACTAATTATTGTTAACAAACATATCAGTGCCACTTGAATGGTAAATTGTTGTGTATTGTAATAAAAAAATGCTATATATGTATATTAGAGTAGAGCTAGAGATGAGGATCTAATTGAAAAGTAAATATTTCTTCGCTCAATCTTTCTGTTTTCTAAAGTTTGATTTTTTTAGGTAAAGTCAACATGAATTTCGTCGCTTAACAATAACATTTTCGAGTATTTCAGACTTACAGAACAGTCACTTTCTCATCCTCATGGTAAGCCAATGACACTTTCGTTTAATAGTATCTGACCAAATAAGGCTTTAAGCGACACAAACTGTCAACCAGTGAATGACCCAGTGAGTTTCATCCATGTGAGTTGAAGGTTCTATTCCGTTTGATTCGAATCAGACGTCAGGGAGGGTAAGCTAATGATTCCATTGTTTCGTAGATATACCTTTTGCCAATTCTCACTTGTCCTTAACCCAGATTTTGTAATATTTGAAGTTACTGGCTTTTAAAACAGCCTGTGACAGGTTTAGCCGCTTAATCAGAGAAAATAGTCTCCTGTCAACACTTCAGTGGTACTAGCACTGCAGAAATATCGCGTCACGTGAAGTGGAGAGAATTACTTCGTTATTAGAAGGAGAAGATGTCACCGTACTCGTGGATGTATGGAAAGGTTATAACCACCTGTCATCCTTTGGATATATTCATCACAGAGTCAATCGTTCTAATGATTTTTTGGATCCCATTACAGGTACACATATTAGTTCTATAGAAGGCTTTTGAGGAGGGTTAAAAGCAGGATTAGGACCATTATTGAATCTCAAAAGTATGTCATTTAACTTTCCAGTTGATAGTCCTATGCTCGATTGGGAGACGTTTCTACCACATTTCAGAAAAAGGTATCCTATGAAATATTTTTTATGCAGTTTTCATGCATTTTTTTCTCATAAATATATGTTTTCCATGACCAAAAATGTCTCCTCTATTTGATTGGTGTGTTCAAGGTCCATCGCTGATTGGTAGTTGGTGGTGCTTAAAGTTTAACTTTGCTTAATATCTTTTCTGAAGCAAGATTCAAAGGCATTTTTATCAAATACCTTACAGTTCTTCTCATATGAACTATAATGCTGCTTAAATACACATTATTTGTATATGAATATGACATTTTAAAGCCACTAGACTTCTGTGGTAGCGGTTATTATGTAAGGCAGCTTACTATCAGGGTAACTGTCTATCTGAAAAACGAGAATTAGGGCTATAACTACACGATTCGTTATTGTACGTTTTGTCATTTCTAGCTATACACTTGGATTTACGCTTTATTTACTAAGAGAGTCTTCAGGTATATAGTGCGATTCCGTAAAATTATATACAAATATTGAATACCGACTGTATGAAAGCATTGTGTGCTCCTAATACCATTTCCTCTTGTACTTTCATTTGTAGAAGACGGCAATTATCTGACTTCTCCATTGGGTTTATTTTTTACACTATGTACACTGCTTGGTTCAGGTGGAGCTAAAAGTAACACTGGTCTGCAGATTGCTAAAGCACTACATATACAATCGAATCAACTTGATCAAAATGATACCAGTTTAGAGGGTTGTGCAGAGCAAGCTACACGTTTATATTCGTCAGTTTTGAATTCATTAACTAAGGAAGTTACAGAAATCGACACAGACCAGAGAAAAGTGATAACTGTAGCTCATGGCATATTTATTAAGGAGAATTCGCGGGTTGGAGAAGAATTTCAGCGTCAGTTAGTGGAGAATTTTAATCTAAGTGTTTATAAAGTAAGCTTTTCTGAAATCACTAAGGATTTTAATGAAATATTCTAAAAATAGATCCATTAATATTTATCAAATATTTTTTGTAATCGATAATTTTATGTAGAAGATGCTTTTACTAGTTTGTCAGAAGAAAGACTGTTAATTTTAGTTGTATACTTATATATGTGTAGGTGGTCGAATGGTCGAATGCTCATAAACCACGCGCGTGATCACTGTTCCATTTCAAACTTATGCACACTCAATCCTCTATTGGCTGGTACTTAGCCGAGTAAAGAGAAAAGGTTGGGCGTGAGACTAACAACCTGACCCCGTTAAAACAACATCGCCAATACCGAAACCACGATAACAGAAGTAGCTGAATAATTTTGTTTTGTATGCAGAGCTCCAGTTTCTCAGAAGCGCAGAGCAGATTAAAGCGCGTTATCCTTCATTTTTTAGATTACTTTAAATTAGGAGTTTTATGATATAAAATGACAAGTGTTGACAAAGTATCCGATTACTGCATTGCTTAAAGAGTTGTTACTATCTTTTTGCAGCCATTTTGAACAAGATACGCGTCGAGCGACTGATGTACCTGTCTTAACAGCAACCGGCGAGCTGATATATGTGCACACAGAAGTAGTTAGATGCGAGATCTTGTCTTCCAGACTTCTGGAAATCAGTGCGCGACTAGAGAACATTACTTTTAGCCCTGCTGCGAAGAGTGTTGTACTCAAAGGTGTAGAAATGTTTCTTTTAAGAATTTTGTTGGTTAGATCTCCCATGAAATCAAGTTTCATGTAAAGTTATTTTTGTCACAAATGATGTTTTGTTTCTCTGAAATGCCAGTTCGATGTACTCTCGGTAGTAGGTGAGTATCCATTTTTGCTGATTTATTTCCGTAGATCTAATTCTTCTTCCATAGCATCAGAGGCACAGATGTTATTGGAGAAGGATTGAATTAAATTTCGTCTTCATTCAACTTTCCTTCATCTTACTTTGTTCACACATAAGTACTTTAACAAACGGTAATAGTACTAGTGGGTTTTTCTATGTTGAAACACCTAGTTTTGTATTGTTCACGTAAAACTCATAGTTATGACTCATGTTAACTTCAGTTATCAAGTAATATGATATATTATTTGTAGGTCAGTTCCGATTATATCGAATGCACGCTTAAAATGTTTTAACGTTATTGTACTAACTAATAATATACACCAATTGGACAGAATATAATATTTGTGAGTAAGTCTATTTCGAATGAATACATATAGTGAGTTACTGGCCTATATGTGGGGTTTGAAACGTACTCGATTTTTAACATACTAGGCATTAAAACACTAAAAGTACTTTAAATCCATAGAAGGTAAACTGATTTAATCATAATTACATTGCAAGAAAGTTAAGCACAAGATTTAGCTAACACAAATAGTTAAAATTCAAACATTTCTCCCAATTTTTCTGTTAATTCCTTTAGTATTTATCATATGATTATTGCTATTCCCTGAGCTTTCGAGTGGAACACATGGCTTCAGCAGAACACCTTCATTGCACTCACTTCTCTACATTGGTCTAAGACTGGCTGTACTAATGCTCGTAAATTTTCAATTCCACTTCACATAATCTCCTTCACGCTACCCTCAGGTGCTGAATTAGTCTTTAATTATCTCCGTTCCACTAGAGGGTTTGGCTGGTGTTTGATGTCACACAACAATCTCCTTAGTGAGTTTCCATTCTCTCACTATTTCCTTCCATATATTTGTTAGGCAAAAATACTGTTGTTTGGTTGGTTGTCAGATTTATTCCTTGCTCGTCCTTTCTATTTTGCTATCTGATCCTCAGTATCGAGGTAGTGAAGACAGCTGTTGATGAAATTCCGCAGCAGTTTTTTGAAAAGGCTTCCACTGACTTACACTTTAAGTTCCTGATCCATGTTGAAGCACTGGGATGACATCAATGTTTAAAATCCTGATCATTTTTCCGGTGCTGAGTGCAGTAGATTTCCACAAGGATTTCGAAGCAATGAAGGTAGTTCTTGCCCTGCCGTTGTTGGCTTTGACATCTTACGTTCCCAGTGGATTATGGGACACTGGTGTTTATTTTCACGAGATGGGTTTGCTAGCCTCATGTCCAACTTTCCCTCTTTACCACTCTTATTGCTGGCTTAGCAAGGTTTGGGTGTGCGTCGGCTGGAAATCAAACCCCTGACCACATGACTGGTAGCTGAACCTGTATTTTTACAGAGTTGGAAGTCACTTGCTCCCTCTTTTTAAAAAGTCTGCTAATGCGGTTAAAATTACCATACTTCTTTATTTAAAAAAAACTGCTTTCCTGTTTTCTGATTTTAGTCTTTTTACCAAAAGTTACGTTTAACTGCACTAGTATTTCTGTTTTGTAGGTCAACTTTGCTGACCAAAATTCAACTATGAAGTCAATCAATGAATGGGTTGAGAATAAGACAAATAGTTTGATACCAACATTTTTCAACACCCTGAAGAAGTTATACCGAGCTCTTTTTTGAGCTTGTTCAGTGTCTTTCATTTCAAAGGTGAGTGGTGAGTAAAAGTGGCAAATCTTTTAACTGTCATGAAGTATTTATGCAGAAAATACCTGATTAATTGCACTGGTAGAATTTCGGACGTCAGTTTCACCAATGTATTCTGTAAACTGCCTTAACAACTAATTATTCGTGGGTCAAACGTAGAAGTTTGTTGAACACGACTATGCTCCTAAGTAATCTTGAGCAAATTACATTTATTCACGGGAATTTGAACTTTTAAACGTTCAAAATTACTTAAATAATTTGGTTGAAGGATTTCATCATGAGCTAACATCAGTTGCAGAACCACTGGATAACCTGCAGGGAGTACTGGACAGCTGTTTCGCCCTAGTGTGGGACTCTTCAGAGTTGTTACTGAAAATTAATATTATTCATGCAGATTGATTAGTCCGTTGTTTCTGAAGCGCAAATGATCCCTTTGCTGTTGTGTCAGTCGCGATTTTTTGCTATAACTTGGATATACAATGTAGGACAAATATGGACACTAAAATGGTAATACATTAAAGGTTGTGCTAAACGGTGATATCTTAATTTTTTTCTGTCAGCATTGATCACATCATACTGCAACGTTTTCCATGTTGTTCCACAAGCACTGCTCATTTCTTCTCTTCGACATCAAATCCATCCCCTTGCTACTCGGTATTTATGTTGACGATATACATATTCCTGTCTTTATCTATATTATACCAGCAGCGGAAGCACAACTACCAGTGGACATCAACCCTCATATGAGAACAGAAATCCTGAAGGCAGTAATGATGCTAAAAACTGCAAAAGCAGAAGGACTAGACGGAATCCCCACAGAAGCATTGAAAATAGACCCATAGACAACAGCGGGCTTGATAATACCACTACTGGAGGAGGTGTGGAAAGAAAGCAAGGTACCTGCAGATTTGAAGAAAGGTTACTTATTCAAACTGTCAAAATCAATGCAAGAACTGTCCTGGCATTATGCTTCTGTCAATCTCAAGCAAAATACTAAGCCGCATTATCCTGGAGAGAATCAAACAAGCCCTGAACGAAAAACGTCGACCGGGACAGACTGAATTCAGGAGAAACAAGTCATGCATCAATCAAGTCACAACATTACGGATCACCACTGAACAGAGCTTGGAATGGCAGTCATCTCTCTACTTCAACTTCCACGACTTTGAAAGAGACTTCAGCAGACAGCGTCGGTGGAGAGGTGACTCGGCAACTACTTCATCACTATGGGTCGCATCAACAATTATACATCTCATCCAACAGTTATACGATAATGTTGCATACCAAGTAATCCACAACAGGAGACTCACAGAATCGTTCAAGGTGAAGACAGAAGTAAGACAAGGAAGGCTGCCCACTTTCTCCAATGATCTTCCTGACGTCTGTAGACTGGATAATGCTACAGACAGTGGTGAGCGACGAGGAAACAGGCATAAAACTGACCCATTGAAAAACCTACAGGACCTGTACTTCGTCGACGACACGGCGATTAGGACGCTCGCCGACCATGCACATGGTCCAGGGTTCGATCCCCGGCCGACGTACACCCAATGTCAATGGTCGGCCGGCAAAATTCTGGCTACAGATATCACATGCTGAAAACTCCAAACTTGTATCAAGAATACTGCGTGGAATCAAGCTATAATAAATTTTTTTATTTAAAATTTAAATACATGTCCAATTTCCCACACACTGGAAGATATACAAATGAAAAGCAACAAGTGGGCAGAAGAAGCATCCAGAGAAGATAGCACTTCAGATGAACATAGAGAAAACAGAGGTAATGAAGATTCCTGACCAACAGAAACAGCAACAACAACAGACAACAATCAGTATAAATGGGAGGAGTCTGATAGAAGCAACCTCCCTCACCTATCTACCTTGGAGGCATCGTTTCAGCTACACGCGGACGGGACTGATAAGGACGTCAAAGCTAAGCAAGCTTTCATTACTCTTAAGTTTATGTCGAGATCAGCAGCACTCAGTATCAAAAACAAGATCCAGATTTTCAACTCCAATATGAAGTCAGTGCTACTCACTATAAGGATCAGAAACTTGGTGCCGTGTCACGAAGGGCGCTTCGAACAAGCCACACACCTTCATCAGCAACAGTCTTCTCTCAGTTCCACTCAAAATCACATGGCCGGCCAGAAAAGATCAACAATGGGGACATCTGAGAACAAACCAACCAAAAGTTTATTGTGAAACAAATAGTCAGGAAAAAATGGAAATGGATTGGCCATACTATGAGAAAACCATCAAATGACATCACGCGCGAGGTCATTGCTCGAGTGGAAGTTGAATGGGAAGCGGTGAGTTAATCGTCAGTGTGAGGGTGGGTTAATATGGAGGAGGTCACGTGAAGAGAAGATGGAAGCATGTGGGCAGATGTGGAGCTAGGTGAAAACATCGGCAGAGAACTGAACGTAATGGAGACGTTTGACTGAAGCCCTATTTTCCTCTAGGAATTATAGGAAGCAATAATAATACTTATGAATCTTGTAAGTATCACAGATAAATTAGTTATATACCTCACTGTATTTGTTTCCACTTGGCTAGATATCACCATTTAGTCCAAGAAAACAGTGATATAAATAGAAAAAGCACAATATTTTGCCTGTCATCAATCTTTAAAAGTTATGCTATACTATGCATCTAAACATTTATACTATTCAATAAATTCATTTTCATTTCAGATGTTTGGGAGGTACCATTTATGAATGATTTCACTGAGCTTGCAACTTTTGAGGTTTCTTTACAACGACAGATTCAGGTGAATTTAATGTCCAATGAAGAAGAACTTGATTATGGGGATTTCCCATCTGAAGGCTTTCAAATGATAAGTAAACCTCTTAAAGTAAGTAGTATTTCGAACTTTTGAATTTCCTGGGGCATTTTTATTAAAATTCATTTACAATGGTCCTACAATTTATAAATAACGAAGTTTTTAGGCCACTTGGATTTAACCTTCAGAAAGTTCAAATTTATAAGGTGACATGTTTAAAAAAAACGTGTAGGGAAGGCTAATGGACGTGTACTAACAGGTTCAAAACATGGGTCGATCAGAGGTTCCAATGCATACACTGACCTATTCAGACATATAAAAATTATGCATAAACATGTTATGGATATTACTTCCGAACTAAATGACTTATCACTATGTGAAGAATATTTTGAGAACAATTTTTTGCTCGTATTAATCACATCACTGTATTCGTATTACGTCCTAATTCACCTCATATTACCTTACTCCCTGAGTGTCTTAACTTCAGGAGGTGTTACTTCAACACCAAACACAATGCAGTCAAAATGATGACACACCTGTCGAGAATATGCGGAAAATTACATTGAAAAATGGCAGGGAGTAGAGATATATGAAGGCATAAGAATACATAGATGTGATTAGTAATAATAAATTGTGCTCGAACTGTCATGCAGCTTTTAAGTGTTGGTTTGTAGGAATTTGGTTGGTTTCAGGATTTCATCATGAACTGACATTAGTTAGAGAACCATTGGAAAACCTGGGAGTACTGGACAGCTGTTTCGTCCTAGTTTCGGACTCTTCATCAGTACGCCGGAAAGGTCCTGGGTTCGAATCCCGGTGGGTGCGTACTGATGAAGAGTCACAAACTAGGACGAAACAGCTGTCCAGTGCTCACAGGTTTTTAATGGTTCTCTAACTAATGTCAGTTCATGATGATATCATGCAGTTATTCAGACTGTGTCAATGTGTGTTATACAAAATAAACACATCTACAGGTGATTTTGTAGTTGAAAGGCAACCTTCTTGCCGACATCTTAAAGAGAACAATATCTAACACCAACAAACAATATTCCCTGCTGCTACATTACGACTGGTATTCTCGAACCGCCCCCATTGTTCTTCAACAACTCCAAAGATAAACTATCGCATTGGATCACTTCTATATGTATTTAGCTGTTTGCTTGCTCACGTGCAGGGAGATATATAGGTCGTTCGATGCATGTTTTATCTCAAAGAGTCAAAGAACGGTTACGAAGAAATAACAGTGGATCAATAAGGAGTGCTACAATTCAACTTATACTCAACACTAGTCACTCAATATGCACGGAGATTTCATTCAAAGTCATTGACAAAGTGAAAAGAAGCCTCCCGAAAACGTAAGCTTCCGTATACTTTTCATTACCAAGGCATTAACGATCCGGATAGAAAACCCTGATTTATGCACACACATACAGAAGGAACTTCTACACTGCCTCCTTCTACCTCGGGTATAAATCCTAGTTCTACGAATTTGAATTTCTGCGTAGCATCTTAGTAATATCTTCCTAGACAAAACTGTATTTACTCTTTCTCCCCACTACGTAATTTATTTTCTGGACACATATCTCCATTAACATCCTATTTCATATTACGCAACTCTTGCCAATACTTACCAATCTTCACCCCCCACCTAGTTACAATTTTGATTATTCACCACATTTTAGAGACATTTTGATGATATTTCAACTTTAAACTAACTAATTTTTATTTTATTTTTCTTTGACAGTCCTAATGTGCACACAAACAAAATAATTATATGCATGTGAATGCGATTGTACAGCTAAGTGAATGAATTCGCCGAAAAGAGACTCTTCGCTAACCTTTTCTGTTCTGAATTGTAATTCACTAAAATGTCTGAACTCTACTGTACTCTTATATTAGGAACATTATATACCTTAGGGCACAATGACTTAATTTTCGGGGGAATTCACTTTTTAATTTTTGTATGTACTATGAACCAGTGCCACCACAAGTTGAGTTATTGTCACCTATGAAAAAATGGATAAGGAAATTTAGAAAATTGTGGACAAGCCTCTATACATTCACTGCTTAACAACATGTACACATGGTTAGCAAATTCGACAGAAGTTGTGTGGACATAATACAGTACAATTCTTATAGTTATTTCTTTATTGCTTCCTACTCATGCAGATATGAAATATATATATATATATATATATATATATGTGCGTCGGTGACACAGCGGTTAGGACTCTCGCCGACCATGCACATGGTCTGGGGTTCTATCCCCTACCGACGCAAAATTCGGCCTACCGATATAACATGCTGAAAATTCCATACCAGTACCAAAAATACGGTGTGGAATCAAGCTGTAACCAAAATAAAAATGAAATAAATATAAATCTGACAGGCTTCACTCTAATTATTTTCCTCAGAATACAAGGTTCACTTTCATTGCAATTCTACCAAGGATCAAGTGGAACATTCATAGCATATATGGATTTCTTAATGGAAGTATGTCGTTAGAACAATACATTAAAAATCTAGAAAATAATATGGTTTCACTAAAATTGCCTCGTTTCTCCATGGAATCAACATCAAATTTAATAGAAGTACTCAAAAGTATTGGTGTAACAGATCTTTTTTCACCTGATAAAGCTGATTTATCTGGTAAGTTATTATAGCATATTTTGCCAAACGTTCAAAATTTCATATAAATAGGGTTGTTATATATTTGAGGCAGAATTGATTCATCACATCTGAAACTATAAGTTCCTCTGGAGATATAAATGACCCTGAATAGTGACATTTTGTAGATTCGCCAAATAATGCATGTCAAACTCTTAACGTGTCACCAAAATCATTTCCTGCTGGCTTCTGCAGACTGTGATCGAAAAATACCTGTGCTCTATGATACAGATCACTTTTCTGGCCAGTAAGAATTAGCTACATTGAACTCTGGAAGGCTGAGAAACAGCTTAGAACCAATCACCCGAAAAATATACTGAACAAAGTGGAGATAGGTCGGACACACACTTACGAGACCGCTGACTGACGTCACGCGCTAGGCAGGCTCTAGAATGGAAACCAAATCGGAAACAAGTAGTTTGACATGATTCCTTATGTGACTTAGAGGAGATCATGTGAGGAGGAGATGAGAACGTATGGGCAATTGTGAGGCCAGCTAGGGAAGACCGCCGTAAGTTCTACTCGGAACCCATGGGAATATCAATAATAATAATAATAATAAATAAGCAATGAGATCCAGGCACTAGTGACGCTTTGATTTCACGTCAGTAATCACCATTCCAACCTATCGCATACACAAGTTAGATAATTCTTATCGGTTGACAGTATACATTCACATTAGTTGATGACGAGTTATCTGATATATATTTCAGTCATGGTGTAAGATAAAAATGATCAGATTTTGTTGGCTAAGATCTTGTTAGGCTCCAGACGTTCACTTAAACCTTCATCAATTTCCATGTCTACCAAATCTTAGTCATCTGATAGCGAATCCCAAAAGTACTATCTGAGAATGTAATTAAGGGTGACTTAGGCTTGTCTCATAATTTTAATGAACGATACTACAGGGAGCAAGGCAGATTAATTGAGTACAAACTTATGTCTACACGTCCAGTCAAAAATGTCAATATTATGACAGGTGTTCAGACCCAACTTGATAGAGCCATCTTGGCGAAACAAAATGGAGAAATGCTTTGTAAACCGTCAAAGGAACATGGAGCAGGTAGTCTCTCGACTGAAAACCGAGTAAGAAACCAGTTCGATTTTTGCGGTTGACGTGGAGGAGACTGTGAAGGTGGAGGACGAAAGCCTATGGGAAATCGAGAAGTCTGCTGAAGTTAACTGTTGAGAACAGGAAGAAATATAGCTGTGCTGTTGAAGTCTTACGCTCTGCATGATACCCAAAGAAACAATAACGTAGTCTTTATACACCTTGGGTTTAAGACGAGTTTATCAATGATATGACATGAAGTTTTTCTTCCTTCTGCTTTATAGGAATAACAGGTGAACAAAATATTTATGTGACAAATTTTCAACAGCGAAATATTATTCGTGTAGATGAAATTGGCATCGCCGCTGGTTCAGTCGCCAACACAGTGATGATACCATTGTCTGCAGCCAGAAATCCAATAGAATTTCATGCAACACATCCATTTATATGCTTTGTTTACGATAGAGAGTTAAAAATCCCATTATTCACTGCTTATGTGGTTGAGCCATCAGAATAGACGTATTGTTTCTGTTCCGCTGGTTAATTGCTATTAAATTTAACAATATTAATGCACACTAGACCGGTCGCTGTATTGCTGTTTAACCAATAAACCGATCAGCCGATTCAGGCGATTACGCTGAGCTTTTCTTTGTTAGCCATTGGCTTGAATAAACGATTCCCATAATTCACTGACAAATGCACTTTGATATTGATTTAACCATTCGTCTTTTGTCTTTGACGTTGAGCTAGAAAAAGATATAGATGTATTACGCTACATACTACTGACTGACTGATTTGAGTAGTGCTTGCTAGCTAGCCAGATTAAAGTTATCTAAACACAAGATAGTTATTCGGCTCAATTATGTTACTAGTCTGTCCAAGTAGCTGGCTGGAATTGGCATGTTTTGAACAGATTCGATTCTCTGAGCTGAGTCAAACTAAGTACACTGCTGGTGAGATCGGCCCCCAGTGAGCTAAACGATAATTCGATATTTAGATCACTTCTATTTGATTAGCAAACACTACTGGTTGTTATGAGTGGCAATAAACTACTCATATCTGTCAATCAGTAGTAAGTATATCGTATGACAAATTTATGCTTGCTTTCTTGATTACCAGTTAAAGCGTCAATCACACACATGAACACCAGGTACAGTAGAGAGCAGCTGACAACAGTTAAAAAAAAACTGTTCATGAAATTGCAATTTAATGTGAACGTGGTTAGTGGCTAGTCTTACATCTGAGATTGTGGAGAGTGATAAAACGGACTTATACTGCCGCCACCACCCTTTGCTTGTAATTTTCTAGCCGACCAGTTATGACTGCTCAAGCGGAAGACAAGCTATCTATTTAGCTGCCCCACTTCTATGTATAACTACAAATTTAGTTGCTCCTCTGGTGAGAGCTATGTGGGGTGAATAACTAGGCAGCTTAACAAACGCATTAAAGAGCATCTTCCTTCATGATTTGGAAAAAGTCAAACAAAATCTATAAGAAGTTCTATTTTGACTCATTTGAGTGATTATAGTGGTTAGCGATTGGGCGGAGAAAGTGCCTTCAAAATTATCTGTCGCATTCCATTGAACTTTTCGAACGGAATTCGAACTCCCCTTTTTCACATAGCCGAAGTCACCGTGTTCACTTTGGGAGAACAGTCTTAGTCTTTGCATACAACAGAGGTTTGTTCTACCTTTGTCTCTCTATTTCTTGTCTAGGTAAATTCCAACCAAAACTCTCCCACCCTTTCTTATTTTCCATTTCCTTCGTGTTTTAATGATATTTACTTTTTAAACTCTGATTATGTGTACACCTCACCCTTGCTATTACTTAACTTTGAAGATTTGACCTAATTTATTTATTGAATTGTCTACATATACACACGTATTACTACCTTCGTTATTCTTATCTCCATGCGAAAAGATCTTATTGTCATTATTTTGTTGTTATTATAATTATTTTTTTTATTGGCATTCAAAACATTTAACAAATTATTAGTATTTAATCCACAAGATCACCCACATTGGTTAAAATTGTTATATACGTAACAACAGAAGACAAGGGCCAGGCAACAGATCGTTTTATTACGGAAATCAACACGTATTTATATAAATTTCACATACATTATTATAGCCTAGTCAAATAGACAAACGCAGTCTCCTGATTGGTTGTTTTCGAGTTCCTCGGAAAGTGGAGTCATCTATCTGTGAATCATATTGGCCCACGTTTAAGTTTGCTGTGATTGGTTGTTGAAACAGCCTTGTTCACATTTTCTCACGGTCCATATTAGTGACCTACACATTGACGTAGATTAATGTCAACCAGTTGGTTAGCAGGCTGCTCTCACCACATGTATATAAGTCTATGTAAATTAGAGTAAAGCCTGAAGAAGATCTAACTGAAAGCAACAGTAGTGTTCGCTTATATGTCTTGTTTGAATAGTAATTCCGTTTTTCAGGGGAAAGTGTGTTGAAATTTCCCCTCAATTTATGCAAATTCGGAGTCACGTACTAATTTAAAAATCACAAATTTGATTTAGGAAAGCATGATATGTCCTCCCAGGTGAAATAAATTATGACTGTTGGAGATGAGCTGGTATATTAACTGATTTCTTGCGCATTTGACGGCTTGAAGCTCCACTTTATTCACTGTTCACTTACTGGTTCAAAAGCGAAACTAAATTTTCTTTTCATTCCATAAAATTGTGACAGATATCAGCCAAACATTACCAGCAAATTCTTTATTATGAGTGTAAGGTTGTTCATACTATACAACAGTAAGTTTCAATTAACAGAAGATCACTAAACTATTATTCTTGCCACTGGATTTTTTTTGAGACACTGCGAAATGACCCGTTAATTACATTTGGTAGTTGGGCTAACTATACAGTGCCGCCGAAACTGCGACGCAACAAGAGAAGAATGGAAGACAGACCACTGAAGTAAAGACCTTTTACAGTCTCATATCAACAGTCAAGTTAAAGTGAATGTAGTATTTTAGGAAATTAGGTGTATAGACCACACTGCTGTCTGCGTCTGTCAAAATACTAAATTAATTTTTAGTTAGAATAATTTATTTCCTATGGCATTACCGAGTGGAATATAGGGCTTGAGCAACACATGTACATTTTGTCTTCATTTATGCGATCCTCCTTATCTGCCTCCAAGATCGCTTATAACCTCTCATCTCCTGCTCATACAGTCTCCTCCATGTCCCCCTCAAAGCGACATCCAAATCGTCTATTCTTATTGAGGTTCCACTTGAGGCTCTGCCTAGTTGGTAATGTTACTCAGTGGTCTCCTCGGTGTGCATCCAACCCATCTCCATTACTTTCGGCATATTTATTGGGCATTAGGTTCTTAGCTAGTTCATTCCCAGAGTTTCATATTGTTTATTCTGTCCGGCTGGTCATTTGATAAAAGCCCCCACTGGCCTGTTAGAAATGCTTTCAGTGAAACTCCATGCAGAACCACTGACGTGACATTAGTGTTTAGAAATCCTAATCTTGTTTTTTATGCTGCATGCAGCAGATTTACACGCTAACTTCAGAATAATGAAGGTCTGTCATGCTTTTCTGAAGCTGCTTTTGATATTCTCATACGTTTCATGTGTAGTTGAATGATTCTGGAACAGATGGCCTCCTTTAAATCTCTTTTTCGATTGTGATTGGTACTTATTGTTGTTACTGATTAGGTATCTTTAACACCTCTGTCTTCTCTATCTTCACTTGAGGTTCTGTTTTCTCTGCACTCCCCTCCGATCAACTTGTTGATTTTTGCCTGTAAATCTTCGAGTTTGTGTGCAGTTAGACATAAATCGTTCGTAAGGTCTAGTTCTTGTGAAGTCTTTTCATTTATTCAACGAATGATTTTCTGACGTTGTCTTACATTGGCATTTCGCGACATGATGCATTGTGATGGATGATGTTTCTTGCACAGTTTATTGCTTGAAAGTAAATCAAGTAATTTAAGGTCGTATTTTTACAACAGAAGGCAAGACACTGAAGCCAAGGTATCTTTTTCATTAATCGAACCATCATTCAAACATTGGTTTGTGGCGTACTGATGAGGAGTCTTGAACTAAGACGAGACAGCTGTTCAGTTCTCCCAGGTTTTCCAATGGTTCTCTAACCAATGTCACCTAATGAAAAAATCTTGTAACTAGTCAAACTTCTGTTATTATATATATATACAGTTTATATTCGTTAAACAATCACTGAGCGAATGATTTCCGTTTACATCAAAGGACGTGAAATAGAATGTTCAAATACATACACAGTATTCTGGTGCCAATGCAGTACTGAAGTGTGGAAAAAATTATTCTATCTCTAACATAAAATTGAATGTTCAAATAGATATATTGCATGCAGTATTGAACTGTGGGAATACGTGAGAATAACATTCCGTTGGCACACATTGTCTGTATCACATCACCACAGTATTACGTTACAGATATCCGTGAATTTAACACAAAAACAGAGAACAGACGAAGATGCTTATTGCCATATCAGCAAAGGAACTTAGTTAACTGAATAGAACAACCGAGGATACACTAACTTGTGTTTAAAACATCCAATCTACTGTCCTTGCAAAGTTTCTTTCCATGAAATAAGCAGTACCGTGATTCAGAAATACTAGCATACATCCGGAAGTTACTTATTTAATTGGAACTAGTAGTAGAATCTAAGGTATACATTTCATCCTGTTTGTGACTTATCAGCTAGACGCACCTGCTAGTGATAGGGTTCTCACTAAGACACAAACTCAGTCACTCCAATTTGGTTCAAACAACAAGGTATAATGCACTCAGCCGCTAGAAGTGCTAATTTCTCAAGCAACATTCACTTAGTTAACACCTAGCAGTTATAGCTTCTCCCAATACCAACAGTTAAGCTTTGACTGATTTAAATTTCAGGATTTCATCATGAGCTGACATTAGTTAGAGAACCAATGGAAAACCAGCTGGGAGTACTGGACAGCTGTTTCGTAAGCCTAGTTTGGGACTCTTTAACAGTACGCACCCACTGCCAATGTTCGGACCCAGGACCTTCTGGTTACAAGCTGAGCTCGTATACCATTAAGCCACTGGGACTCGATCCGATGACCCATGAATCCTAACTTCTACCAATTCACGACGACATAGTGCGACCTCTAGCCAACGTCTTCGGCAAGTATTTGTCCTCACACCCGACCTGCTGCACTCTACTGGTCACCACTCCTCACTAGAACCACAGGTAACTACCTATTTTATTATGGCCAGTCGCCAGTGAGCATCTCATTGATATTCAAGTGTTGGTTTGTAGGGATTTGATTGCGTACTGCTCAAGAGTCCCAAACTAGGCTGACGAAACAGCTGTCCAGTACTCCCTGCAGGTTTTCCAGTGGTTCTCTAACTAATGTCAGCTCATGATGAAATCCTGAAACCAATCAAATCCCCACAAACCAACACTTGAATGATTTTATTTTTATTTTATTATGACAAAAATTGAATGACATCAACCACTTAGTTACAAACAAAGACACCAATGAACACCAGAGAAAATAAATTTAGAAATGTTTGTTTTTCTTCAAAAGAAACATGAGTGAATAAAAACTCAGTAAAAGAAATTATTTTAAATATTACTTTTTACAAGTAGTACATAGATTATACTGTGATAAGTTAAAACAAAATGATGATGTTTAACAAGTTATCAAAGAAAATATTGACCGATTGTTTAATTACTGGGAACTGTTTCATGAACTCTGATTACAGAATCCGTAATGGGCTACCTTCAAGTTCTCCGTTGTTACTAACACCTGTCAATTCTCTTTAGTCACCTAAAGGGAAACAAAATAACAGAGAATAAAGTGGCTTAATTAATTCGAAATTATTATTATTATTATTATCAATTAGACAAGTGATATAATGCTGAAAATAATAAATAAGATCGATTAGAAGTGATTTTCTATTATAATTTCCTTAGATTCAGGGTGGAATATATGAATACAACAGTACATCTCCCTTTCACCCTGTCCTCTTCAATCTTCTTAAGCTGATTGAACGATTACCCATAAGATCTCATTCCCTGGTCACAGTTCGAACCCCAGCAGGTGCGTAATGCCAGTGATTCCCAAACAAGAATGAAACAGCTGTTCAGTACTCCCAGGTTTTCAGTGGTTCTTTAACTGATATAAATCCGTGGTCATACTCGTAAAAACAAATCTAATCCTTACAAACTAACTCTTGAAAATTAAATATAACTATCCAAAGAACTTCATTACGAAAATCAACACTGACCTAAAATATGGTCTAAAACGTATTCCAAAGATTTGGATCTCGACAGTTATCCTTCAATGTACATTAAAAGCGTCAGGCATTATCAGAAGAGTACTGAGTAGGCACAGCATCAGAATTTTCTTCAAGATATCTGACACACTACAAGCAAAGCTGTCCATTTAAAAGATCAAATTCCAAAGCATTCTCAATCTAATCTTCTCCGCAGATTATAATACTTTGAATGTGATGCGATATACATTGGACAAACATCCCGAGAAATCAAGATAAGAAGAAATGAACACCTCAAAGCTACTACTTTACCATCGAGAAGTCCAGCTGAACTACAAAAGCGTGAAAAATCACCAGCCATTTTTGGTCTACACATTATATAATCAAGTCGTTAAATTGATTTTGACAATATTGAAATCATCCAGAAAAAATTTCAGAAATCACAAACAACGTTTAACATCAGAAACACTTCACATGAAATGGAACCTAGACTGTCTGAATGAGAATGATGAACTAAAACAGAATTTGATTTGGGTAGAGCAGACACCTCCTCCATGAAATGACAAAATCAACACGAATGTGATGAGCAATTACATTATGTAAATACATGCCATTTTTTTGAGTTTGTCCGCTTATCACTACCAATTGGCCAACCTGACAAGGCAAAAATGCCCTCATGCTGACGAAAGATGATTAAGTTGTTGTTATATAAGCTGAGATTTTGTAAATTCTGGTTTAATACTTCTACTCTGATAAAGTTGTTGGAAGTATTAAATAGCGAAACGTCAGTGAGAACAATATCAGTTTGCTTTTCATTCATTGGGAAATATAAAAAATTTTATAGTAATAAAGATAGACATAGGTCTGAAAGGAAGTAGTACTCCTGAATCCAGTATTACTGCAGAACCCGATAAAGTATCTACACATTTTATACTCAACCATTTAATAATGAGTTGTTTTCATTCAGTGTTCTTAAAGAAAACTTATCATTCTGAACACAAAAAGAACATAAATAATTTAAATTCGGTAGTGTTTCCACGAAATATATGCGTATGCATACGTTCTCTGCATGCTAACTGTCTACGCTTAGGTATCAAAGTAAGCTTATTTCTGTGTCTCATATTCATCTTTGGCATTTAGAACAATCTACAAACATAAATAAGTTTTGGTTACAGGATTTCATCATGAGCTGATGTTGGTTAGAGAACCATTGGAAAACAAACTGAGAGTACTGGACAGCTGTTTCATCCCACTTAGTTTGGGATTCTTCACAGTACGTATCCACCAGTGAGAACAAATACTCACCGAAGACATTGGCTAGCGGTTGCACTATATCGTGAATTGGCAGAAGTCAAAATTCATGGGCCATTGGATCGGGTCCTAGTGAGTGGCTTAATGGTCTACGAGCTCGCCTTGTAACCGGAAAGTCCTGGGTTAGAACCCTTGTTGTGGGAGCACACTGCTGAAGGGTCCTAAATTAGGACGAAACAGCTGTTCAGTACTCCCTAGTTGTTTTCCAATGGTTCTCTAATCAATGTCGGGTAATAATGAAATACTCTAATCAATCAACCAAATCCCTATAAACTGATACTTGAATATCAATGAGTTTTGCTTTAAGGTGGAATATCGCCATAAATCAGTGTAAAAGATTTATACACTGACTGAAGACTGGTCACGAACTAACTTCATTTGTAGAATTGTAGAAATCTAGGGTGCACTGCACATATATATTTTCTCCTTGTCTGAGATTGTTCAGAGAGACGCACCTGTGACCTTACTAGGGTTTGGACACAGGATCTCCAGGATACATTTTAAGCTCGTCGACCATTTAGTTTTTTTTTATTTCTTTACGTTCTCAGTGGAACGTAAGGCTTCAAGCTAGAGGCTTGAAGTTTCGTTAGCAGTGGTATTTATTTCTACGGGAAAAGACTGTTAGCCTCATGTCAAAACTTCCCTCTTTACCAGTCTTCTCACTGGCTTAACGAGGTATAAGAGTGTATCAGTCGGGGATCGAAACTCAGATCACATGTGGCGTGGCTGGTGTGCATTCTACCGCTGTGACACCGACACACTGGTTAGTAGCTTGATCAAAGTATTATTCAACCAGAATTTATAAAATCTCAGTTGATATATAACAAACCAATCATCGTTCATCAGTACGAGGTAATTTTTACGTTGTCGACAAGTTGGCCAATTGGTAAAAATGACAAAACCATATGTAGACTGTTGCATTTGATAAGCGATTTAAATCATAAAAACAGCCTTGTGCTTACATTTATGAAATTACTTATCACATTCATGTTGATTTTATCTCTTTATTTCACTTTCATAATGATGAATATCATATACACAATACCCAAATGTTTCAAACCGTGAAAAGCGAAATTTAAGTGTTGGTTTATAGGGATTTGATTGATTGGTTACAGGATTTCATCATGAGCTGACATTAGTTAGAGAACCAATGGAAAACCAGCTGGGAGTACTGGACAGCTGTTTCGTCAGCCTAGTTTGGGACTCTTCAGCAGTACGCACCCACCGCCAATGTTCGAAACCAAGACCTTCTGGTTACAAGGTGAGCTCGTATACCATTAAGCCATGGGGACCCAATACAATGACCAGTCCATGAATTCTAACTTCTGCCAATTCACGACATAGAGCGACCGCTAGCCAATGTCTTCGGCGAGTATTTGTCCTCACACCCGACCTGCTGCACTCTACTGGTCCCCACTCCTCACTAGAACCACAGGTAACTACCTATTTTATTAGGGCCAGTTGCAAGTGAGCACCCAATTGATATTAATTGGCTAGTGGTTGTGCTATATCGCGAATTGGCAGAAGTTAGGATTCATGGGCCATTGGATCGGGTTCCAGTGGCTTTATGGTCTACGAGCTCGCCTTGTAACCAAAAGGTCCTGGGTTCGAACTCCAGCGTGTGCGTACTGAAGAAGAGTCTCAAAGTGGGACTAAACAGCTGTCCAGTACTCCCAGGTTTTCCATTGGTTCTCTAACTAATATCACCTCATGATGAAAAGTGAAATTGCTTTGGACATACATAAATTAAACTGAATCCCTCTGAAAGTCATGCCGTTAAGTTTAGATTCAGACCTGTGAGGACTCATTCACTTCCATGATTTTTGTAATTTTGACGGCACTGTCATAAGAAATAAACAAAATACTACCTGTCTTGGTATCATTTTCTCGTCAAATTTTAGCTGTTCGTCTCATATCGTGTTGATTTCTAAGAAAATCTTTCGTCTGACTTATTAAATGGGATAACTCAACCTCTTCTTTTACAATATACTTATTCATGCATCCTTCCTGTTCTTCTTTGATTGTTCCCCCTTTATACTTCCTTCAGGTTCTAAAGAAGATTTCCATATTACGTAGAACATTGACGGCACTAAGTAGGTGTAGTAGTATGACTTTGACCAAACTGACTGGCATTATTGTCGATAAGCATTTTAAATCTTGCAAGCAACTTGCTTGAGAAATTTTGTCACAAATTGAACGTTTTGTTTATTCTCAACTTTCTCCGTATTTCCCATTCAGTTACTGGAATGGAATCCACTGACCCCATGAATCCCAACATTTTCCAGTTTGTGACAGTTATATGGATGATGTCATTCTCTGAATTAGCCATACTTGATCAAATGTATAAACACACTTTCTATTATGAAACTGATAATTTAGAAAGTAAATAAATGTTATAATCAAAACTAGTTACATAAAATTTCAAAATATCATTTATCAACAAAACTTACTTTACATATAGACACGTAATTTGGACATTTAATACGTCCCATTAATTTAAGTTTTTCACGCTTTGCTGTAAAATTAATTATACCACCTTCAATTGGACATGCCATACTTCGGTTGCCAATAATGATTTCAAGTTTTTCAGAGCAAGAATACTAAAAGAGATAATAAGAATAAGTTTTACAATGTGTATTGCACAACTTTCTCAAAGGAAACACGACAATGAATGCTACCGTATCGAGATAATATTTTGATGAGAAGTATAACATGCAATCTGCAGACTTTTTAAAATAATTTTGAGGTTTTATCATGAGCCAGCATCAGTTAGGGGACACCGAGTAGCTGTTTCGTCTTAGTTTGAGACCCTCCAGTGGATTGCACCCATAGCCGACCCACAAAGAGGTTAACGATGCCAACTGGTTTACTATTCAGCAATTGGGTGGCAATTTGTTGACCAATAAATTCTGTCAGCTAGCTATAAAGCACTATGACAATCTCCTGGTGAGTTGTAAGCACATACTGTTGGAGAATCTCAAACTAGGACAAAATGTTGTGCAGTACTCATCGAATTTCAATAATTCCCTAACTGATGTTAGTTAGTGGTGAAATTCCCACAAAACTGAACGTCTAAGTATCTCTAGAATGTCTCTAGTCCCTAGAATTCGATGGTTCGCTTAAAGCTGTTTACATAGTGTTTTCAGCTTCACACTGAATGCTTAGCTCATATCTTAAGTGACGACTGAAATGCATTTAGGAAGTGCTCGATAACAAAGTGCGACATACTTTTGTTTCATATGTCAAGAAGTCACTGTATAAAACACATCATTCTTGATGTTTGAAGATAACACGTATAAATGCGTTTCGTATGTGGTTGGAAAATGAAACCACATGAGTGCAGTGTAAGCGGAGTGTGATGTATGTAATGAGTGCGATGACCGTTTGAAGAAGAGCTCCTTTTTCTCAAAACCATCCTGGTTCAAAATGGATACCCACCGCGTTTCGTGGAGAAGAACATGAAGCTAAGGCCAAAAGAGTAGAATACGCTTCAGTGCAAAAGAAGACAGTCTATTTCAATCTGGAATTCAGGGGAGACCTAGCAGCAGATATCCTTATAAGGAGAATCTCCAATTTCCTGAAGAAGATTTTTCCGGCGACAACTCTAAGATTGATATTCTCTAACCTCCCACTACTTCGGAGCAGCGGGAAAGACAGACTTCCGCATATGACCACTTCACTGCTCATAAATCAGTTCACCTGCTCTTGCGGAGCTAGGTACATAGGTTGTTCTATGCGGTTCTTATCGAAATGTGTTAGAGAACATCATCCAGCATGGCTGCAAAGAGGAGGCACTGGTTCAATCAGAAGCTCAACAACTGAACCTCTCGTCAATATCTGTCACAGAATCTCAACTGACTCATTACTTAAAGTCATTTACAAAGTGAACAAAAATCTACCAAATGAAGTGTGTTTTCGACTACTTTGTTCTGCGGAAGCTCTCACCATATGCATCGAAAAGCCGGAGCTATGTGTTCAAAAGAAACTAGTCCAGCCTTTACAACTACCATGGACCTAGTTCGGTGTGTTCCCTTATCCCTCAGTGTTTTTGTTTTGTTATCTGTGTGTGTAATTTTATCTTTTTGCCTTCACTCTATTAATCCTGTAAAATCAGTTATTTTAAGTTTGTTTCCATGCTCCTCCTGATCACACTTGTAATCCGTTTGGAATAACCGTTTTACAATTATATTCTAATCCTGTGTAACTTTTTGTTTCTATGCCTCTTGTAATCTGTATTTACACCTCGTAACTTACATTTCAAGTTGAAAATTTTGATTTCAATTTGTTTCCATGCTCATTCTGTTCACATCTGTAATTTATTCTATCCGTGCGTCTCTAAGCCTCTTGTAATTCATATCAAGTTAAAAATAATTATCACCTTTTATTCACCTTTAAAATTATTTCTCCAGTTATCAAATGTTAATTTTGCATACGTTGTAACTGTTTTCTAATCCTATGCAATCGTGTCTCTAAGCCTCTTGTAATCTATATTTGTACCTTCAAACCTTCATATCAAGGCGAAAATTATTATCACCTTCGTTACTATGTGAAATTAAACAAATAATAATTGTATCCATGTTAACTAATCTATATAAATGCGATTGTACAGCTGATTTTGAGAATGAAATCACCTGAAAAGATCGCCATCTTTGCTGAACTTCTAATGTTCCAGTGGGTATGTAAAAGATGAATATAACAGGAGGATACCTTAGTAAACTATGTTGAAAATTGTTTCATGCTGTTGAAAGAAAGCCAGCGGTTCAGCAGTAAAATGCTGGCTAATCATGCAAACGGCTCAGGGTTTGAACTTCAGTCAACTCACTCTTTTACCCCAATAAAGAGGGAAGGTTAGGCGTGAGGCTAACAAATTTACCCCCTACAAAAATGAATAACTCTACTGCTTTTGATGCTTCAAAGCTCAAAACTTGTTCCACCAGAAACGCACAGAAATAAAATTGACTAATTATTATTAAGTGTATGCTACTCATAAATAGATTTCAGTAGTGTATTCAATAACTTCTGCAGATAAGCAGTAATAATTTACATATAAATAGAAAAGACAATAAAAAAGGAAACTCGAGAAGGTGATTAGACTGAGAATAGTCTAATGAGCAACAGACTACGACTGAAAAAACAAATCCAACTTAGACAAGTTGTGAAATTGAGTGTCGCGTATATGGTCTGCTAAATACTGATTGTGTTGTGTCCCAGTGAATATTGGTTATAGCCCCGTGAATTTCGTTCTCTTCAAGTGAACTTTATCTGACAACCATTAGTTAACACAAACAAAAATTATTCTTGGAAATATCATTTGGCATATATATATATATATATATATATATTCTTTTTGACGAATTAGTAGAAGTTAAAATTCATTGGGCATTGAATCGGGTCCCGGTGGCTGAATGGTATACGAGCTTGTCTTGTAAGCGGAAGGTCCTGGATTCGAACCCCTTGGGGTGGGTGCATGCTGTCACCTAAGATGAAATAGTTGGCCAACACTGCCGAATTGTCAATGGTTTTCGAACTGATATCAGTCCGTTATACAATCGTAAAAACATATATATATATGTCTTATAGATTATAACATGCCTTTTTAAGGCCTTTCCATGTTAATAATGCATGTTAAAAGACCGACTAGTAAACAAAGAATATTCTTTTTGATAACTCCCCTATCAAGTTACTCAGTTATATGGCCCTAATAATTCAGGAATTATTTCAAGTCAGACCCCGTATTGCTACTATTAAGAGGAACATTGGAAACCAGGTAGTACTGGACAGATGTTTCACACTTGTTTGTGGCTTTTCGGTGCTGCACACCCACAGCCACCTCAGGAGTTGAATCTAGGGCCTTCAGGTTACGTGACGAGCTCACTGATCATTCGCCCACTAGGATGCAATCCGGTGGTTCATAAGTTAGATCTTGTATTAAATTCCGATTCTCGACACTAACCTGAAAGTCCTGAATTCGACCCCTGAGAAGAGTCATGGGTGTTTGAAACGAAACAGCTTTTCGGTAATATCTGGTTTTCAATGAACCTCTTACTCATATTATGGCGAGAGGTGGCTGCTAGAAGAATTGGTAGACAGTCATTTACGTCAATGTTTATGTCCCAAATGTCAGTCGTGTAAGAACAACAACGAAGACTGACAGCAGACTTTGCGTAGGCGAATAAAATTAGTGGATAGATGATCTGAACTTCAAGAAACAGCCACAGAGATAAAATTTGGGCAGTGTGGCAGAGAATAATTACATTATGGAAAAAATATTGTTTCTGACAAAATCACACAGTGTGGTACAGTATTATTTATTAATGACGTTTCGAGCACAAACTATTGCTCATAATCACATGATATGATTTTTTTAAGCACTTTTTTATAATAAAGCTTTATTGCAGACAATATGCGAATAGATGACACAAAAATGTCAGCGTATTTACTGCCAAAATACTTTTTCTTCATACAGGATTTACGTGTAAAAGAATATTCTGAAGCATATCTTCATTTCGATTGGACACTAGTAACTAATGTGACGTGTGTAGTCCTTTCTTTGGTGCAGACTGAATTATATCAGTCAGATTTTGCAATGTGGCCACCATTCTAGGTAGCCCGCCATTACGGTGTAGATACGCCCTGCTGACGACTGCCAACAACTACAAAACCTAGGTCCAAAGCTTCCTGTGGCCGACTGCCTCCAACTATCTAATATATATTGATTTCGATGAAGAACTGCATAGCGTTTACTTAGAAGCAAGTCAGATAAGCGTACATGTTGATGTATAGGTCATTTGATATAACTGAATGATTAAAACAGTAATTAAACTAAACATTTTGGTGGAGACCAATTTTGGTAGCCCACTGATTCAAGAAGGCCGCCAACAATAATTGTGATTTATTGTATCTGTGATTTATAGCATGCATCAATCGAATATAAACTGCTTGCGAACGCCCACCGGTATGTCTAAATAAAGATATAATAGCAATCATCAGACCATTTGTTCATGAAAGGTTTTAGACCTAATACTGAAGTATATTTTCCCGTCATCTCTTTGGACTGTGGGTACCAAATAATCCAAACAGAAGAGGCTTTTGAAATATTCCTTAAAGCAACCACATCTGTAAGCTGAAGAGTAACAAGTTTAACCACTGTTTCTGCCGCCGATGTACTGTGGAATCTATCATTTCATAAATACTACATTATTTTTCTCAGTTTACCTGACATTCATAGAAAGAAAACCAGTAGTTCAGCGGAGAGTCTCTTTCCGGTGAATTCATTTTCACAGCTGAACAGTTGCAAATATATATATATATATATATATATATATATATACATAATGTTAATCTTAGCGGTATATTTGTTCATATTATCAGGTACTTTGATCTGTAATCTATTGATATCACTGGTTTAATGTTATTTAAAACAGTCATGTTGTTAACAATAGTTCTTTAATTATTATGGGTATGTAACTTTAGAACCCGATGAGGAAGTTATCACAAAGAATACTCTTTATTGGTTAATAAGTCTTTTGAAATTTTTCATGGGCATCTTTAATCAGGTCATGTTATGAAGAAGACAAAAGAAACTTTTCTTTATCGACGAAATCATCTTCAGAGGCTAGCTGTACAGTCGTATTTATATTTACCAAAAATATACAGTGGTCTATTATTGAGTAATAAGGGGTGAAATAATTGATGTAATTACTCGAAACTGGCTTTAGAAGTGAAAATTAAAAGTTGTAAATCATGTGGTACTCAACGGCACAAAAAGAGAAATTTCATAAGGTCAAAATTGCTATTGAGTGAGATGAAAGATAGTAGCTGAGTGTCAATTTAACAAGTCTGAAGAGGGTAGAATACGAGACTGGACAAACTTTTTCTGTATACAGAGTTCAGGGTTGTACTGACTAATTGCCAGGGGCTCCGCCATACACAAATCCCGAAACCTGACGCCCTCTGTAACATTTGGCCTCACCTTGTAGATGATCTTGAAAGACGACTCTGGTGGAGCTACGTGGCCTGAGTTCACCAAGTACTCGAGAACTGAGAACTCTTCACTAATCGTTCCCGTAAAAAATTTTCATTTTTTCTTTAATTTTTTTAATTTTTAATTTCACTTTTAGTTTACTATTGCTTTAATAATTAATTTACTATTATCAATCTCATATGCTCCTTCTGTACATTTTCACACCCTCTTCAGACTTGTTAAATTGACACTCAGCTACTATCTTTCATCTCACTCAATAGCAATTTTGACCTTATGAAATTTCTCTTTTTGTGCCGTTGAGTACCACATGATTTACAACTTTTAATTTTCACTTCTAAAGCCAGTTTCGAGTAATTACATCAATTATTTCACCCCTTATTACTCAATAATAGACCACTGTATATTTTTGGTAAATATAAATACGACTGTACAGCTAGCCTCTGAAGATGATTTCGTCGATAAAGAAAATTTTCTTCTATATTAGTTTGTTTATTAGATATATATCACACAGTGAAACAGTATTATTCACTGGGTGACGTTTCGAACAAAATTTATTGTGCATAATCATATCAGTTGTGAACAATAAATTTTGTTTTCAAAACCATGTAATCCAGTAAATAATATAATATAAAAGAAAGATTCAGCGAAGAAAATTTCCTTTATCGACGAAATCATCTTCAGAGGTTGTACAGTCGTATTTATACTTAGAAAAATGTATAGTGGTCTATTATTTTTCTAAGTATAAATACGACTGTACAACCTCTGAAGATGATTTCGTCCAAAAAAGAAAATTTTCTTCACTGAATTTGTCTTTTATTTTCTCCAGTCCGTGTTAATTTTATCATTGCATATATTTGTTTTAGCATATTAAAAGTCAATAAACTGACTTACTAAAACCTACTTTATGACAAGTGCCTAATATCCTCTTATCTTTCATATACGCCTTTCCTCTGATCAAGTGCCAAGGTGAATCATGAATTATACAGATTGAATTATCACCGAAACTTTGCATGTACAAATTTTCACCAGATGCTGCTTGCAAAAAGAAATAAAACAAAATTCATCTTTAGGAAAACAAATATGTATACATTGTTAAAGTTTCAAATTTGATCACGGAATGATATCAATTAACGATTGATGTTAACGGGGCGGTTGTCAAAGTCATCTACCGCGCATACAAGCTAATCCTAACTTCACCCTAAGAGTTCGTCTACTGCATATTGCTAAGGCTGTTGAGATCCACATTATGAAACCTAACTTATGTATCCAAAAGGGGCTGGTTCAAACACTGTCCTTACCCAACCGGCTATCAAGGTTTGAGTGATCCTCAATTTGTTGTGAAAATTTCCTTAATTTCATTTGATATTCTATTTGTTATTATATTTTTATGCTTATTGTATTTTTTGCATCTTTAGTGAACTGTAATTCCATTGATCTTACTTAACAAATCGATTTTATTAAAGGAACGCTAATACTTTTGATTGGACACTAGTAAGTAACTAGCGTAATGTGTTCAGTCCTTCGCTTACTGCAGACTGAATTAAATCAGTTGAGCCACCAAAGCTATGTGGCTTGTCATCACGATGCATTGTGAATTGTTGGTATTAGATGGTTGCAGGCGATCGGCTACAGGAAGCCCTAGGAACTAGGTTTTGTGATAGTTGGCACTCACAAGTCAACAAGGCGTATCTGCAACCTTGAAGGAACTCATGTCCCTTCTGAGATTCGAAACTGTGTCACCGAGTCGGGCTGCAGTCAGAGACGTTACTACTGAGCTATTCAGGCTCAAGATTTACTTCCAGTGGGAATTTATCGGATACTGCAGTCAGTCTGCACCAAAGATAAGACTGCATACATTACAATAGCTACTGCCTAGTGTCTAATCAGTAACACTTGATACAGTCCTGCAGATGATCAATCGCCAGCCGGAATAGCTTAGTGGTAACGTCTCTGACTGTAGCACTGAGTTGCCCCTTGGTTGGAATCTCAGGAGGGACATGAAATCCATCGAGGTTGCAGACAGGCTTTCGTGATGAATGCCAACTGGCACGAAACCTAGATCAAGCAAAGTTTCCTACCGATTGACTCTAGCCATCTTATACGAATAAACACTATTATTGTTAATGACGTCTATTTTGGAGTATTCTATGTATATATAAGCATTTATTTAATTGTAGAGCTAGAAGAGGAATTTATCAAGAAGGATATTCTTTGTTCAGTGTTTTTTTTGGTTTATTCTGTTAGAGAACCATTGAAAACCAGCTAGCAGTACTTTCCAGCTATTTCGTCCAGGTCTGTGACTCATGGACAGTACGCATCCACTGAGATTTTTGAACTCAGGACTTTCCAATTACAAGATGAGCTCACAAACTATTTAGCCACTGGAACCCAACTCAGTAAAACATGAATTCTAACTTCTACCGGTATATGTTAAGCTGGTTGTATATTATGAGTAGATTCACATTGTCATTATACTGCGATAGTGTGATAGAGACAGTGTGTGCCAACGGAATGTTATTCTCACATATTCCCATAGTTCAATTCGGCAGTAACAACAGAATAGGATATATCTATTTGAACATTCTATTTGATGTTAGAGACAGAATAATATCCCATAGTTCAATACTGCATTGGCGATAGAATACTATGCATGTTTGAACATTCTGTTTCTTGTCGTTTGATATAACCGGGAATCACACACAGTGTACATATATAAACAGCGGTTTGATCAATGAGAAGTATACTCTGACTTCCGTGTCTTGCCTTCTGTTGTTACATTTGTGCCTCAGAATCTTCGTCCAGTGTTGGTGACGAGTGGCGCAGTAAGTTTATCAGGGCCACTGCCAATACAAGAGGATCACCATCAACTCCTAGGTTGGTGGTACGAAACTGCTGCAGGGTCCGCTATTTATCCATTGGACTGTCGAACTCCTCCATCAAGCGATGAGTTACTGACTCCCAAGTTGCTCGCCTTTCTATTTGCTTCACACTATTATATGCTGCCTTCACCCAACCTCTCAACAGCTCTCCAAGTAAAAGCGACTTCGCTGATGGCTCTTGAAAGGTATTCAACTCCGCGACAGCCTCAAAGTCCTACAAAGAAGATCTACATGTCTCCTTTTTCAAAAACTGCAGACTGTGGGATTTTCACTTCTCGACAGGCAGTGACACTAAAATGTGACAACGGAAGGTAAGACACGGAGGCAAAAGCATATTTTTCATTGATCAAACCGCTGTTTACATATATACACTTTTATACTGTCTAACCAATAGTTGAGCAAGTGATTTTGGTTTACATCAAACGACATGAAATAGAATGTTCAAACGCATACTTGGTATTCTGTTGCTAATACCAAATTGAACTGTGGGAATATGTGAGAATAATATTCCGTTAGCATACATTGTCTGTATCACGCTATCACATTACTACTGAATGTTTTCTGCAAATTTTCAGCTTCATATGTGTTTCGAAATATGAGCATATGTGGTAGTTACATTGATAATAGTAGCATTTTTTCTTAGTCAATGTTATTTTCATTATGCCTAGAAATCGCCTGAAGTGCTAGTCACTAATAAAATTACCAGACATCTGTTTTAATATATTTAGGAAGTTCTGAGTGACTAGAGCTTAGCACTTACTGTAGGGTCTAATGTAAAAGTGTTTATTTAGGCCAATCACAATTACGTCTTCATTTCTGAAAACTATGGAGAAACTTTTCTTTAATTTCCTTAAACCTTCTCTAAAAAACTTTTAATGACCCAAAGTAGTTTGTTGACAAATGCAGTAGAAGCACATTAGATGCTGTCGGTGTACTCCACAACAATATTGTTTCAAGTTTTGATAAAGGCGCAGATTTTGTTCTAGTCTCATTTTTATACTGCATTACCGCTTTTGACTCTGTTGCTAGGGCACTTTTACTAAGCAAGCTGATTTCACCAAACACTAAGTTCTGAGTGACATGATGTCTGTTTTCTTATTTCTTGGGTAGCAAACACCAAACTATTTTGAATGGAAAGCGCTCCACTTCGTTACTAGTGGAAATGAGGCGCTGTACTCTACCTATTCCTTTTTTCCTTCTTTTCGCATGACCTTCCATATTCTTCCAAAGCTAACTTCCTTGAACATGCCGATGATCTTACCATTTCTGTTCCACCAGTTTTTGCTTTGGATTCCTCTTATATGAATAAATTCTTGTCTGAAGTTAACAAATGGTCTCAATTTAATGGTCTTAAACCAAAACCACCTAAATGTCATATAAGAGGTTATTTGGTGGATGGTGACTGGCAGTGATATCCAGGATGCGCATTTCGCCTGTCCTGTTTGGGACTCGTCAGCTGGATATACCTGCATTCTTCAGTGTGTGATGATTTTCCCATCGAGGCTGGAACCCAGTGTCCATAGTTTCAAACGCCAAAGCGTTATCCACTAGACCACTTGGGCCTTGAGAGCCACCCTCTTGTGCAACGAGTCATATTAATTGTTTAATCGAATTTTAGATTTTCCCGTCACCATCCACCAATTAACCTCTAATTACATGCCTAGACATCGTCAAAGCATTTGCACAAGAAGCCGACATGTCAACCTGAGACCAAGCACATCGGTCCAATCAATCGACGGGAAAATCTAAAATTGAATCAAATAAATATCATATTGTTGATTTTAGTTTCAGTTGCCAACAAGACTTGCGCTGAATGATCCAATCACATCATTTTGGTAATACTAACGAGACTGTGAAAGGGATTAAATCGAATATCTCTCATCTCGATATCAGTTTCTCTTCGAATCTCTGTTTGTCGTCTCACATCCCTTTGATTTCTAAGAAATTTTTTTGTTGGCACAGTGGTTAGGACTCTCGTCGACCATGCACATAGTCTGAGGTTCGATCCCCTGCTGACGCACACCTAATATCTATGGTCGGCCTGCAAAATTTGGGCTACCGATATCCATGCTGCAAATTCCATACTTGTACCAAAAAATACAGTGTGGAATCAAGCTGTAAATAAAAAATAAATAAATAAAATAAAGAAGTTGAAAATTTCTGCTAGCATAACTCAACCTCTTCTAGTGTTGGTTTGTAGGGCTTTGATTGGTTTACAGGATTTCATCATGAGCTGACATTAGTTTTAGAACCATTGGAAAATCTGCAGGGAGTACTGGACAGCTGTTTCGTCAGCCTAGTTTGGGACTCTTCAACAGTACTCACCCACCTTCCGGTTACAAGCTGAGCTCGTATACCATTAAGCCACTGGGACTCGATCCAATGACCAGTCCATGAATTCTAACTTCTGCCAATTCACGACATAGAGCGACCCCTAGCTAATGTCTTTGGCGAGTATTTGTCCTCACACCCGACCTGCTGCACTCTACTGGTCACCACTCCTCACTAGAACCACAGGTAACTACCTACCTGAATAGGGCCAGTTGCTAGTGAGCATCTCATTGATATTCAAGTGTTGATTTGTAGGGATTTGATTAGTTTACAGGATTTCATCATGAGTAGGTGGGTGTGTAAGTAGTAGTGAGAAGTCGAGACCAGTAGGGTGCAGCAGGTCGGGTGTGAGGACAAATACTCGCCGAAGACATTGGCTAGTGGTCGTGATATGTCGTGAATTGGCAGAAGTTAGAATTCATGGACTGGTCATTGGATCGGGACCCAGTGGCTTAATGGTATACGAGCTCAGCTTGTAGCCAGAAGGTCCTGGGTTTGAACCCCGGTGGGTGCGTACTGTTAAAGAGTCCCAAACTAGGCTGACGAAACAGCTGTCCAGTACTCCCTGCAGATTTTCCAATGGTTCTCTAACTAATGTCAGCTCATGATGAAATCCTGTAAACCTCTTCTCTTACAATTTTTTAATTCATGTATTCTGTCCATTCTCCTTTATTGTTTGCCCCGCCTATTCTTCCCTGGACTTTTCAAAAAAAGGCTTTGTCATATAACGTAGAACAATGAAGGCGTTCAACTCAACTAACTGACAGAATTGTCAATAAGCACTTCAATTCTTGCCAGCAGTTGACTAAAGTTATCTTTTCTGATACCGAACATCCTCTTTGTTCTCAACCAGCTCCTATCATCTTTTCTGGTAAAACCAGAAGAAACTTCATAAGAATTGACTTTCGTACGACTAAATATAAAAAAATTCAAACATACCATATTTTTTGAAGCGGTTTTGTGTGAAGAGACAGTCAGATGTCAGAAAACAACTTGTAGACTTTTTACATCAGTAACTGAACTGTTAAGTATAAGCAAACTTGTGTTATCTATGATACTATCTAACGTTTTCACCAACATTCTGTTTATAGTGGTTTCATTATTTTCAATATCATTATTGTTACTATTTTAAATTCTATGTATGTACATAGTTATACAAGGAGCTATATTGTTACAATATGTATAAAAACGATGAAAATTGCATACTGTGTAAACACTACTACTGTTTGGAATAGTGATTATTATTATTATTAATAGTAGTAGTAGTAGTAGTCGTAGCAGTTAAGTGATTCATACTCATAACCTGAAAATACTTTACTAATATGTAAGTGCTCTGGAAGTCGTTACATTCTTTATACATCTGTGATCTACTTACGACTGAATTCATAAGAATTTTGTGTTATAAAACTGAATCAATCTATCCGTGGTACTTTTGATTCTTTACTCAACTCCTGTTGATACGTCTTTGCATCATTATACCAGGGAAGATGAAAACCGGATTTTTTCGATTGTTTCAGGCTTCAATCTGGGATTTTGTTAAATTTCATATTTAAGTATGCTCTTTTTCTAGTATCCATCATGAAGTTCCCAACAGTTGTACTTTTGTAACCATAATTCGGTCGTTCTGATGGAAGGAGATTTGAATAAAGCAATCAGAAGACGTAATTTGTCTGAATCGTGTAATGTTGTATTCGCGCTACATATTTAGAACAATCTGATCATACACGGACTTGTCATAAGAATGTATACATATGAAATTAATAAGGAGGTAAGAGGTGAGAAAATAGACAAGTTAGGTCAAGTTAAAAGGACACATTCAAGGTCAAAATAACAATGAAGACCACTAAACTAAATAACAGAGGTAATAGTACATCTGCTATAGTATCAAAACAAAACCTTACTAAGACTCTTTTGTACCGAACAGGTGCCTCTTCAGTTGAATCTAACCAATATGCACTGAAGACACACTTGATGAAGAAAAAAGAAAGTTGGCACAAACTCTGGTTGATAATAATTATCCAGACAATTTCATCAGGAAATATAAAGTAGTCAGTGGAACACCAAGACCCACTCTCCAACCCGCCCCTAAGAAAGACGTGTGCATCAAGTTACCCTATATGGGGCATCAAAGCAGCTTGATAACTAGACAAAGGCTGAACGCTGCTGTTAAAAAGACTTTTTATGCAGCTAATGTCATAATATTAGAGAATGTAAAGCCATTATATCTATCTAAGTCCTTCGAACATGCAAAAAATGACGTCATATCCCACTGTATTTACCAATTTGACTGTATTCAATCTCTGTAATCTTTCATATTCCTTTCTACCATTACCCATTCTGTTTCACTCTTATATTTGTCAAACTCTATTAATTCTCTTCACTCATCTTCTTGTCTACCTCTGTGTGCTATTTGGAACGTGGCAACTCGAACTGCTGCACTTGGGTGCCAAGTTCTATGTTGAATCCAGACAGACAGACAGACAGATATATATATATATATACAGCAGGTCGAAGATGAGGCAGTAACTCATCGAAGAAGACATTGCGAAGTGGTCGCGCTATGTCGTGAACTGGCAGAAGTTAGAATTCAAGGACCGTTGGATCGGGTCCCAGTGGCTCAATGGTCTACGAGCTCGCCTTGTAAACAAGAAGGTCCTGGGTTCGAATCCCGGTGGGTGCGTTCTGCTGAGGAGTCCCAAACTAGGACGAAACGGCTGTCCAGTACACCCAGGTTTTCCAGTGGTTCTCTAACTGATGTCAGCTCATGATTAAATCCTCCATGCAATTTCATATATATTCCTATGACAAATCTGTGTGTAAACAGATTTTTCGAAATGTGTTGCGCAAATACATTACACGATTCAGACAAATTACGTCTTCTTATTGCTTTATGTAAATTCATAAATGTAACCAATTTTTTAAAAATGTTTAAGGATAAAAATTTATTGAATAATTACGTGTCGAAGATATTTGTCGCTAGTAAATTATCTGATGAATTACATTTCAATAAATAGTGTGTCGGTGGTGCAGGGGCAGAATGCCTGGCAGTTACACACAGTTACAGTCGATGCTTTGAATTAAGGCTGACTTGCTCTTAAACCTCGCCTAACTGTTAATCGGGCATATATTGAGCAGGCCGCTGAATGACATCGAACGCCAGGCCATTGATTGAATGGAATCTGAATGGGAAGTGACAAGTGGTTCGTCAGGTTTAGGGTGACATAGTGGAGATTGTGTGAGGAAGAGATGAGAGAGTTTGGTCGATCGTGAACCCAGCTGAAGAGGATGGTAGAAAACAGAACGAAGCGGAGATAAATTGTTGAAGCCCTATTTTCGACTTGGAACGCAAGGAAATAATGGTAATAATACAAAAAAACCGTTAGTAAGCCGGGTAAAGAATGCGTGGTGCCAGCAACCTTACACAAGCACTACTGAAACTTCAT
Organism: Trichobilharzia regenti; assembly: GCA_944472135.2. Lineage (NCBI taxonomy): Eukaryota > Metazoa > Platyhelminthes > Trematoda > Strigeidida > Schistosomatidae > Trichobilharzia > Trichobilharzia regenti. The sequence goes on along the minus strand of OX235265.1, from coordinate 20,805,331 downwards.
AAGTCTAAAGCATGAAGCCGTATGATCTCCATGGAATGAAAGGGAATGAAAAAAACTCAGTGTAAAATCTAATCAGACTACTGATTTAATCTTGTGATTGCTTACCTATAACTTCTTTATTTCCCTGATGATCGCAATAGGATATGATTTTGTCATCATATAAATACTGCATAGGCTGTGAACGAGTAAGGTAGAAATGTATTGAGAAATATCAACCAAAAATAAATTACATTTATACATATAGATTAACCGATGTCATTGAAGTGGTCAAAATTCATTTTCAGCTTTCTCAATAAATATTGTAGTCTTACAATTAATATTATTTATATTTTTGATTGGACACTATCCGGTAACTAGTGTAATATGTCTAGTCCTTCGTTTACTGAAGACTGAGTTCTATCAGTCAATCCACCGCGCTATGTGGCTTGTCATTACGGTGCACTGTTCATTGATGGTATTAGATGGTTAGAGGTAATCGGCCACAGGAAGCTTTGCCTAACCTAGATTTCGTGCCGGTTAGTATTCACCAGTCAGCAAGGCGTATCTGCAGTCTCGAAGGAAGCGATGTCCCTTCTGAGATTCGAACCCGCATCACCCAGTGGGGCTGCAGTCAGAGACGCTATTTATGCTGATGTAATCTTTTTTGATTTGTTTCAATTCATCTGCCTCAAATTCATGTCACTTCAATCCTCTTGCTGGAATCTACACGTTTCTGTTGTGAACTGTGACTTCTGAACCTCATACCATCTAAGTAATTCGTTGTGTAAGCCCAGGCGATAGCTGCTACCATGACATGGTGGTAACGCTTGCATATCCTAATGACTCGACAGGCTACACCAGATGAAATGGATGTTCCTGCAGGTGCTACTGTGAGAGAAAAGTGGCTTTGGTAATGGCCAGACTAAAAGTGGATGCGGTCGTAATGTTGTTGCTCATTTCAGAGGTTGTGACGCCTCTGCAAGACTGGAAAGCGAAATCGGGATCAAATGCCTTCCTGAGTTCGTGAATAACATTCATATTGGCTCTGTCCAAGATAACTGATGTATTCGTCCCCCTGGATTACCATTGTTTGACTTAATCCAAACATCCACAGAAACTAAGAAGTCCCAAACCATTTATTAACCAATAACAAAACATCAGTTCAGCTTAATCTTGCTTTCTTCATTTTCTGCATCATCATTTAGCTTCAAATAATTTACTAGTCAAAATTAGAACAGAAAAACTAATTTTCTCAGTTATTGAAAATTCCAAGTTTACAACTCCTTCCTACAAACCGCACTGGCATACAAATGTAACCATCAAAAACCCAAGGATATGGATGTAATAATGCCTTACATAAACAGATATGTGTTTTGATTAGTTATTCACCAGGCTTTACAGTTACGTAATAAAATATTAATCAGAGACATTTAAAACCAGTTGAGTTAACAGAAATAAAGTTCAACCGTGTGAATCATAAGAAAAGTGATCATACTACTAATAATAAGAAGGATAAATTCATGCAATTATCTACATAATCTAGGTAGTCAAGCTTGGTGAATCATGAAGCAGAATGTGAATCCGGCCAAGTTAAATTTTAAGCATCATTAAATGCCAATGGAGTGCTATCGCACCAGTGGCCTTGAAAAGCTCACCGAGCAAGTTAGTGAAACCTAGCAGACAATGTTGTCATCATTAATAAAATATGTTCATCGAAGTGTTATGCTATGAAAAGTTACGCTTTAAGCGAAAGAGAAGTTAGGGCTGGGTTAACCTAAAACAGGCGACATTATGGTTGGTTCGAGTTAGATTATTGTAAGTTTAAGGGTATTTTCACATTAGGGTTAGGTTCAAGAAAAAATAGGGTTATTGTAAGGAATAGAAGACATAAATAATTACATGCATAGAATGTGGTTAATTTACCCTGTTGTCATGAGAATAGTACTTGTGAACTGTGGTGGTAGAGTATAATTCCATTGTGGGTAACATTCATTTTGATAAGTTCTCACAGTGCTATGTATATATATATATATACACTAAGATTTACTGATGATCAGGTTTCGTGTACAATTTATTGCTCAGGAATTATTACTGTATTACACTATGAGAGTTTATCAAAATAAATTCTACCTACAGTGGAATTGTACTCTTCTGATACTCCAAACTGAAACTGAGAGGAAGGTATCCTCTGTAACATTTTTCTACAGTTTTAAGTATTTTTATTCTCATAAACACATTTTAACTGATTAAAAATGCCCATTAAAATTTTCGAAAGAATGGATACTGAACAACGAGTACTGTTTTCGATAACTTCATCATCAGGATCTAAATTTATATATATACATCATAGTGAATGAATGAATGAATTAGTGTTATGAACGACATTAATGTGGTTTAAATAACATCGAATCAATAATAATACCAATAGATTACAGCTCAATAGCATCAACATAAAATAAGCTGAATGTCAAAAAAAATTAGGAAACATAATAATACAAATTCATGAATTTATAGTTTCTACTGAAGGCTGGCCAGGGCAGTAGTAGGGTCTGGACTTGCTTCTTTTGAACACAGAGCACTGGTTGTTTGAGGTGAATTGCAATAGCCTCTGCTGTTTGAAGCATGCGGGATGCTTCGATGATTTTCTCAATTTATTAGGCGCCCGGTATATTATAGAGAAGGATTCCTCCACTCTGGCTTTGTAGCGGGTTTGCACCAGCTGGTCCATTATAGAACTGGTAATGGTTTTAACTACACCTTTACTTATCCATGCTGGGAGATGTTCTCAAGCACGAAAAATCAAGTTCCTAGAGCAACGGCCAATATAACTCGCCCCACAAGCGCAGTTGAATTGGTAGATACAATTTGAAGTGGTTAGTCTAGGTACTTCATATTTCAGTCGAGGTAGCACCGTCGGTCGTATAGAGAATAAGACGTGTCGTTTGCCAGCATTAAAAGTTCTTTGAACTGATTTTATTCCATACACAAAAATGCCTCCCTCACGTAATTGATGCTTTCGAGGTCATTCGGCGATTGGTAGTTAGTGGTGCCTAAAGTTTAACTTTCTCATGTATCCTTGTGAAACTTCAATTAGAATATGCAACACTCACACAGTATTCTGCTAACCATTTTGCTTTAAATTGTCTATGAATAATATTTTATGAGGTAATTTTAAAATCCGGCGAAACATCATTGAAATCTGTATTTATTGAAGTTTTAAAATCTTTAAATATTCCCCTTATTAATATTCGAACAAGACATACAAGCGGTCTACATTTTTTTTCATATTAATTGATTTATTGGATGTATCACACAGTGAAATAGTATTAGTATTTAATGGATGAGTTTACGAACAAAATTTATTACTGTTTATTATCATATCATCAATTATAACAACACGACTTCGAAACTTGAGTTTTATAGTTTTCTTTGTTCTCTCCAGTTTGTCATCGTAGGGGTAGTGAAATTTCCTAGAAGTTCGGGTGTTGAATCATTCCTATCACTGTGTGATATATCTAATAAACAAACTAATACGGAATCACTTACTACTACATCGCCCTAGTTTTACGTATATATTAGAGTTTTTTTCAATTAGATCTTCTTCTTCAGGTTCTATTCAAGTTAACACAGCTTTGTATATATAACATTTAACAAATGACAATGAGTTTGTGAATCATATAATCATGTGCTAAATCTTTTGAATGTAATTAATAACGATGATCATAATGATAACAAAATATTGATAATAAGGTTTATGCACGTGGTGATTAGAATAAAGAAGGTAGTAATATGTGTATATTTAGGCAATTCAATAAATAAATTATGTGAAATCTTACAAGTGTTGGCAGAAGAAGCATCAAAGATAGGACTTCAAGTGAACATAGATAAAACACAGGTGATGAAGATTCCTGGCCAACACCAACAGCAGCAACAACAACAGACAACAATCAGCATAAGTGGGAAGAACCTGAAAGAAACAACCTCCTTCACCTACCTGGGAAGCATCGTCTCAACTACAGGCGGAACTGACGAGGACATCAAAGCCAGAATCGGAAAAGCAAGACAAGCTTTCATTACTCTCAAATCTGTGTGGAGGTCAACATCATTCAGCATCAAAAATAAGATCCGGATTTTCAACTCCAATGTGAAGCCAGTGCTACTTACTATACGGATCAGAGACTTGGCCAGCGCGTCATGAAGAGCATCTCAAACAAACTTCAAACCTTCACTAACAGTTGTCTTCGCTCAATACTCAAGATCAGATAGCTGGCCAGAAAAGATCAGCAACAGGGACGGATATCTGGGAGCGAACCAACCAGGAACCGATTTTGAAACAAATAGGCAGGAAGAAATGGAGATGGATTGGCCACACCCTGAGGAAACCATCAAGCGACATCACTAGACAAGCCCTCGAAGGAACCCGAAAGGGAAGCGGCGAGTTGGTCGCCAGTGCAAGGGTGACTTGGAGGAGGTCATGCGAGGAGGAGATGAAAACATATGGGCAGACTTGTAGCGGAGTGAAAAAGTTGTCAGAAAACCGAAGGCAATGGAGGTGCGCAGCTGAAGCCCTATGTTCCTCTAGGAACTAAAGGATGTAATAATAATAATAATAAATCTTACAAGTTACGTAGTGCTAAAGATGAAGTGGAAAGGCAATCAGACTTTGAATGAATTTCATAAAAGTACGTTGGAAAAGGAAAATAAAAAAGGATGGGAGGGTTTTCCTTAATTAGAATTTACCTAGGACAAGAGAGAGACAAAGGTAGAACAAACTTCTTTTGTTGTATGCGAAGCCTAGGATTGTTCTCTCAAGGGGATTATCATAACTTCGGCTTTGCGTCTAGCAGGCGGGTTCGGATTCCGTTCAAAAGGTTCGATGGAATACGATAGATAACTTTGAAGGCACTTTCTCTGCCCATTTGGTGACCACTACCATCAATCAAATGAGTCAAAATAGAACTTCTTATGGATTGCATTTCTTCTTTTCCGAGCCATGAAGGAATGGTGCTCAATAATGCGTTTGTTGAGCTGTCTAGTTGTTCACCTTATATAGTTCTGTCCACAGGAGCGACTAAATTTGTAGATACACATAGAAGTGCCGCAGCTGGCTAGGTAGCTTGTCTTTCTCATGAGCAATCATAATTGGTCAGCTGGAAAATGACAAACAATGGGTGGTGGCGGTAGTATAAGTCCGTTTTATTGCTCTCGATAATCTTAGAAGAAAGACTTCAATAGCCACGTCCCCATTGAATCGCAATTTCAGGAGCTGTTTTTTATTTTTAACTGTTGTCATTTTCTCTTTATTATACCTGGTGTTCACATGTCTCTTTAGAAGTCTACTAGGATAGACCTTTTGAACCGACATACTTTGGATGGTTAAATTTCTTATATATAAAGCTATGCGAATTAGAGGATCTAAATCAAAACAATATCATTTATTGAAACTGTGTTCTATAGACAACATACATGATTATTAAATAAGACTCCGGTGTTAATCTAGAAGATCGTAGAAGGCCATTTGACTTCTGAGTTGCAAGCGTCTTAGTGTCGATGTACATCATCAAAAAGTAATTCTGGACTCAGAAAATGTTACAAAAAACCTTAATATCTGGTATTTTATAGTAATATCGTCATTATTATCTATATACGACTTTAACTATAATATTCGAAGAACTTACCACAAATACTGGACAACTTTCAACTAAAGCAGCAACTCCCTTATAAAAAGCCGATTCATTTTCACCAAACTCTGAATCTGGACCAAAGTACTGTTCCTCCTCTGGGATCACATGCTTAGATTTCTGTAGGGAACATTGACCGTAAGTATTCCTGTTCATACAACTGACTGTTAGTGGTTGATCACAGTATGGCCATATACTTTTTTCCCTATATTGTAATAATAATAGTAATAACGTCAGTAGTAATGCCAGAGACCAATAGGATATTTGTCAATGAAATAGATTTATTGATTCATGTGTGTCTGTTTCAATTGAAGACTAACCAAGAGAATTAACCACAAGCATCCTGTGCGTATACACATTTTAATCCAGCAGGCCTGATAGACTCCATTACTGTTACACACATTTTGTTATGAGTACCGTAAAAGTTGGTATGACTTTGACACTAAAGCGCACTGATATCGTACTATCGCTTATATTTGGATCATATAGTGTCTTATATTACGATTCAGCACTGATTTGAATTTAAACTATCAAATAGGACTTGGATTTTGACAGCATTTTAGAGTTAGCCCAAACAGTCCTAAAGGACGTTTTTGCCTCTGGTAAGCCTGGTAAAGAGGAAAGGTTGGACATGAGGCTGGCGATCCCTCTCCCAAAAGAGGAATAACAGTATTCCCGAAAATTCAAAGCACATGAATTCCTCTATTCCACCCGGAAAGCAAAGGAATCAGAATTCTTTATTGGGAACTGGTTGCAATAATTGCAATAGATAACTATAAACACTATTAGAGAGTAGGAAACACTGCTCTAGAATTAAGAAAAATGAGCTGTCTTTCTCAAAGCTACACATTTTCATGATTATACACAAGCACTAAATTAACAATAAGCAGACTATGATGACGACTTCTAAGATTCGATTCTAAATCATGCAGAGCTACAGTGAACAGACAGCACAGCAGAATTCACACTTACAGGTATATTCCTATATTACCTTCTGTACAGTCTCTAATTCACAAAGGTGATTTCTTTGCTAATGAGAAGTTGTAACCAGTGAAATTCACCAAGTCAGGAAAGAGGGCTATTGGATCAGATCTCAGAGGCTGAATGATTTACATACTCACTTTGTCACCCGAAAGTCCTATGTCTGGACCCCGGTGAGTGCGTACTGACTGACAAAGAGTCCGAGACAAGGAAAAAAAACTTGATTAATAATCCGTATGTTAACCACACATGAAGTTCAATGATGATGACTGGTCAATCAAAAACTGCGTATATACACTCGCCAGCTAAGGTTATTCTGACACAGCGTTTGTAGTTTAATTGTGGATTGCTCGCCAACCGCGCAGGACACCTGGACTCAACTCCTAGTTGATGCCCTCTTAAACTTCGCTTAGCCTTTAGTAAACCTATTGAAGAAGGAAGGTTGGGAGTTAGGCTGGTAATCCCACCTTCTGAAAAAGCATACGTGTGCTACTAAAAAAATCAAAAATATTCATTCAGACATCTGTGAAACACAAAATAATTGAGCGAAGATTATCCTTTTCGACAAATTCATCTTCTGGCTCTAAAATTATATATATATATATGTTTTAATGCATAGGATATTCTAGATTAGTAGTCCATAACAATATACCGGTCAGTATTCTAATTTTTTCAGCTTCGTGACCTTGAAATACAAACGCAATCTAATAAAGTGCTTGGTTTACAGAGCAAGAGCAGTTTGCTCAGATGAATTTCTTGATGAGGAACTTAATAATATTAAACGAATGCTAGGTGAAGAAAGTTATCCAGAAAAGTTTATTGATAAGAATATGAATCTAAAATCAAGGCAGCCCAAGGTACCAACAGTTCCTAAAAAGGCCTTATTCTTACAAATTCAGTTCCTTGGGGAAAACATAGATGAGATACTAACACAGTGCCTTAGAAATGCGGTAAAAAGAGAATCCCCTGCTTCCGAATTACGCTGTGTCTTCAAAACCATTCCGCTTTTGCCTTCGGAAATAAAAGATGAACTCCCTAATTTTGCCGCTTCCATGTGCATCTACTAATTTAACTGCTCCTGCGGAGCCAGTTAAATTTTTTTTCCTTCACGTTCCCCAGTGGAACATAGGGCCTCAAGCTAGTGGCTTGAAGTTTCTGTAGCAGTGTTTATTTTACAGGATGGGGTTGCTAGCCTCATGCCCAACCTTTCCTATTTACCAGCATTAATTCTGGCTCAGCGAGGTAAAGGAGTGCGTCGGCGGGGATCGAACCCAGGACCATGTGCATGGTCGGCGAGCGCCCTAACCGCTATACCACCGACGCACCGAGCCGGTTGCATAGGCCATACAATTGGGCGTGTTTCTCGTTGAATTTTAGAACATCACCCAGTGTGGTTAAGCAAAGGACAAATAAAATCTATTCGGAGCTCCATTCTGTCTCATCTTGTGGATACAGAGAACAAGATAGACGTTAACACTGCTTTTAGGGTCATTTACCGCATACCAACGAATCTCAATTTTGCCTTAAGAGTTCAACTACTAAATATTGCTGAATCTGTTGGGATCCATATTAACTAGCCTAATTTGTGCATCCAAAAGAAGTTAGTTGAGACGTTATCCTTAATTTGACCATCTAGGTTCGAATGATCCTGAATTTTTGTGGAATTTTCCTAATTTTAGTTGATATCCTATTTGCTACAATATCTTTATTATTATTATTTAAGCATCTTTGACGAACTATAATTGCATTGATCTTACTTAACAAATCGATATTTTTTGGATTACAGCCTGATTCCACACCGTATCTTTGGCACAGGTACGGAATATCAGCATGTGTTATCGGTAGCCCAAATTTTGCAGGCCGATCATAGATACCAAGTGGGCGTCGGCAGAGGATCGAACTCCGGACCATGTACATGATAGGTGAGATTCCTAAACGCTGTGCCCCGGACGCTCATATTATTTAAAAAACATTAATATTGTTATTGACTACTAATCTAGAATACTCTATGCATTTAAACATGCATAAATAATCGTAGAGCCAGAAGAGGAAATCATCGTAAAGGATATTCTTTGCTCAGTTAGTTTGTGTTTCATAAAAGTTCAAAATTTGTACCACAGCATTGCGGCATTTTAAAGAATTCGTATCTTTTCAAGCTGAATAGTCTGTGTACCATACGTGACCAGATTTAAACTTTCCAAAGAGAATAATTCACATGGATTAACAAAATTTTGTGTGAAAATCAAATTTGAAATATTTTAGATATTTATATGGTAAATAAATTTGGTCTTACACTGATTTTCTATTTCTCATGTACTCGTAACAACTTTTCATAACAAAATCACATCCCAAATTTTTACCGTAAATCCAATTTCCACTCATAGAATAATTGACATCATACCACCTAATGTATAGTTTCAGAAATAAGAGATTATTTTAGAAAAATTTTCGAATTTAATAAACATTAATTCATGAATGGTTGCATATTCCGCTAAAATTGATGTTCATAAAAATATTTACTTACCAGTTTAACTGCCCATGTGGAGCTATTTACAGTGGGCATACAATCCTGCAGGTTTATTGGTGAATTTCTGAACAAGTCCCGTCTTGGTTTGGCAAAGGCCTGGACATCAAGTCGACTCCTAACCTATCCCACATGGTCTACGAGTACGACTTTTACATACAGCAGATGCAATCGAAATTCATCTGAACGAGCCGAATCTGTGAGTCAGTTCCGAATAAATTTGTACAGCCCCTTTCTTTGCCATGGCTAACTGCATAATATGTATCAAGCTTTAAAAAACGATTTTGCCCTTCACCTTATAACACTATCTTTTGACTTTGTTAATTTTTACAATTTTTACAATTCTAGTTAATTCTTAAAACTTGCTTGTATTTTACATAATTCTCCTGATTCATCCTATTCTTCTTAGTTATCATTAGTATTTTACATATTTCTCGATTATGTAATAACTTGTCGCTAAAGTCTAAGAATCAACTTATCTTGAATTCTGTAATTAATTCTCACTCCTCTTTTCAAACTTACATATCTTGTTACTAATAGCTATTATATGGAGGATTTCATCATGAGCTGATATCCGTTAGAGAACCACCGGAAAACCTGGAAGTACTAGACATTTGTTTCGTCTTAATTTGGGACTCTTCAGCAGTACGGACCCACGACAACGGTTCGAACCCAAGACCTTCTGGTTACAAGGCCAGCCCGTAGACCATTTAGCCACTGGGACCCGATCCAATGGTTCTTGAATTCTAACTTCTGCTAACTCACGACATAGCGCCACCTAGCCAATGTCTTCGGTGAGTATTTGTCCTCACACCCGAGCTGCCGCACCCTACTAGTTACGACTTTTCACCAGCTAGCGATGTCGCTATATCGTGAATTGGCAAAAGTTAGAATTCAAGAACAATTGGTTCGGGTCCCAGCGGCTCAGTGGTCTACGAGCTTGCCTTGTAGCCAGAAGGTCCTGGGTTCGAATCCCGGTGGATCCGCACTGCTGAAAAGTCCCAGACTAGGATGAAGCGGCTGTACAGTACTCCCAGGTTTTCCAGTGGTTCTCTAACTGATATCAGCTCACGATGAAATCCTCCAACCAATCAAACAAACAAAATTCCCTACAAAAAGAATACTTGAAAAATAAAATAACATTTATTTATCTGATAAGTAGGTATTGAGTTCATTCTGTGTATTTATTTTAATGGAATCGGAGAAATCTAGAGGATAGTTCAGCTATAGCACTACATGCAGTTACACACATCATTACTATAGGATGGAATGGGATAAGATGACTGTTTTAAAATCTAATGTCACAAGGTGGAGGGAGAGATTGATAAGAGAAGTTTTGTTTATCGAAACAACACGTATGATAGGAATGTTCCAACATCTGTCCAGCCGGACATCTGGAAAATACTACTACCTCTACAGCTAATAGGAGAGGACAAAGGAAACTATAAAATTCAAATTGCAGAGTCGTGTGATTATAATTGATATGATTAAGAACAATAAATTTTGTTCTAAATGCCATCCAGAAAATAATACTGTTTCACTGTGTGATATACCTAAAAAACGAATTGATATGAAATAAGGTCATAAGGAAGAAAAAATGCAGTAAAGCATCCTACTAAAAGTGTATACATATGAACAAAAATTCAGCAGCTAAAGATTTTCAGTCTTTTTAAATCATAAGCCCACGGAAAAGAACAAAAAAGTGTACCATTTCCTCCACTAATAAACGTGAACTAATAATTACAATTATATACATTATACATTATTATAGTGATAACATTTATAATATTAATGATGACATGCATATCACACATGCACAGAATAACGACAAAACCAACAGCAGCAAATTTAAATCATCAGTAGTACTTCCGCACAAAGAAGGAACCTCGGAAACCGCCTTATGGTGAATTCTGAACAATCCGGGAATAGAGATGGCATTCAAGCCCACAAAATCTAGATTGGTTGACCCAAATAAGATAAGAAATCTAGAGAACTGTTCAGCTATAACACTACCTACAATTACTCACAACCATACAATAGGATGATGGGACAGGATGACAGTTCTAATATCTAGTGTCACATGGTGGAGCGAGAGATTGATAACAGAAGCTTTGTTTATCGAATCAACTGCAAATAGGTGTAGTAGGAATGAGTCAACACCTGTCCACCCAGACATCTGGAAAATTCTACTACCCCAACGACGACAAATAGGAGAAAACAAAGAAAATTATAAAACTGAAGTTTCGAAGTCGTGTGATTATAATTTATGTGGTTATGAACAATAAATTCCACTCGAAGTTGCATCCAGTAAATACTAATACATTATACACAGAAAAGTCACAAATTTTGCAATAAACTACAAGTTACTAACTCATTTTGCAAGTAGTATGCTTTTATTCATTAAAATTCATTCCATTAAATGTGAATTTGGTAATAACTTGATTGCAGTTTTGAGTGGTCAGACGTTTGCCACAATGTTTACATCTTAATCTCATTATCTAACAAGGCACTAGATATACGCTGCTTAGTCTCCGAATGATCGTAAAGCTTGGTAGGTTTGTGATGATAAAGTTCGATACGGAGTTTTCGACGTGAGTCTAAACTTTATCATCCATGCTTTTTCCCTGTAAAGAAGCCATGATAAGTTTTACATAAGTCACATAGCTAAGGGACCGAATAAAGTTGCTAATAAATTACAAGCTTTCATTAAAATGAAAATACAAACATTCTTACTGAGACAAAGAAGAAAAGGCGCTTTTCAACGATTTTGTTTTTTTAGCTGAACAGTCGCATTTATTTGTGTATTTTTTTATAGTAGACACTAATAAGACGTTTCGTTGTGTGTAGGTATGGATACTAAAGTGGTTAGGAATAAAAATTTCCATATACATGTGAATGAATAAGTAGGTACGTGTCAACACAAAGATCCGTGGGTACATGGATGACAAGTTTATCGTATGTAATGAGAACTGTGACTTGGAAGACATCCTGAAAGTATTTAATGACAGTCATTCCGCCATCTGGTTTGAGTTGGAGATAAAATAAAAGATGGCAAAATATCTTTACTTGATGTGCTCTCCTCACAAGGTGAGCTGACTGGTTGTCGAAAATATCGAATTAACAAAAAGCTGACAATGACGGCACAACTGACTAACTGCTACTCTTTTGTTCCCATGGACAGGGAAAAGAATTTGATTCGCTTTCTCCGCACAACATGCGTCCAGAGAATAACTAGTGGAGAAGACGTTGATGAAGAACTTGGGCAGTTGGAAGAGACTTTCGTAAAGAACAGTTACCCACTACGCTTTGTCAAAGTCCATATGAAAGAGGTACAGGATGGAATAAGATTGCCAAGAAAGTGTTAAACCTACACTCAAAATTTAGGCGTGACATGGTGAGTGAAGTAAATTTGTAAATTGATTGGAAAAATCATTAAGGAAAGCATTACTTTTGCCCCCCTCCCACGCACTCTAAGAATTAAGTAATCTAACTGCCCACTGATGAGCGTTAATGTTAAGGGAATTTTATATGGATTCTCCCATTCCCTCTGTATTTAAACATTCACCTATTCTTGTGTGGCTAAATAAAATGAATTTTCGAAATCACTGAAAGGGGAGAGAGGGTTTCTTCGGTGGTTAAGAATTCAGTAAAAAGAGCAACATAATAAAATTATATCAAATGTCAAACAGCAACGAGAAAGTAAATGCAGTGAAATTCAGTTTAGCTATTAATAATTAGACCGGTGATATGAGTCTTATTTCATTGACTGACAAATAAAGTAAAAGTAAAACTATGCTTAAAAATCTAGTGTTAATTAATCAGTCGTTGCAAATGAAACTTATCGGTAAATTACTTCATCCTTACAACTTTACTACTTACTTCCAGTTTACCCTTTCAATGAAGACTTTAAATAATGTTGTATCCTTCCAACCGAAAATTCAGTCTTGAATTACACATATCAGTCTAGCTAACCTAGACAACTAATTCAAAGACGAATTCAAGCTCTCAGTGTATGATAGTAAACTTTTATGCATTGTGTGTCCAATATATTACTACTATACTCTTAAGTTCTGAGTGGAAAAAACGGTTTCAGATGTGCATCTCCATTTTGTCCTTATCTCGTTTAAGTATTATATCATTTTGATTGTTCATCGAATCAACATCAAACATGTGCAGCCGAAATGAATCCATACATTTTCCATATATGCATAGAATCGCAATATAACCAATAGGTAGTAAGGCTACCTAAAGGCAAGTTATCAAGCACTCTGGCTGCATAAACAAAGAATTCAGTGACATCGAAATAGCAAGAGAAGAGGAATCCGAGAACAAAATCCCATTTCTGGATGTCTTATTCAAGAGAACAACCACAGAAGAATTAGAAAATCAAGTTTATAGGAAATCAACTCACACAGACCGAATACTGAATTACAACAGCAGCAATCCAATAACACACATAAGGAATTCAATACAAACACTTTTCAAGAGGGCAAGAACGCATTGCAGCACTCCCACCTTACGGAGAATTGAAGAAAATATCTCATGAATGTCTTCCAAAAGAATGGATATCCACGGAATTTCATCAAAAGACATATACCCCCAAGCCAACCTGTCAAAGCAAAAGCCACCAAGGAAAGCACAAAGAAAATCGCCTTACCATGTATAAAGGATATCTCAGAAATCACTGCATGAATCTTCAAACCCTTAGGAATTGACGTCGTACACAAACCAGCAAAATCACTTCACACAGCCACCTTTGTATCAACCAAAATACTCAACAGCGAAAGAAGATAAAACCAACATCATCTACAAAATAAATTGTAACAACTGCGAAAAACATTACATTTGCCAAAGTGGACGTCCCCTTCGTCTTCGTATCCATGATCATTAACTAGCCGACAAAAGACATGACATCCACTCCCTCATATCACTACATACTGACAACCACGGACATTAATTCGAATGGGACAACGTTCAAATATTAGACAGAGGAAACAACAAGAATGCTAGAGAATATTTAGAAGCCAACCAAGGATTACAGTGAATCATCAATCAATAGACCCATCGATATAGAAAAAATTTACCACTCGATAAGAAGGAAATCTCACAAACAAAGGGACAAAGTTCAAGTCAAGGAAACAGTCAAAAGTAGTAGAGAGAGTGTGTGAAACCAAACGCAAGAGCAACCAGTCACTTTCAAGGTCACTGGGAGACATCACTAATAAACTCGTGGAGAAATCTAAAAGCTCACTTCAAATTGAAGCATGCGGTGAAGATTTGGCCTAGTAGGGCAACGAAAGCTTTGCAAATAAACTATCCAGCTCAGAGAACACAACCACATCAAAATCGTTCACCTGAGCTACAAATCTTCTCCACTATAACTGTGGATACAACTATAAGATTATAAGCAGAAATAAATTGTGAAATAATAGAAAAGATTTGTAACTCAGGTGGATGATTTGGAATTGATAGTGTTCTCTGAGCTCCTTGGTTTAATTGCGGAGCTTTCATCGTCTTTCTGGACGACATCTTCAGCGCAGTATTTAGGATAAAGTGAAATGATTTAAATTTCTTCATGAGTCTCCCGGTAACCATCTTTAGATATTTATTGACCGTTTTCTATTGATTGGGATTTTAAACTTTCTGATCACCTGATTTACTTCTTATTAGTTGGTATATTTCATCTATATTAACGTGTTTATTAATTGCGTTTTCATTTGAGTACCAGGCTTCTAGGAATTCTCTGGCACATTTGGTGTTTCCTCTGTTTAAGATTTTGACATTATCCCAATCAAATTGATGTCCATGATCGTCTGAATGTATTGATACTAAAGAATTTATATCATGTCTTTTCACGGCTGATTTGTGTTCCTGGATTCTTATTCGAAGGGGACGCCCACTTTGGCCGATGTAATGTTTGTTACAGTTCACACAATTTATTTTGTAAATGGTGTTAATTTTATCTCCCTTTTCTATCGGATCTTTTGGTTTGCATAAGATAGAATTAAGCGATTCAGCTGGTTTGTGTGCTACATCTATATCAAACGGTTTCATTATTCTAGCCGTTATTTCAGAGATGTTTCTGATATATGGTAGGATGAATTGCTTTTTGGTCTTTGGTGATGGTTCTTTGTTGGTGCTTTCATTCGATTTTAAACACTTTTTGATGAAATTTTTTGGATAACCATTCTTCTTGAACACCGTTTGTAAGTATCTTTCTTCCATTCTTTTCAACTCTGGTGTGCTACAATGTGTTTGAATTCTTCTAAACAATGTCTGCACACAGTTTCTTTTGTGAGTAATTGGATTGTTGCTAGTATAGTTGAGTATTTGATCTGTGTGCGTTGACTTTCTGTATACTTGTGTTTCTAAATTTCCTGTGTTGGTTCTCCTGATTAAGACATCTAAAAATGGGATTTTGTTATCTAACTCTTCTTCTCTTGTGAATTTGATGTCTTCAAATATGTTGTTTATTAATTTATGGGTATATTCTAAATCATTTCTCTTAATTATTACAAATGTATCATCAACGTAACGTACCCAGATTTTCGGTTTAATTATAGGTAGAGCTATTAATTCTAATCTTTGCATAACGGCTTCAGCTATTAATCCTGATATGGGCGATCCCATTGGTGCTCCCTTTATTTGCTCATATATTTGAGTATTAAATTGAAAGTATGTTGTAAGGCATAATTTTATGAGTTCTATCCAAGTTGAACATTGCGTTTTTATGTTTTCATCACTATAGAGTAATCGTTGCATAGTTTCTGTTGCTAGTTTTGGACTAATCGAAGTATATAATGCTGTGACATCAAAGGACACCATTATTTCATTGTCTTCTACCTGAATGTTTTTGATTTTCTCTAGAAATTGAATTGACGAATTGATAGAATGGTCGCATGATTCTGTTAGGTAATTTAACTTCCTGAAAAGTTCTCTAGATAGATTATATGTTGGTGTTCCTGGAAGCGAAACGATTGGTCGTAAGGGGATGTTCGGTTTGTGTAGTTTTGGTCTACCATAAAATCGAGGTAAAATGGGTCCGTTAGATCTCATTCGCCATTGATCTTGTTCTGTAATTTGTCCTGATTTCGTTAGTTTATTTAACGTTGTTCTGATTTTGTTATCGAATGTTTGTATAGGGTTTTTTGTCAACTGTTGATATACATTATTATCTTTGAGTAAATCCTCTGCTTTCTTTATGTAGTCTTCTGTGTCCAGGATTACTGTTGTTCTTCCTTTATCAGCCGGTAGAATAACTATATCTTTTCTATTCTTTAGTTTCTTCAATGCATTTTGTTCTTCAGTGCTAAGTTGGGAATTATGTCTTTTCTGTTTGAGTAAAGGTATGATACGTTGACGTATTTCTTGTTGTACTTCCTCATTTAATTTTGATAATTTGAATGATGATTCTAATGAAGCACAAAAATCTGTTACTGAAGCGTCACCAGTATTGTAGTTGAGTCCTTTCTGAAGAAGTTGTTCTTCGGCTTTCGATAATGGCTGTTTCGATAGATTTACTACGCAATCGTTTAGAGTTTCTTCAGATGGTTGTTTGGATATCTTAGCTAGTTTGTCTCTGAGGAAGGCTCGTCTTCGCTCCTTGTGCCGTTCGCTTATCAATTTAATGGCAGTATTTAATGTTGACAGATGTTCTGGGGTAAGAGTATGTTCAAGCTTCTCTTTCTGAAATCTAATCATATGCTGATATTTTTTAATCCTATTGTGTGCATCCGTGATCATTAATCTCACCATTTGTTTTCCATGTTGTTTGGCTAACTTCCAGCCTAGAGGGCAGTTGATTGGTGGTTTATATCTGACAGAAGCTGGTAGGGTCTGCTGGCGGAGACATTCATGAAGAAAAAATAATTGCTCTTCTGTAGAACCTTGCCGTTAGATAACAAAATCCCATTTTTAGATGTCTTAATCAGGAGAACCAACACAGGAAATTTAGAAACACAAGTATACAGAAAGTCAACGCACACAGATCAAATACTAAACTATACTAGCAACAATCCAATTACTCACAAAAGAAACTGTGTGCAGACATTGTTTAGAAGAATTCAAACACATTGTAGCACACCAGAGTTGAAAAGAATGGAAGAAAGATACTTACAAACGGTGTTCAAGAAGAATGGTTATCCAAAAAATTTCATCAAAAAGTGTTTAAAATCGAATGAAAGCACCAACAAAGAACCATCACCAAAGACCAAAAAGCAATTCATCCTACCATATATCAGAAACATCTCTGAAATAACGGCTAGAATAGTGAAACCGTTTGATATAGATGTAGCACACAAACCAGCTGAATCGCTTAATTCTATCTTATGCAAACCAAAAGATCCGATAGAAAAGGGAGATAAAATTAACACCATTTACAAAATAAATTGTGCGAACTGTAACAAACATTACATCGGCCAAAGTGGGCGTCCCCTTCGAATAAGAATCCAGGAACACAAATCAGCCGTGAAAAGACATGATATAAATTCTTTAGTATCAATACATTCAGACGATCATGGACATAAATTTGATTGGGATAATGTCAAAATCTTAAACAGAGGAAACACCAAATGTGCCAGGGAATTCCTAGAAGCCTGGTACTCAAATGAAAACGCAATTAATAAACACGTTAATATAGATGAAATATACCAACTAATAAGAAGTAAATCAGGTGATCAGAAAGTTTAAAATCCCAATCAATAGAAAACGGTCAATAAATATCTAAAGATGGTTACCGGGAGACTCATGAAGAAATTTAAATCATTTCACTTTATCCCAAATACTGCGCTGAAGATGTCGTCCAGAAAGACGATGAAAGCTCCGCAATTAAACCAAGGAGCTCAGAGAACACTATCAATTCCAAATCATCCACCTGAGTTACAAATCTTTTCTATTATTTCAAAATCTTACGAGCGTGAAACGCTTCTTTTCTGTCGAAAATGGGAAGACTTTGCTAAACGGCAAGTTTCTACAGAAGAGCAATTATTTTTTCTTCATGAATGTCTCCGCCAGCAGACCCTACCAGCTTCTGTCAGATATAAACCACCAATCAACTGCCCTCTAGGCTGGAAGTTAGCCAAACAACATGGAAAACAAATGGTGAGATTAATGATCACGGATGCACACAATAGGATTAAAAAATATCAGCATATGATTAGATTTCAGAAAGAGAAGCTTGAACATACTCTTACCCCAGAACATCTGTCAACATTAAATACTGCCATTAAATTGATAAGCGAACGGCACAAGGAGCGAAGACGAGCCTTCCTCAGAGACAAACTAGCTAAGATATCCAAACAACCATCTGAAGAAACTCTAAACGATTGCGTAGTAAATCTATCGAAACAGCCATTATCGAAAGCCGAAGAACAACTTCTTCAGAAAGGACTCAACTACAATACTGGTGACGCTTCAGTAACAGATTTTTGTGCTTCATTAGAATCATCATTCAAATTATCAAAATTAAATGAGGAAGTACAACAAGAAATACGTCAACGTATCATACCTTTACTCAAACAGAAAAGACATAATTCCCAACTTAGCACTGAAGAACAAAATGCATTGAAGAAACTAAAGAATAGAAAAGATATAGTTATTCTACCGGCTGATAAAGGAAGAACAACAGTAATCCTGGACACAGAAGACTACATAAAGAAAGCAGAGGATTTACTCAAAGATAATAATGTATATCAACAGTTGACAAAAAACCCTATACAAACATTCGATAACAAAATCAGAACAACGTTAAATAAACTAACGAAATCAGGACAAATTACAGAACAAGATCAATGGCGAATGAGATCTAACGGACCCATTTTACCTCGATTTTATGGTAGACCAAAACTACACAAACCGAACATCCCCTTACGACCAATCGTTTCGCTTCCAGGAACACCAACATATAATCTATCTAGAGAACTTTTCAGGAAGTTAAATTACCTAACAGAATCATGCGACCATTCTATCAATTCGTCAATTCAATTTCTAGAGAAAATCAAAAACATTCAGGTAGAAGACAATGAAATAATGGTGTCCTTTGATGTCACAGCATTATATACTTCGATTAGTCCAAAACTAGCAACAGAAACTATGCAACGATTACTCTATAGTGATGAAAACATAAAAACGCAATGTTCAACTTGGATAGAACTCATAAAATTATGCCTTACAACATACTTTCAATTTAATACTCAAATATATGAGCAAATAAAGGGAGCACCAATGGGATCGCCCATATCAGGATTAATAGCTGAAGCCGTTATGCAAAGATTAGAATTAATAGCTCTACCTATAATTAAACCGAAAATCTGGGTACGTTACGTTGATGATACATTTGTAATAATTAAGAGAAATGATTTAGAATATACCCATAAATTAATAAACAACATATTTGAAGACATCAAATTCACAAGAGAAGAAGAGTTAGATAACAAAATCCCATTTTTAGATGTCTTAATCAGGAGAACCAACACAGGAAATTTAGAAACACAAGTATACAGAAAGTCAACGCACACAGATCAAATACTAAACTATACTAGCAACAATCCAATTACTCACAAAAGAAACTGTGTGCAGACATTGTTTAGAAGAATTCAAACACATTGTAGCACACCAGAGTTGAAAAGAATGGAAGAAAGATACTTACAAACGGTGTTCAAGAAGAATGGTTATCCAAAAAATTTCATCAAAAAGTGTTTCCAGAAATAAATTGTAATCGAAAAGCAATCGTGATAATAATACTGCATTCCTGTTCATTTTATCAAACAGACTTATCTAATATGGAACTATATTTCACAACATTGCCTAAGTTCTTTGCTTGAATTAATAATATTTAAAGTATCTAGCTGGGCTAAACGTTTGCTTCATTATTTCAGCATATATTATACATTTTATTTTATACCAAGTGTATTAGAAGGAAAGTCGTCTGTGGATGAATTCTAGCCGATTAAATCTTTTGAATATCACTTACCCAGTATCCTTAAAATAGGCCAAAGTAATTCTTGAAGGAATTAATTTCACTCCAGTTGCACCAGCCATTAATTCATCCTATAACACAGAAATCCATTGAAAAACTTAGTACCATCCTTTATAAATGACATATTATTTTAAAACTCATAAAAGAACACTGTCCTATAATCTTCATTCACACAATTTATTCACCATACTCATACTCATGTGAATATTTCAGCTAACTTAGTAATTACTACCCTTTAACCCTGATCTGTATGTCACAATCTTACCATTCACATGGCTTTTTTGACCTTGTTTTTCTTGGTCACTAATTTGAGTGCTTCTCTGTTATTGTGTAACAGTGTTGATGGAGTGTTGTTATACAACTAAGACTGTGATCAAATGAAGTCAGAGTTACGCCATGGAGCGTCTGCTCGACCCTGGAGTATCTTAGGGGATCATGTTTTCAGTTTTATTTGAGATTCTAGCAAGCGACGATTTGATCTCAGTCTATTGAGAATATTCTTATTGATTCTCAAGCAGTTGGCAATTGTGCTTAGTTAATTACTTTTGTTGTACAGTACGTAATTTATAATTGGGAAACTTTCGGACGGCATAGATACAGGATAGCTTTGTTGAAAAATTAAATGAACAAAGTAAGTGCATTAAGTCGTAAAGACAGTGGTTCTATGAAACTTTAATAACCGACTCAATCAATAATGATCCTCTTAGATTATTGTATTATTACAGCCTTGCGTTCTCAGTAGAACATAGGGCGTCAACAGAATATCTTCATTTAACTCTGTTATCTTCAATCCATTTTCAGAAAACTCCACAATTAGTTAGGGTTACTGATTAGGTCATCAAAATGTTTTAAAAATGTGGTGAATAATCAAATTGTAACTAGGGGCGGATGAAGATTCGCAAGTATTGACAAGGGTTATTATTATTATTATTGTTCCCTTGGGTTCTTAATGGAACATAGGGGTTAAAATGCACGTCTCTACTTGCTTCTGGCTTCCTTCTGCTATACTTTTCACCTGCATCCATCTTAGTCCATACTCTTTCAACTCCTCTTCACATCATCTCCTCCATATTACCTTTGCACTAACGACCCACTCACCACTTCCCTTTCGGCCTGGTTCCACTCAAGCAATGGCCTGACGCGTGCGCGATGTCACCCACCGGCCTCCTAAGCGAGTGTCCAATCCATCCCCATCCACTTTCTCCTGCATATTTGTTGGTTGGCGATCGGTTCTTGTTTTGTTTCTTCCCATAGTCTCTTGTTGCTGGTAATTCTTTCCGGCCCGGCCATCTGATCTTCAGTATAGAGCCAGCGAAGACAGTTGTTGTTGATAAAGGTCTGAATGCAACCGGATGTTGGAAATATTCTTTGTGACCCGCCAAGCGCCAAATTTCTGATCCGTATAGAAGAACTGACTGACTTGACGTTTGTATTGGAAATCCTAACGAATTTTGTTGTTGACGCTGAGTGATGAGGACTTCCAGATTGATTTCAGCTTGATGAATGTGCTTCTCGCTCGCCTTCCCGATTCTCGCTTGATTTGACATCCTCGTCCGTTCCGACTGCCTGTAGTTGAGACAATGCTCTCTAGATAAGTGAGTGAATTAAGTAACCTCTTTCAAATCCCTCCCATTGATGGTGATTGGCATTGGATGTTGCTGTTGTTGTTGTTGTTGGTTGGTTGATTGGTTATATTCATAACCTCCGTCTTGTCTATGTTCACTTAAAGTCCTGTCTTCGCCGGCTTCTTCTTCGACCAGTTTGCCGGTTTTCGCCTGCAAGCCTTCAGTTTTGTGTGACATCAAACATAAATCATCCACGCGCGAAATCCAGGTCTTCTAGGTTCTTCACGTCGGTTGGTACAGGATATCCCTGTCTTCTCGTTTCCCGCTGTCTGACGCATGATCCAGTCCCCCACAATTAGGAATATCATTCATTGCTTATAATAAGCACCCTTGTCTGACTCCTGTGTTTACTCCAAATGCCTCGCTGAGTTTTCGATTGTGGATCACTTGACATGTGCCGTTGTCGTACAGCTGTTGAATGAGGTTGATGAATATCTGGGGCACTGTACGCCGTAGTACTCAAGTAGTTTCGAAATTACTTCATGGTCACCGCTGTCTGTCGAAGGCCTTCTCAAAGTCTATGAAGTTGAGGTAGAGGTTTGATTGTCATTCCATGCTTTGTTCGACGAAGATGATGCTTAGAGTTGCGATTTCGTCAGAACATGATCTGCCTTCTCCTGAATCCACCTTGTTCTGGTGGGGCGGAGTTCTGTATCCAGTGCGTCCTTTATTCTCTCCAGGATGATGCGACTCAGGATTTTACTTGGCGTTGCCAGGAGCATGATTCCTCGCCAGTTCTTGCAAAGTCCTAAGTCTCCCTTCTTTGGTAGTTTCACAAGGTAACCTTTCCTCCAGTCAGTAGGCACCTTTCGCTGCTTCCAAACCTTTTGCAATAATTGAGTCAGTATATCTGCTGTCGTCTCCGGGTCCGCTTTCAGTGATTAAGGTGGTATTCCATCGGGTCCAGCTGCTTTTCCAGCTTTCAGAAGCTTGATTGTACTCAAGACTTCAGCTTTCGTTGGAGGATTGATGTCAACTTGCAGTTGTGTACGCGCTGTTGTTTGTATTTCTGGACGGGTTGCAGGTGGTGGTCGGTTCAAGAGTCTTTTGAAGTGATCCACCCATTGTTTAATCTGTCTCTTTTCCTTGGTAATGGGGATGTTAATGAAAGGGTATGTAGACAGGTGTCCAAAATAAATTATGCAATAGGCAGAAAGAATAAATAAAGGGTTGCTTAAGAAAAACATATTACTAAGAAGTCATACAATAATTCAAAAAAGCATTAATAACAAAGTAGTAGAACTTAGAATTATACCCAAGGTAGAAGGAGGTGGTGGAGAAGTTTCTTCTGGGTGTACATAAATCAGGGTTTCCTATCCAGATCGCTAAGGCCACGATTGACCACATGCTTTCGTTTCCCCTATACATAATCTCCTCCAAGTTACCCTAATATATCCAACCCTAACTCGTTACTTCTGGTTCGGGTTCCAGTCGAGGGCCCGGCGCGTGATGCTACTCAGCGACCTTCTCACAGTACGTCCAGTCCATCCCCATTTATTTCAGCTTGTTTTTTGGGTGACGGGTCTCTGGTTGGTTCGCCGTCTGCCACACTTCATTGTTGTCCATTCTTTCTGATTGGTCCATCAGACATTCAGCAAGGATTCAGTGAAGGTAGCTGTTGCTACAATACTGAAGCATGCTGAAAATACTTTTGGTGGCACGTCAAGACTCTAAGCCATATAAAGGCACTGAGTGACTTGACATTAGTGCTGAAAATTCGAATCTTATTCTTTAAGCTGAGTACAGCAGATTTCCAAACTGGTTTCGCATTGATAAAGGTCTGTCCTACCTTTCCGATTCTTCTTGTCTTGGATATCCTCAACTGTCCCACCTGTAGATGTCTCCAGTGGTTACAGTTTAGGTTACTATCAAACCAAGTGACTATCAATAAGATTTAGAATTTATAACAAGGTTATAATTAATTGCGATCATAAGAGATTTTCCAGTAATTGTACACTTGATTTCACAAGCCAGATTTAATAAGTTTTCACTATCCAAAGTGATCAGTAAGAGTGATATAGGTGATATGAATTTTTTTCAAATTGTAGCACTTGATACCCTGCAGCCTCTTTTAGACTTAGCTTGTATATTTTGTTGGGGTTATTCTTACATCAACAAAGATTTTCAAAATCAAACAGTCAATAAAATCTAGATTTATGACACAATACGCATTCTGAATCCCCCTACTCCTAGAACATTTCCTCCAAATTAGGCGGGAATGATTATGCATTGTTTAGGGTTGTAAAGCATGCGGGCTAATACGATTTGTCTAAGTGAGTGAAGTTTAATTGTTTCTGAAAATATGAATAACACAGAGGGTAAAAACATGATCATATCAAACCGAAACCGTGCTGCTAATCACTGAAATATGGTTTAATGCTTGCTGAATAAAATCATGTTTGGTTACAGGATTTCATTGTGAGCTGCCTTTGGTTAAAGAACCATTGAAAAACCCACCAGGGAGTACTGGACAGCTGTTTCATCCTAGTTTAGGAGTCTTCATCAGAAAGCACCCACCACGTAGATTATGTTTACCAGTAAAATCTAATTAACTAGGGAATATCACAGTTGTTTTTCGTATTGCACGCTTTGAACATCCATAGTTTCAGCTAGAAGTTGAGCAGCACTTTCATGTCCTTCAACAAGTAACATAGAGTTAGTTCAGGATACTGACTCAGTGTAGACTTCTTCCATCGCTAAAAGGGAACTTAATTATTCAGCTTTTTGTAATCAATTCTGATCAGCTAAAATTTTCGCCAGTTTCACCGCATTGTAGTGAAATATTTTGTGAAATTTCTGTTTGAATGTTACACGCTAGAGATAAGTAGTGAGTGATGAGAAGCAGATGACAGCAAATGTCATACTAGTTCTTACTTTGTGTCCTTAGAAATCAAACATTGTGATGTAACAGGAAACTTAGCCAGGTAGAAATCACATCAAGCTTTAACCTAATAATCACACAAGTGTAAGCTTCCAGAATAAAAGGAATTTTACTGAAATTAACATGATTTTCAAGTATCGGTTTGTAGGTTACAGGATTTTAACATGAGCTGACATTAGTTAGAGAACCATTGGAAAATCTGGGGGTACTGGACAGCTGTTTCGTTCTAGTTTGGGACTCTTCAGCGGTACGTACCCACCACAGGGCTTCTAAACCAGGACTTTCTGGTTACAAGGCGAGCTTGCAGATCATTATCCACTGGGACCCGATCCAATGGCCCATGAACTCTTACTTCTGCCAATTCACAATATAGCGCAAAAGCTAGCTAGTGGGAAGTCGTAACCAGTAGGGTGCAGCAGCTCGGGTATGAGGACAAATACTCGCCAAAGACATTGGCTAGCGGTCGCACTATGTCATGAATTGGCAGAAGTTAGAACTCATGGGCCATTCAATCGGGTCCCAGTGGCTTATTAGTCTACCAGTTCGCCCTGTTATCAGAAAGTCTTTGGCAGTTTTGATGTAATACTTAAGACGAATACACATCTGAATACATTACCAGATGCAATCATAATCACGGTGAATAACAAACATTGTATAATGTCTGTGAGTTAATCTGTGTAACTGAATTTCTCAATAATGAAATAATCATCTTTTGGATATTTTTAGTATTAGTTTGTTTCTCTAAAACAGAGGACTACAATATCCTATCAACTAGCATTTATATTACATTACAATTCAACTAACTAAGAGACTGCAATTCAGAATGTGAAAGACTTCTAACAAACTCTCAACAGCCTTATTTTCCACTTCCCAAATAGAAACAAGAATTCATCAACTTCATATTCTTCATATAGAGAAAACTGAGACAAGTGAGATCTTTCCAGCGTTGTCTTTCCCATTCATAATTAGATTTTTGAACTTGAAATTAGATACTTAAGATGACAATTAGTCTTTTGATGGACAACATTCCCACTTCATTTGTGGCAAATCTAACGATTCATAAAATAGCACTGAATATGACGTCTAGACTAACTTGAAAGTTTTGCCCAAAAAATTACGTGCAAGTGCAAGCTATAAATTACACGATTATCAATATGCGTTCATTACATTCCGATTGGAATACAGAGTCCAAGTGACATACTGGCATGGCACTCAGGACTTTGTCATCACTTTCAACTGAATGCACGACTACCCACAAGTTTTCGTTTCCATCAGTCTCTCCCTTATTTGGATCTTAGGTGTGCTATTACTGAAATGTCTTCTTGGAATATGCTGAATCCACCTCCAATTCTTTGTGCATATTTTCTGAGCAGAAGGTTCCTGGCTAGTTCACTGCCTGTCAGGCATTCTCGTTGCTTGCTTCTACTGTGAGAAAAACTGTGTGACCTACTTAATCTAGTGAAGGTAGATATAAATTAAAGTTCTCAGACTGTTGGAAATGATTTGATGACTCGCGCTACGTCTGTGAACCGTCTACAGAAATGCTGCTTTGATGTTAGTGCTAAAAATGCCACTGTACTTAGAACACAAAACATAGATAGATTTTTTGAACACATCAACTCGAAGGTAGAGGCAATCCAATTCACTTATGAATTGGAAAGTCAGGAAGGGGAACTTCCAATGTTAGATTGCAACGTAAAAAATAAGGAAGATGGGAAGTTAAACAGTAGTGTTTAAAAGAAACCCACACATTCAAACAGATATTTGGACTTCCGATCATCCCATCCTATATCAGTAAAAATAGAATTGGTGAAATGTTTAAGTGACAGAGCAGAAAAACTAAGTAGTGCCAAGGGAAATCTAAGACAGGAAGTGATACACATAAAAGAAGCCTTGAAACTTAATAATTACCCGGATAAGTTAGTCAAGAAATATGTAAGGAAATGTAAAAATTAAATGAAATATGATAGTAGTGATAGTAATATTAATAATAATGACAATAATAATAGTGATAACAATAATATTAATGACGACACCAACAGTAAGGAATCTAAATCATCAGTAGTAATTCTATAAAAAGTAAGGAACCTCGGACACCTTACGCAGAATTCCTAACAAGGCAGGAATAAAAGTGGCTGGCATTCCACCCACGCACGAACTCAGTTAGAAACAAGCTTTGTTGCTTAAAGGATCAATCCTGGGGAGCCTTTAAAACAAAACAATTTAGTTTATCTAATACCCTGCCTGCAATGACTGTCAGGTGAAATACATAGGTCAAACTAGTAGAGCAGGTGCAGTCAGACAAGCCGATCATAAAACCCTAGCAAAATCTAGATTGGTTGACCCAAATAAGATAAGAAATCTAGAGAATAGTTCAGCTATAGCACTCACTACATGCAATCACACAACTATACAATAGGATGGAATAAGATGGCAATTTTAAAATCTAATGTCACAGGGTGGAGGGAGAGAGATATTGATAACAGAAGCTTTGTTCATCGAATCAACTGCAAATACATTTAATAGGAATGATTCAACACCTGTCCCAGATATCTGGAAAATTCTACTACCACGCCTACGACGACAAATAGGAGAAGACAAAGAAAACTATAAAACTCAAGTTTCAAAGTAGTGTGATTATAACTGATCACATGATTACGAACAATAATAAATTTTGATCGGAACGTCATCCAGTAAATAATACTGTTTCACTGTGTGATACATCTTATAAACAAACTAAAGTGGAAAAATGCCAACCTTTTTAACTATATGAGCTTAGACAGTTCAATCATGCTCACTCTCAGCTCACGTTAACTTCTGCTAAGATCTGTAGTGAAATTAAACGAAGTTAAATTATATAAGATTACACAGTATTGAATTATATTTACATACTTACACCAATTATTCTTTTCTCAAAATGCGCATTTGCTGTACCATCTCCACCTTCATTTTCTAAGTCCACACCATCTAGTTCAGTACAACCATAGTGTCTTCTTGCCTCTTCCTCAATGAAAATTTCAAAAATAGCAGATTCATTAAATGAAATGCAAATTAATCGGAAAATAGAAATGATCTACGTGAAGACATTTTTTAAGTTCTCATATGACAATGGATTAAGACAAGATGATCTTGAAGTTTACAAACATCTGTATAAACCCTCACAGTAGTCCTTGAATGGAAACATGATAAATCTGTGAATACAAATAAGTTGGAAGTGTTTTCCTTAAAAAAATATGTAATATATACAATTATGTATTTTAATAAAGTCCCATGGTTGGCGACTATACCGCGTTAAACACAAAGGTTCTCGTCAGAGCATCGAAGTTAAGCAACGTTGGGACCGGTTATTACTTGCGTGGGTGACCGGCTGGGAATACCGGGTGTTGCCGGCTTTTGACACACTCCATCTTAGCCACTGGATGGTCAATGAGCTCGACTCTAAACCTAAAGATTCTGGCTTTAACTCTGTGTGGGATGATGTATGCGTACAGATCAAGAGCCGTAGACTAGGTTGAAATAGTCTTCCAGTACTTTCTGGTTCTCCATGGTTCTTTGTTCTTTTGTTTTAGGTTAGGTTGCAGTCTCCGTTGATTGATTATATTGCACCGAAGTGCTTGGTCTTTACTGACATGGCAGGTAGAAGTAAGAACACTTCGACTATATCTAAGTTACTTAGGTTGGTGTTGACTTGCATTTGGATCCACGATGCGCACTACATCGTGTTTGGTACTCGTCCATGCATGTACCTGCACTCCCCACTGAGTTAGGTGTTCCCATTGAAACTTCCCTGCTACACTTATTTAATGATATCCGCCGCACGAGAGGTGGGCCTCGTGGTCTAAATGGCCTAGAGGTGATGCTTCGGAATTTGAAACGATAGGTTCAGATTTCGAGTAGCAGTAGGAACGGCATCACTAACTAGGAATTGCAGGTACATACACTGACGAGTCTCAAATTGGACGAACTGCACGTCCTGAGTACCACAACCAATCATTATCAACCGAAATGACCTAACGTTCTTTCCTTTTATTGATTTGTAAATGTTAAAAAATAAACGATAAGTGTTGATATTCTAACTTTCCAGCTACTTATTACCGTAACAGACTTTCAGTGTTAAAATGGGATATTCAGCAAGTTTGATCAAATTTTCACATGCATATACATATACATATATATATATATATATATATATATATATTAGTTAGAATAAAGTCAAATTGGTACAGTACTATCAATTAAAGATAAAGTGAATGTAAAAGCGTGAAGACAGGACTTCAGGTGAAAACAAAGAAGACAGAGGTGACGAAGATAACCAAACAACAGCAACAACAGCGTCAACCACCATCTGTAACTAACAACGGGAGAGATTTGACAGAAGTCATTCCCTTCACTTATCTAGGAAGCACGGTTTCAACCATATGCAGACGGAACGGATGACACTGTCAAGGCAAGCCAGCCAGAATCGGAAAGTCAAGATACACCTCCATCAACCTGAAACCAGTTGAGAAATATTCTGCAGTAACTCAGTATAAATAACAAGATTCGGATTTTAAAAACAGACGTTTGGTCAGTTAGTTCTTCTATGGGGGTCAGAAACTTGCGATGCTTGTCAGTCACGATTTCCAACAAGTTACAGACTTTTATCAACAGTTGTTCCCTTCACTGGCTCCATATTGAAGATCAAATGGCTGATCGGAAAGAATTGGCAACAAAATACTATGGGAAAAAAATAACCAAGAGCCGATTGCTCAACAAATATGTAGGAGAAAATGGAAATGCATGTGGTCATCAATGACATCGTGCGCCAGGCTGTCGAGTGGAATCTGAATAGGAGGCGGCTAGTGGGTCGTTGGTGCGAGGGTGACATGGGGGAGATCGTGTGGGGAGGAGGATATGAGAGATTATTGGCAATCATGAACCCAACTGAAGACGACAGTGGAGATGTGTTGTTGAAACTCAAGGGGATAATAATAATAATAAGGGGGGGGGATAGCCGTTAAATAAGTTATCATCGCTAGATGAATAATTTGAGTTCTAATATGGAGACATCATTTGTTTAAAAGAACAACTGTACATTACTGATTTTGTAAGAAAAATGTAAATTATTAGCACCAACTTATTAGTTTAGCTGAATCAGGATGGAAAGTATGAGAATGGATGAATGCATAACGTTTGGTATCTAGATTTTAGGTAGGATTTTGTGTGATAATGATAATACATGGTAACTTTGTGCATTTAGACAAATATTTCGTGCAATAGGATGTCAGTGTCGAACTAAATAAATTGTCTGTTGAAACCTGTATGGTCCACAATCATGATAGGAAACATCCGTAGAGCAAAAAATGACTGAAGAATTAGAGATATCCTCTTAACTTGTGGCCTTGTCTAAGATTTTAGTCTTTATTGTCAATCTTACAGTTATCTATACCCATGGCTGGAGGTTTTTTAAGAAACAGTAAACTAAACCAGAAATTTATGTTGTAACTGATATGATGTGTGCTTTGTTTCGATAGTCTGATATATTTTGCTATGTGTATATTGATCGATATTCCATAGCAAAATATTGGCGATGGAACCATAAAATTTATTGGCGATGGGGAGAATTATGGATTCTTCTAAATTGGAACTTCTACTTGAGCAACAAATGAAATTAATGGAAATGCTCACCAACACACAGACTGGTTCAACTTCACCTTCAAGCAATCCGAATCATACCATGTCACCATATGTCGACGAAAATGTGAATAGTACTACGCAATTCAATTATCATCCAGATGCTAATGTCACTTTTGACACATGGTATCAACGTTATGAGGATTTATTCACTGTTGATCTCGCCTCACAAGACGATGCTTGGAAGGTGCGAGTGTTGTTACGTAAATTGGGTCCCGCAGAATATGAACGGTACTGCAACCTAATTTTACCCCAGAAACCACGTGACAAGAGTTTCGATGATACAATAAAGCTGCTGCGTGAACATTTTGGAGACCACTCCTCATTATTCAGCATACGTTATCGTTGCCTCAAGCTGACAATGAATGAAAATGATGATTTTCTTACTCACATTGGCACAGTCAACCAAGAATGTGAGATATTTCGACTCAGGTCCTTAACAGATGATCAATTCAAAGCCTTGATTCTCATATGCAGTGTTCAATCTCCCCGTTTCACAGATATCCAAACTCGACAGTTAAATCAGCTAGAGCAAAATCCTAAGTTAACATTACATGACATAGCTGATGAATATCAACGGGTAACTAATTTGCAGAAAGACACACACCTGGTCGAATTAACAACTTCAAGAAGCTCTGACATTCGTGCATTACGAAAGAGCAAAAATCTCTCTTCATCATCCAGTCCTGACCCACCTTCTCCTAATGTTCGGCGTAAGCCTACACATACTCGTCCAACCTCACAAAATACTGCAAAGAAGACCCCATCATCTTTATGCTAGCATTGTGGCGCGTGGCACTTTGTAAAGTCATATCCATACAAAAATCATCGTTGCAGCAAGTGCAAAATCATCGGCCGTAAAAATGGATTCTGTCAACACACAAACTTAGAACGATTCACAACTCAATGTTACCACCGACACCCAAACGTACCGACGCATCAATTCGGAATGAAAAAAAATTTGATGTTGGTGACCCTATCTATGTCCGCGACTATCGAGCAGGACATAAGCCTTGGAATAAAGGTTCCATCGCAGCACGATATGGTCGAGTTATGTACGACGTGAAAGCTGGTAGTGATTTATGGACCCGTCACTACAAT
Organism: Trichobilharzia regenti; assembly: GCA_944472135.2. Lineage (NCBI taxonomy): Eukaryota > Metazoa > Platyhelminthes > Trematoda > Strigeidida > Schistosomatidae > Trichobilharzia > Trichobilharzia regenti. The sequence goes on along the minus strand of OX235265.1, from coordinate 20,773,911 downwards.
CAGTTGCATCCAGGAAGCTCATATATTCATACCAGTACAAAGTCATCTCTACCTCTGGATATACTCTTAGATATTTTTAACTTACCTACGACCGACAAGACAGAGAAGTAGCATGACGCAGCTCAGACAACTCCGGACAAAGCAGAAGCCGCGAACCCAACAAGCAGACGAAGTAACAGACGTCGACAACAAACTCAACGGTTCCAGATAAACCCCAATAAAGCACGCTACTAATCATCAATCTTCTCAAAAGGGGAGGCGATATGTAGTCACATGATGTGTGTTTTGGTTTGACAGTCTGATATATTTTGCTATGTGTGTATTGATCGATATTCCATTATAACTGACAATATGCTTTGTCTGTCCATTAACTAAGTAAACAATGTATGACCTTTTGTCACATGAAATTACAACCAATCAGAATCCAATGGTGGTAAGAAAAGCTACTGTCTGTCTTATTGGTTCATCAGTCATTTTCACATATACTCTGCATTGTACACTTATATACACTCTTGTTCACACCTTTCGTACACTACATACCCTTTCACTCACACACTTGTGTGACAGTCAATTTCCGTTGTTGGAAAATACACATATCTTCGTGAACGTGGTGCCCTTCTGATTTTCCCCTTTTCGTGTCAGGACAATTACCTAATCAGCAGTACATAACATATATTGGCGACTAGCATCATAACAGTAACATATGTGCTTCTAAAGTTAAGATGATTTGGTGGAAAGAAGTATTAAATTGGATCAGGACGACCAACTGGTCCACTGGAAGCTTGAGATGGAAATGACTCAAGCTTAGAATTTCCCAATTAGCAATTAGGGTTAAACTAGTTTAGACACACATAATTTCAATATAGCTAAAATCTGTATCTAAACATTCAGAAAATCAGACGATTGAGCAAAGAAATATTGACTTTCCAATTATATCCTCTTCCACGGCTCTACTGCAATGTGTACAGTAGTTTTAATACGATAAAGAAATTGACCAATCTACGGGCAACAAGTTTCTTAACAATAATCATTCATTATCAACATATCAGGACCGCTCTTAGCGGACGTTTTCATGGCTAGCTTAGAGAATGGCCCACTAAAGGGAACCATCGATGGTCTGTTTATGTATAAAAGATATGTTGATGATACCTTCATTGTATGTGATGAAAACACTTCAACTGCCGAACTTCTTAGAATATTTAATGGTTCTCACCCATCTTTGCTTTTCACGATCGAAGAAGAGTCGGATTCTTCGTTTCACTTTCTTGATGTTAAGCTAGATAGAAGAGAGAATGGAACGCTTCTAAGGTCGATTTACCGAAAGCCAACATTCACTGGGCAGTACACTAACTTCAACAGTTGGGTACCTTTAGGGAGAAAGAGAAATCTTATTCACTCCTTATGCTCAAGAATTCGTAAAATCTGCTCTCCAGAGACAATCGATAGGGAACTAGACAACCTTCGATCAAATCTCCTTAATAATGGTTATCCCACAAGGTTCATTGAACGTAACATCAAGAAAGAATCCGTCCCGAGACAAGTCACAGTACCAAAGAAAAAGCTGTTTATGAGTCTTGCATTCAAAGGTGACACCATTTCAGAATTGATTAAAAATCGTTTATCTAAATGTATTAAACGTACTTTTCCTGCAGCTGACCTGCAACTAGTTTTTACCAGCCGAAATATGATCAGACAATGCGTCAAGGATAGATTACCGCTTTTGTCCACATCTATGTGCATTTACTCTTTTACTTGCTCTTGTGGAGCTGTTTATATTGGACGTTGTAAGCGTAATCTCCGAAAACGTGTAGCTGAACACTATCCGGTTTGGTTAATGAAAGGCGAACGTAGAACTGCAAAGTCGTCTATTTGTGATCACCTGTTAGAGTCTGGTCATTTAGCCCCACGTGATTCATCTTTCAAAGTTATATACATGGCAAAATCCAATCGATCCAAAAGTTTACGTTTTCTGCACTTATGCATAGCCGAAGCTTTAGCTATACATGAACAGAAACCTAAATTATGTGTTCAAAAGCGTTTTGTCAAACCCCTTTCTTTACCTTGGTCATAATAATTTTCTTTCTAGTTTTTATTTTATTTTACCACTTGAATTCTTTCCACTTCACTTCACATCTTCATTCTTATCGTAATCGTACTCCTAATTTTCATAATTTTTTAGACAACACTTGACATTTTTGTTATAGAACAATCTTTAATATTTTTGTAATTTATCCACTTCAACTCTACCCCTTATAACTTTTATCACATATACGTACATTGACTGAGCAATTATTTAGTGCCACTTAATAACCTTTTTCTGTAATATAAATACGACTGTACAGCTTGAAAATGAAGTCGTTGAAAAGAAATTTCTTCGCTGAACAAAAACTGTGTTTTTACTTATATCAGTTATTCTCTAATAAATCTACTGCAAAGGTTAAAGAGTGCATATATTAGTAAAAATTAAATAATTGGATTGCGTAATGCATGACAGATGTGGATCTAATGGAAAAGCAAATGTTTCTGAGCTCAGTCGTTTTGGTTTATAAACACATAATTCCAGACCACATCAGCATCGGTTGGCAAATGTCTTTTATGGAAAGTTCCTTGATTTTTGAATTTTCCATCTTAGATGGGTGACCATTTGTTGAACAGTTTACTTGTTTCAGATGATTATTAATCTGCAGATTTGACCACGAGCTGACATCAGGTGAAGAATCGCTAAAAAACTAAAGAGTTCTGATTAGCTGTTTCTGGTGTAGTTGTGTTTTCTGAGCTGGATGATTTATTTGCGAAGCTAGGCAACATCTTCAGCGAATACTTCGTTTCGAGCTTTTAGATTTCTCCACAAATTTATTAGTCATCTCTCCTTGAACGTGACTGGTTGCTCTTGTGCGTTTTCACACACTCTAGGCTACTTGTATTGATACTGGTGCTGATTGTTTCCTTGACTTGAACTTTGTCCCTTTGTTTGTGAGATTTCCTTCTTATCGAGTGGTAAATTTTGTCTATGTCAATGCGTCTATTGATTGATAATTCACTGAAATACCAGGCATACTTCTAAAAATCCTCTGGCGTTCTTAGTGTTTCCTCTCTCTAGTATTTGAATGTTGGCTCAGTCGAACTGATGTCTGTGGTTGTCTGTATGTAGCGAAATGACGGAGTGGATTTCATGTCTTTTGACGGCTAGTTTATGTTCATGGATACGAAGACGAAGAGGACGTCGTCCACTTTGGCCAATGCAATGTTTTTCGCAGCCGTTGCAACTCCCGCATATCGTTGCATACCCTCCAGCTCATCCACTTGAGCTTCAGATCTTCTATCTGCAACTGTTTCTTCTTAGTTTGAAAAATCTCAGCATTACGTACCAAATCTCTATTTGAACCCAGGACCTAAGGGTTACAAGACAAACTCGTAGACCATTCAGCCGCTAGGAGGTGATCCAGTGGCCTATGAATCCCAGCCTCTGACAGTTCGCGATATTTACGACACAAACGCCGGCCACTGTTTTCGGCCTATAACTATTCTCTCACCTGAGTTGGTGGACCCCAGTGGCCATGACTTCTCCACGGAACTTCGGCTTCCTTTTTATGTAGAGCTATTGACCAAACCTATGATAAACTAAATCCTTGCAAATTTGACTACAAATTTATCACAATATCATTTAAAATGATTTCAAAATTAGATAAGATACAGCATAAGTGGTTTGATACTTAAAATTAAAAAAATTATAAGAAGTTGTTCACTCAGCTTACAAGAATGTTTGGCGTTACTAAAGACTGGTATACCTTCGTGAATACACCTTTTGCTGTTACCCATGTACGATTGATAGTCCTGAGTGTATTATTACTGGAATAACAAATAATTTGTGATTAGTTAAAGTGTTTCATAAATTCATTTGATATAAAAATTATATATATTTACACAGGTATTTCAATAAGTTTCTTAAACCAAAACGTAAAATCTGGGATATATAAGAGTTACTATTACTACTTGCGTTCGGCTCAGTCATTTACCATTCCCTAGTTACATTTCATGGCCCACATATATTGTCTTAGATTATAGAAACCTAAGTGAATATAGCAGTATAATGACACAATGGGGAATAGGAAATCAGGGCAACATTGGAATCCTAATCAGTGAATTACAATAGGGTAGAAATTTTGGTTCTGAAATTTCCTCCAAGCTTGTTGCTAACGGAATAGATAATTGAAAAATATCCCAGTTACCATCTGGAGTACGATTTGTTTGTAAGACTCCGGAATGGTTTAAAAGGCTTTAACATTGACGACGGAGACGCTGGTGCCTTCGTTATCCAAAATACGAAACACGCTTGTGTCTTTGACTGAATGAAACAGCAGTTAAGTGCTTCATTAAACAGCGAACTATGAGTTGTAACTCAAGTAGGCTTTTTTTTATCTCTTGTGATACAGGCTGATTATTGGGCTCCAAACTTTAAAGTTTCAGTTGTGGTGGCGTTTCTTTCCCGGGGGGGATAAGGATGCTATCCCCTGGAACTTTCATCAGCTAATCAACGCTTCGTAGTGTCTCGATATAGAGTGGAGCAGAGAGCTCCCTGATGACTGGTTGTATTCTAAAATTGTACCACTGATGCATACCACTCCTGTACCTTTATTAAACAGTATACCAGTCTTATATAACTCCTACAATGTGACAATAATACACAATCCTGAAGTATGAAGTCTTATGTTGATAGTTACACATCATTAGGCCTTTTTGTGTCATAGATAGAACCTGACTCAGGATCTCTATTTTCGAGCATTTTCAAGGATATTCGACATTAAGTCACAAATTTACTAACATGTTTATTATTATTATTATTTTGAGTTACCTGGGTATAAAGAAACCGGATTTCGTATCAATCTTTATTGGCGTATCACTTTGCGAATCACGTGGTGTTCGTGGATTACCATTTTCATCACGCATTAAAGCGAAATTTGCTGGTGTAAACCCCTAAAAGATAAGATGAAACTATGCATTTTTTATGAATATAGTTACGGGGTTTACAACTTAACGCTCCTCTTCATTGAAGAGCATATTTCTTCTACTCAGCCAATATATAGATTGCTACTACTTATTAGTGAGTGCAGACTTCTTACCTAATAGGGATGTTTTTGAAATTCCGTAAATGTTTTGAATAAAAAGCTGAAATCTATTAACAGACTAATTATATGTGTAAATGAGAAATCTGTGTCTCTGAGAACAAGTCCTGTGTGGTTATCTTTCGCTATTGTTATTGTCATTCCCTTAGGTACTTAGCGGAACATGATGCTTTCCATTTGATCCTTATCTCTGCAGTTGCCATTAGCTGGCCACACGATAGTCCATACGCTCTCATCTCCTCCTCACAGGATCTCCTCGGATCGAAACCTGACTTGCCATTCCCCACTCCAGGCCTGTTCGGCTCGCTACTTCACTCACCATGCGTTCCATCCATTTTCTTCTTATATTTGTTCGGCATTAGGTCCTTGGCCGATTGATTGCCAGGATTTCTTGTTGCCAATACTTTCTGGTTGACAAACGCAGCTGTTGTTGCAGGTCTATAAGCTGTCTGAATTTCTTTCGATGATTTTCCAAGTCTCTGAACCCCATAAAAGTACCGACTTGACATTTGTGTTGAAGATATGGATGTTGTTCCTCAAACTTAGTGCAGTAGATTTCCACACCGACTTCGGAATAATGAAGGTTTGTCTTGCTTTTCCGATATTGATTTCAACAGTTGAAATGATGCCACCTAGATAAGCAAAAGCAGTGTCTTCTGGAAACTCTTCCAGTTGATAATGACTGGTGATCGTTGTTGTTTTCATCATCTGCATCTCTTTTTTCTGTGTTCACTCGAAGTCCTGTTTTCGCTGCTTCTTCCACCTACAGATCTTCGAGCTTCTGTGACCTTAGACATAAATCATCGATGAAGTCAAAATCTCCTAGGGTCCTCCTTATTTTACTGACGTATTCGAATTATATTTTTACTACCTACGGTCTGTGGTATGATCCAGTCCGTTGCAGTCAGAAATATCAATCTTGGCATTAGGCAGTTTTGTATTACTTCTGTTAGCGTCCATAGTTCACGCGTTCTCTACAATATCATTTATTGCTGCATTAGTGAGTCTTTTTTGAACCTTCAGTATGTTTATCAGCATTTTTAGACAGAAGATAAATGCCTCGATCTAATAAAATTTGAAAACTCAAAGATGATAGGTTATGTTTTATTTATACTTTTAAAAGACAATATGGTGTGTCAGTGGCACAGCGGTAGAATGCTCGCCGACCAAGCCACATGTGGTCCGGGGTTCGCACTCCAAAACCTTGCTTTCTAAGCCAGTATTAAGACTGGTAAAGAGGGAAGGTTGGGCATGTGGCTAGCAACCCCATCCTGTAAAATTAATCACCACTGCTACAGAAACTTCAAGCCTCTAGCTTGAGTCTCTATGTTCCAGTGAGAACGTAAAGGAATAAAAATAAAAACATTACGATTTATTTTAAGAGTGCCATTCCGGAAAGAATCTAAAACATTGTTCTCCCAAAATACCACTCTTACCATTCAGGTATTTAGAAATAATCACAAGTGTTTAAAGTAAGCGTAGATAATAATCAAACATCTTTCGACATTGGAGTATTACCTCAACAACACTGATAATGTATTTTAGCAGCAAATGGAGCAACTAAAATTATTTTAATCACAAATTCATTTAAGTTTTTTAACTACCGTTTTGTACGACAGGATGTCTTCCTACATAAAACTATATTCTACTGTTTGGTTGAGATGAGTATTTATATAGAATCATGTCAACAAGTAGTTCACTGTTGATGAGCTCGGCCATTAACCGGGGAAACAACCGTATGCTGTTCAAATCACTTCAACCGGGCTAGCGAGTACATGCTGTGGTCTGAATAATTTGGTTTTCAGAGGAAACTGTGTGCACTATGAATTGCTAACTGACAAACTTTGAATTTGATTTAGTAGTGTATTTCTGTAGTAATTATTGCTTGCAGATTGAAACATTTTTGTTTATTTCATCCATAAATTTTCTTCATTTGGTCAACTTTCAAAGAGGTGACATATCGTCGACATTATATGTTCTGATGCAATTGTATTTAAAGTTTAAGTTTATTTATTTCAGTGTTTGTACAAACTTAAAGGAAGTATTTTCTGTATTCGACAAACTTTGTTTTCCCACATTTCCACCAAAAAGGTTTTTTTCGGTATTGTATGTTGATCAGCATTAGACTTGCAATCGGCAGCTGCCTCAGAAATTTTCAGTGACCTAGGAGCTTCCGCTAGAAAATCTGTTGATGTGTTTTTTATATTTTTATAATTTTGACTACAGCTTGATTCCACACTGTATTTTTGTTACAAGTATGCAATTTTCAGCATGTGATATCGGCAGCCCAAAATTTTGCAGGCCGATCATAGATATCAGGTGGACATCGGCAGGGAATCGAACCTCCGTCCATGTGTATGGTCGGCGAGAGTCTTAGCCACTGTGCCACCGACGCACTTATTCTTAAAATTAATATTTCATGTATAGAGGAATCATATGCGACTATCATTGTTATAATGACTCCCTTGCGTTCTGAGTGGAACATAGATCCTCATTTGCACTTAAACATTTTTCTCTGTTCCTTGCAGTCTATTTTCACGAGTGAATGTAAGCTTTTACTTTCTGCTTACAGAAGCGTCTTCATATCACCCCAAGAAGTCCAGATCGTCGTTTTCCACTCCGTTTCCTCCTTAGGGTCTGCTCGGCATATGATGTTATTCAAAGGTCTTCTCAGTGTATGTACAATACATGATACGATCAACAAACGTGGACATCTGTAATGCACGTGAAGAAAGCGTTTACGAAAGCGATTGCAATTTCTCAAAGGCGAAATTTTAGGAGATAACTTTTAAGAAAATTAACGCATCGTCATGAAGTCTGAATCTATAGATATCAGTCTCTATGCCATCAAAGTTGAATTATACTCTCTGTTGGATGACTTTTTAAAGTGTTACATAATGTAGGCTGACTTCCAGAAAATCCTGAATTCAACAACTTCTGACCTTAGTGACAATCCTGACTATAAGATGCTGATGCATACTATATAATTTTGTAGATATTATTAGGTGTTTCATCACAGTTGAAGTTGCCCAAAAAGGAAAATCAAAAAGCTACTCTGACAGTGAATCAAACCAACCAAAAACCGATTATCGTACAAATGTGCCGGAGGAAATAGAGTTAGGTCTGACACACGTTAAGGCAACCGCTTGTTGACATTGCGATCTAGGCCGTCAGGTGTAATCAAAAAGTGAAATGGGGGATACGGGATCTTAGGAAAAATCGTACGGCCAGCCAAAGAGGGCCGTTACTGAAGTTGTAAACGACACGTCGAATTTAAAGTGAATCTACTTTATAACTTACTAGGGCATGGGTAATTTCATGGGTTGCTGTTGAAGCCATCAAAGGAATATCCAAGTTAGCAGCATTCAGCTTATCAGGGCAAAAGTTGATTATCCCGATTATTGGTCTAAATATGAATGTGACAAAAAACATCTAACCCTTTGGTTATAAGGCTTCAAAAAAGGCCATCAGAAATATTTGTTGATGGCAGTTCTTATTTGTTATTCGTAGTGACAGTAAAATTACAATCATAGAAAAAATGTAAATAATAGTGTTAGTAGCCAAGATTGTCATTTAGTTGAGATAGTGCCACCGGAGATTACAAATAGGAGAAAATAAAAGGGTCAGTTATTCAGCTAACAACATAGTAATTCATGAATTTCACGCTTTACATCGTCTCTATATAATAGAAGACTGGCGGGACAAATATGGTATCGTTGAGTTCCTGTACTTAGTGGTATGAGTACACAATCCTGTCTGTTGACTTCTGGTTCTTCCAGATGAGATATAAGGGAAGATTTGGGAGCAGACGGGGTGTTGAGGGTCAGACAATATAGATGTAGACTATTTCTCTCATGAGTTTAGATGTCTATCAACTAAGGTAAAGACAAGTTGACTAAGTTGCACACCACCTGCCCCACTGAAAACATTTATTTCCCTTCTCAAAATCACAAAGTCCGTTTTCAGTAGCCCAGTAAAGTACACTAGGTAAGATACAAGAGTTAACAAGTTATAAAAGTAGAGGTTGAGTGACCCCAAATTGTCTCAGCTCCCTAATGTAGTAGCTTAGACAGAACATCTTCTTGGAAATCGACAAAATATGGGATGACCGACCATGTATTGTCAGAGGATAAGAACTATACTAAGGTTGTGTTGGATGTACTTTCTATTCCAGTTCTCTCTATGCTACAAGCATCATATGTACCAGCCAGTTGTTGTAGATCACGTTTATGTCCACAGAAGAAGTCAGCATTCTGGCATTCTCAGAGATTTAACGTAAGATGTCCGATAGAAAGAGATATCAAGTTTGTAACATTCTGATTGGGAACTGAGAGGAAACGAGACGATCAGATCGTCAACGTATTTGACGAAGTTAATTTCATTAGAAGGAGATAAGTCATGTGGGGCGAAAGAAAAACAAAAGGAGAGAGAAAAGCACCCTGAGGAACACCAGCTTCAGAAGCAAGGTAGAAGAAGATTCATCTTTACAAACAGTACACTGCATTTTGTTTGAGAAATAAGAATGTAACCAGTTAGCAACCCAGGACTCACTTTGTGTGAAGGAAAGCTTATTCAACAAAAGGCATCTAGGTGCTGAGTCAAAAGCAGATGTGTAGTCGAGGAAGATACAGCGTAGATATTTTGCCCCGCTTTCTAATTTAAACTGCAAATTCTCTATTAACTTATGGAAAAAATGAGCACTATATATTTCAAAGGAAATATTTACCTTAAATTGATGTACTTTTCACTGTCAACTAATGCGAAATAAACAGTGAATAATTTAACTGTTTGGAAATATAAATTAATCACTTCTGAACATTTCACGGATGTAAAATAAAAACCAAAAGCTATCTCAAATAACCTGCCCCTTTCATAAGTCAATATGACTGGGATCGACAGCAGAAGATTTAGATCATCAGCTAACGCTTTGATAAGCGGATGGTAACCTATGACTGTATCAAGTTGCTGATGACGCAACCTGTTTTAAGACAAACATAGAACAGAATTTCTGTAGACACTTACAATTATCAGTCACAATCTCATTAAAACAGAGAGGCATGCTTCTTAATATTGCTTACATGTTACACTCTTACCACTAAAAGTTTATTTTAATTGTGATAGATCTCACTTTGCAGGTTTACTCTTATTATCATTATTCTCTGTGGTTCCAGCTGGAGTGTACAGATTCAGCAACATTTCTCCATTCCACTCTGATCTCCTCAGTTCTTCTCAGCAGGCTCTACAGCTGTTCATAAGTTTTCATATCCAACTGACACGATCTCTTCCATGTCACTCTCGAACTCTTAGCTCGTGGTTCTCACTTTGGGTTCTATTCCATGGCCTGATTCGTTTTTGTTATTCAAAGGTCATCCTTAGGTTCTACATTCAATCATTAATATATTAAAAATGCAGTCTGTTTCTCCTTGACTCTTTCGAGGAAGATGGGAGAACATTATTCACCGAGAAATTATCGAGAAGATTTAATACGTTATTACTAATAAAAGTTATGATTGTATTAATTGTGACAAAAACTTAGTTTTTAAAGTACTAAGTATTTATTTTATATAGGAGACAAATTTTGTAATTACCATTTCATTTTGATACAAATGTCATCATAACAGTCGACGCCTTCAAGATTACAGAGTGAAAAAAAATATTTCCAAAAATTGTACTAACCTATCTGTAAATGGATGTAATTGACACGGTGCTGCATAAGCTATTGTCCCCCCACCACAATTTGTACTATTTGAACTGTCAACAATTATGATATAAGCGTTAGGCAACACTCCTATACCATCCTCGTGAACAGTATATACACTTCCTTCCTCATTTCGCATTTTACATCCCTTTATTTGTAATAATAATAATAAGTAAATCGTATTAGTCTTTTGACATTAATAATAAATGTGTCAAGGGAACATGAATATATGACTGAAAGACATTTTAAAGAAACCCGAAGAAATATCTAACATAATGAATTCAGTTCATTTCGAGGTCTAGATTTTTAACTAAATGACTGTATATCAGTCACAACTGTATTATAGAATCTGTTGGTAAAGGTAACAATTAAAAGAGATTGAGAAAATGTAAGCCAACTTGTTTGTAAGAGAATTTATGCCCTAGGGTATTGTATTTCCATGGGTTGTGGTTCTGTTATACAATATGTGCGTGCATCCTTTTCAGAGCCCTTTTCATCAGTATCGTAAATGTATATAAGTTGTTAAATGCTTATTCGTTAATGGACAGACATAACCTTGATCTTAAATATTAAAAGAAAAGTTCACCACTGAGGGCTTAGGTAGAGTACAGGTAGAATGCTTGCCAGCCACGAACGTATTTCAGCGTTCGATGCCGGGCCGACGCACCCCTTTACCTCGCTTAGCTAGCTGGTATAAGCCCTGCAAAGACGGAAGGTTGGGTGAGAGACTCACAACCCCATATCTTATATTTAACACCACTGTTACCGAAACTTCAAAGTCCTATGTTCCATTCTGTCTCTTTCTGTCTGGATTCAACGTAGAACTTCGCACTGAAGTGCAGCGGTTCGAGTTTCCACGTTCAAAATAGCACACAAAGGTAGACAAAAAGATGGGTGAAGAGAATCAATAGAGTTTGACAAGTATAAGAGCGAAACAGAATGGGTAATGGTGGAAAGGAATATGAAAGATTACAGAGACTGAATACATCTGCGCTGGCCATTGACAACGATTTTGAGCCATGTCACCTATCGTCTCTAGCCATTGATTCCTAGAGTCCCGAGGGCCCCAACCTGGAAGTCTGCATCTCCCTACCTGACTCAGTTTAACTGTCTAGGATTTCATGGATTGGTGCCATGTTTTTGTTTGGCCATCGCTTACTCTTTTCCAACCTGAACCTATATCAGCTGATAATGGACGTCGGAGGAGGCGATGGTTAGGCATGCGCAGCACGTGACCTAGCCATCTCAATCTATGTAACTTTTTAGCCTCGTCGATTGAATTTGCCTCTTTGCCGAACACTCTACGCCTAATGTCAACATTACTCACCTTATTAAACCACCTAACGTGACAAAGAGATCGTAGACATCTATGATCGAAAGCAGTCAACTTTTTCATGTTTTCAACTCGTATTGCCCATGTTTCAGAGCCATAGACAAGGACGGAGCGAACTGCTGAGCAGTACACACGTCCTTTGGTTGATAGCCGGATGTCACGCCTACGCCAGAGATGGTGTAAGCTAGCGAAAGCAGCTCGAGCTTTTCGGATCCGTGCTGAGATTTCATCGCCAATCAGTCCGTTGGTGCTAATACAACTTCCCAAATAGGTGAAGAGGTCAACATTTTCTATCACTTCACTCCCTATCACTAAGCTAGGAGTTGACGTCGTCCAGTCCTATAGCAGCATCTTACATTTTTCAGGGGCGAATCGCGTGCCAAACATACGAAGATTGCTGCTCAAGGTGTTCAGAAGACTCTGCATTTTGTCAGCATCCTCCCCTGACAGGACTATGTCATTTGCATATTCTAAGTCCATAAGACTATTCCCTGGTAACAAGTCCATTCCTACGTCGTTAAGTTCAGTTAAGGATACTTTCATTAGCATATCTATGATGAGGTTAAACAGAAATGGAGAAAGTGAACTTCCCTGTCGAACACCACTGGTTGTTATCAATTCAGATGAAAATTCCCCATAAGCCCTTACACGGCTACGTGAGTTTGAATAGAGTGCCTTGATTAATGCAATGTACTTTCTTGGCACTCCCTTTACAGCCAAACATTGCCATAGTACCTTTCGATCCACGGAGTCGAGGGCCGCCTTCAAGTCAGGAAATATGGCAATTTTTGGATGCCGAAAAGTGTGTCTATGTTCTAGAATCTGTCGGAGAGTGAAGATATAATCTGTGAACCCTCTATCTGGTCTAAAGCCTGCTATGTTCCACTAGGAACATAAAGGAATAAAAAAGAAGTTTACTAAGCATTTAAATGTAGTACAGACCATTTTGAAAGTTAGTGACTAGCAGTTGGATCCTCGATGCGTATTCAGTGTTATTTGGGATTCGTCATCTGGACGTACCTACATTCCCGATGAGATACAAAGGAACGCCGGTGAAAACGCTTTTCTCTAGAGCGAAGAGAATATGTTCAGCGAAAAACTAGACAGTGAACTAATGCTTCTTGAAAAACGCTCGAAAGAAAGTGGTTAGCCACAAAGTTTCATTAGCAAATATGGCAAGAAGGAACTCAAGAAATGTGATACAGCTACAGTCAGTAAGAATCCTATTTTCATCAAACTCGACTACAAGGGTGACGACATTATGAGAATGGTAAATAAAAGATTAAGCGCAGCTCTGTCTAGGACATATCCTGCAGCATTATTAGTCTCTCTATCCGGAACAACCTCTTCATTGGTGCAGTCAAAGGTTGACAAGTATCCCTCAGATGTTACCTCCAACTGTCTGTCCCAATTCATATGTATCTGCGAGAGCAGCAGACAGGTGACATTTTGTGAACAAGTACCAAAGTGCCTCCGGTAAAAGGGACCTAATTGTTTAAGCTCTTCAATCGCCAAACATCTGATTGACACAGGACACCCAGTAGGTGTGCTGAAATCATTCAAAGTAATTAACAGACAAATTACCTCAAGTCTTCTCAGGTTCGCTAGTAATAAAACAATTGGAGCCTGATTGTTTGTCCAAAAAGAATCCATTGTTGGATTTCAATTACCCTGGTGACTTGCTTATTAGTAACTCTTTGTTTTCTAATTTTGTTAACTCATCTTTCCACTCCACCCCCAACTTTACTTTTCATTTGACTCTCTTAAGAGATAATTTTTCTTGATCTTCTGAGTTCTACTCACTGTATTGCATCATCAACGTCTCACCTGACCTCATGAGCACTGAAATTTTGATCTTCTCTTATCTAATTACGTAACTATTACTTATTTTCTTTTGTTACCACCCCAAAAACAAAACTGTCAATTAATTTTTTTTTCAAGAAACTTCTCTCGAACAAAATATATATGTGTCGTAACACTTTAGACACCCTGTAAATCGCAAAGCCTCATTTCACTATGACGCTGTGACAATATGCTTGCCAATGGACAAAAGTTTGTTAAAATTGTACACTTTTTTTATTTTCATTTTATTAAAGAATTCAGGTTGTACGCAGGTGATGAGAGCCGACAAAATAAAATAGATCCAGATTATTCTGCGCCAATTTTTATTCTTTGTTTCTTCAAATTTATAAAAGGGAATCATTGTATGAAATTTCCCAGTGATTTGTAACGTCCGCTTAATAAGAAGAAATGCGCATGTGTTGATCAATTAATTCATGACACAACTCGACCCGCCTCCCCCGCCCTTTCAACAATACATTACAAAAGCCGAATACATTATTGTCTAACTACTAACTATGTGACAGAAGTTACTTCCCTCTATGCCTCGCCGCATACACACAATCTATCTCCATATCTAAAAAGACTGATTGACAAACTTGCCACCTAGATTTTTATATGAGCACTTGCATTTTTTGGCCATTATTATTATTATTACCACTTTGATTGTTATTCGCTGATATAAATACTCGAACTTGAATTATATTAATCACTATAGTATCAACTCTCTGTCCTTAATAATTTTGATATGTAGACGTAGAGCATGAAGGGATTATGTGTCTAGTAATGACCTGCGTCGGTGACATAGCGGTTAGGACGCTTGTCGACCATGCACATGGTCCGGGGTTCGATCCCCGGCCGACGCACCCCTTTACCCCGCTAAGCCAGAAATGATGCTGGTAAAGGGGAAAGGTTGGGAATTAGGCTAGCAACCCCATCCTGTAAAGTAAACACCACCACAGAAACTTCAAGCCACTAGCTTGAAGTCCTATGTTCCACTGGGGAACGTGAAGGAAAAAAAATGACCTGAATCGGTTTATTCATATGGATATTTACCAAAAGTAATTCCCCACAAATTATTTGACGTTTTCCGAATTTTCAGCATTTGATCGTGGGCATCTAAACCCTTAACTTGGTGACATACACGTCCGGAACTAAATTAATTTGCACTAAGTCTGCTTGGAAACTTAACTGAAAATAATTTGATAAATTAATTATTTTACTAAGCAGATTTGAGATTTAAAGTAAATAATAAAGATACTAAAGTTTATAGTAAAACTTCAACTATATTACTTACTGAAAGATATTCCTTTGGTACATCATAGTCATAACATTTGACTGTATCTCTGCATCCATTTGGGCAGTATGCCATTCCTGTCGCTTCATCTATAACAGCAGGTTGTCCTTCACAAGGTCTGTGAACAAAGCGATAAAATGTTAAGCAAAATAGTCGTACATAAGTGTGCTCTTGAAAAGTGTGGTTTTTTCAATTTTCATTTTCTACATTTTAGTGGTACTCATATAAATGCCTTATTAAATGATGAAGCGATTATTCAAAATACTCGTTTCATGATAAATTAAAAAGAACAACTTTCTGTTTCAGGTTTAATTGTGGGTAGGATTGCGGGAGTTGGGAGGTCATCTCTGTTCCCATCAGACCTCCATGGTTTATTGTAGAAGTCTTTGTCATTTTTTTCTGGGCATCATTTCAGTGTTTCCAAGATTAGATTAGCGTTTGTGATTATCACTTTTTAGATTTTACCCATAAATGAAGTTGCACGTATGCTTAATATGTACAAAAGCCAATATCTCAACACCAATTCGCTTAAATTATTATTTGAACGAAACTAAGGGAAATTATCAGTAATTTCTCGTCAGAAACGAAAAGCTGTGCTATCCGATTACTTAGTCCATTCTCAAATTTAATTATTTAAACGGGCTGTAGGAACAATATATGTGTAAAACATAGGCACTGTGGTAGTAAGTAATTCCATATTAGTTTGTTCATTAGATAAATCACAGAGTGAAACAGTATTATTTACTGGATGACGTTTCGAACAAAATTTATTACTGTTCATAATCATATCAGTTATAATCACACAACTTCGAAACTTCAGTTTTATAGTTTTCTTTGTTCTCTCTTATTGGTCGTAGGCGACAGGTGTTGAATCATTCCTATTACACGTGTTTGCAGTTGATTCGGTAAACAAAGCTTCTGTTATCAATCTCTACCTTCACCCTGTGACATTAGATTTTAAAACTGTCATCCTATCCTATTGTATGGTTATGTGTGACCGCAAGTAGTGGGTGGTATAGCTGAACTTTACTCTAGATTTCTTATCTTATTTGGGGCAACAATCTAGATTTTGCTGTGTGTGTGTGTGATACATCTAATAAATAAACTAATATGTGGGAACAATACATTCCTAGAATGTGTGGGTTACTTATGATCCACTAACCCAACTTGTCTATGCGCTCAATAATTCACCAGTTCACAAAGTAGCAAGATGGTTGACAGACGCACTGATAACCAGTAAATTTGAAAGTGACTAAGCACATCCTGGAGGACAGCATCAGATTTAATGAAAACTTGACACATAAGAAGGTTGATAACAAAACCATGATTTGCATAAATGCCACTCCTCTATTCATGAAATTTTCTTCGTTAGAGGCTAGTGACTTCATTTGTCATTTGCTGCTAGAAGCTGCTTCGTCTTAAGTTCTCTTTTAGCCAAGGTTTTTATGGTGAAATTAAAGAGTGATTCAGTTAGAAAAAAAATGCAGTTTTTAAAAATTTTTTATTACAGCTTGATTCCACACTGTATTTTCGGTTCAAGTATGGAATTTTCAGCATGGATATCGGTAGCCCAAATTTTGCAGGCCAACCATAGATATCAGGTGTGCGTCGGCAGGGGATCGAACCTCAGACCATGTTTATAGTCGGCGAGAGTCCTAACCACTGTGCCACAATCAACGAACAGTCCTGCTACTGAAGATATATCAACACTACTTGCGTAAAAATCAAATCTTTATTGAGGTTCTTCTCGAGACTTTCAGTATGGTTAATCCGAAAACTGAGTTCACATATTATAAAACAATAATTCATCACTTCCCAAAATTCTATTAAACGAAGACTGGATTGGACTATTAAGCTGGGTATTTTCCATATAAAGTTATCGTTTGGCCAATATATACATTTCATATAGCTTATTCATATTGCATACAACTTAAATCTCATTAGTACTCTGGTGTTTTTGGTGCTATAAAAATCTGAACAAAAAACGCTGTGGTTGATGATGTAAGGAAAAAAGGAAAACCCACTGCATGAATCAGATATTCAAAAAAAACTTTTGAACGTTTCTGTGATGAAAGTGGATAGAGTTAAATGTCTGAAAATTATACTTAAAAACCGCATATATATAATTTTCATCGAATGAAGCACAACATTTCTGTCAAACCTCTATCTCAACTTCGTCGACTTCGGAGCGGTCTTCGACAGAAAGCGCTGACCAAGAAGTGTTCTGGAAACTAATTCAACAGCTGGCTATATGAAAATGCCACGTGTCACGTGATCTACAATTGTAAAACTAGAGTGGCGTTCGAAGTGAATATAGAAGTAAGACAAGGCTGTCTATTATCACCGATGATATTCCTGATTGTGGTGGATTTGTTTTTGCGGAAGACTGTGCATCGGAGTGACAAGACGGGAATAGATTGGACCGGTGAGAAGACTCTAGAAGATGTCTGACGTCACACAAACTGGAAGACTTACAAGAGAAAAGCAAAAAACAGGCAGTAGAGGAAGGTAACGAAGCGAAGACTGCCGGTGAAAACAGAGAAAATGGAGACGGAGGTGATGAAAATAACCAACACCCACGGCAACAACAAACAGGACGAATCACTATCGTGGGGAAAATTCTAAAGAGGTTACTTTCTTCACTTATCTAGGAAGCATTGTTTCAGCTACAGGCAATCGGAACGGATGAAGATGCTACAGTCAGTCAGAATCGTAAAGGCGAGATACGCCTTCATCGACCTGAAACCAGTCTGTAAGTCTTCTGTACTAGCTCAAACTTCATAAAAAACAATATTTGGATTTTCAGCACCAATGTTAAGTCAGTCAATTCTTCAATATGGGTCAGAATCTTGCAGTGTATATCACTCTGGAAGAGTATTTTCAACAACCAGCTGCAAACGTTTATCAACAGATGTCTTCACTGACTCAATACTGAAGATCAAATGGCCAGCTAGAAAGAATTAGCAACAAGAAACATGTAGAAACAAACCATCCAAGAATCTATCGTTCAACAAATATGTGGGAGAAAGTGGAGATGGATCAGGCATACATTGAGGAGGCCGCCAAATGACATCGCATGCCAGGCCATTGCTTGAGTGAAATCCAAATGGGAAGTGACGAGTGGGTCGTCAGTGTGAGGGTGACATGAAGTAGATCGTGTGGAGAAGAGATAAGAGTCAGTCATGAATCCAGTTGAAGAGAACAGAAGAAAATAGAATACATTAGAGTGGAGATGTGTTGTTGCAGCCCACTCAACACTCAAGGTAACAATAATATGTTATTATTATTGTTCCCTTGAGTTCCCAGTGGAACATAGGACTTCAACTGCACGTCTCCACTTGCTTCTGTCTGTCTTCTGCTGTACTTTTCACCTGAATCCATGTTAGCTCATACTGTTTCAACTCTTCTTCACATCATCTCCTCCATATCACCTTTGCACTGACGTCCCACTCTCCGCTTACCCACCTTTCGGCCTAGTTCCACTCGAGCGATAGTCTGACGCGCGCGTGATGTCACCCAGCGGTCTCCTCAGCGAGTATCCAATGCATCTCCACTTTCTCCTGCATTTTTGTTGGTTGGCGATTGGCTCTTGTTTTGTTTGTTCCCATAGCTTCTTGCTGGTGATTCTTTCCGGCCCGGCCATGTGATCTTCAGTGTTGAGCCAGCGAAGACAGTTGTTCTTGATAAAGGTCTGCAACAGGCTGTTGGAAATATTCTTTGTGACCCGCCAAGCGCCAAGTTTCTGATCCGTATATATATATATATATATATATATATATAATTTCATAAAAATGTTTTTAGAGTTTAAGAAAATCCCATCTTAAATTCATTCACCACTCTATAGTCTACTTTGAAACTATATTACCCTTATAAGGTTCTTTCCAAGGGTAAATTGTTGATGTTAGCCACCAAATACACAGAGCTGATTTGTGCAACATATGGAGAGATATTTTGACTGTCTTTGTCTTCTAAATATTCCCATTTTAAATAACAAACCACATTTGTGTTTTATACATCAAATAGGATGAAAGATACTCATTTCTTTTGCGGCCCGATTAAAAACTTGAAATAAATTCCAAACATACACTGAATTTATGAGTGAAGTGAGAGAATACTTCATACATAAAGTGGCAGTTTTTATAATATTGTATAAACTTATCAGTTTTGAAAATTACCTATAAGTAAGTACGTGTTCACCAGACTTGTCTTTTACCTTCAGAGCGTTTTCCCAAAACTTCAACGCCTTGTTGACCACATTTTTCTACAATATAATTTTTTTATAAATAAAAATTAATCAACACTGGTTTTGCAGTTTGATAACAGCCTAAACTGTAATAGACCTCGTATGAGAAGACATGAAATGAAATTTTCCTATTAGACAAATAGATCTATTGAGGCACAAAGAGACGCAATAATCTTACGTTTGATAACGCATTGATTTATGAGGGGATACCGTGACTAGACGATGAAACTGATCAGTTTGTCCTAGCTGTCATTCATTTTGATATACGACGACGCTTATCATTCGAAAATCATATAAATGTGGCATGATGTGCAGAAGATAACTTTCGTTTCCGAATAAAGCAAAAACAACAGTGGTTTGTGCAGAACAATATGGTATTATCATTTATTTCGTTGGCTTCTCATCAGCTGCTTACAGCCTAAATAAATTATGAGGTTTAGGTTCAGAAACGTTTAAACGTACTTGCAAATTTTACATGTTGTCAGTTGACAGAAGGCTCCACAATTAGTAAACAGTGCTCAGAAAATTGCGTTTATATAGCTTTTACACAGGCAGTTCAAGTTAAGACAAAATAAATGTATGCATATAATGGTAAGGGAGTTACATAATAAAGATGAGATGTGCGTTAGATGCATAGTGATTAATAAGTTAGGTAACAATGTACTGAGTTGAACTCAAATCATAGAAACAAGAGACAAGCAAAATTACAGATTATGAGAGCAGAGTGAGGTTAAAGGCAAAGATTACGTAATCAAATCAAAGAGGGAATAAAGACATCCTGTTACCAGGTCAAAGAAAGACTAATAGCTGCTTCAAACCGTACACATAAATCGAAATTCAAGCGTTTGATAGAAGTCGCTTCCGCAAACTTGAGGATAATCGAGCTCATCTGTCTATTGATAATATTAAAGGAGCTCCTTTGTCTATGGATAATTTTGAAGGATTTATCGATTTCCACCTCATGACCCGTGTCGAGGAGATGTCTGGTAATAGCGCTACCATAAGAGTTTGTTCCCTTGAGACGTAGGCTTTTCGGCACCTGTTCAGAAAATCGTGGGTGTGCCCTACTTTTTGTTTTCCCAATGTAACTACTTTCGCAGATACATGTAAATTTGTATACACAGTTGGAGTTAACATGAGAAGAGTATCTATCGTCTTTTGACTACACCAAAGGGCAACTGGTTCGATGGACGGGAACCAACTTAGCTGCAAGATAGGCTCTGGCTAGTGACGTTCTCAGTCTTCTGTTGACCATTTCTGCAATGTCTTCACCTTTAAAATCTAGTTGAATGAAGACAGGCTTTTTTCAACTTTGATTTGTTTAGGCTGTTAGCAGCTTATGAGAAGCCAACGAAATAAATGATGGTACCATATTATTTTGCACAAACCACTGTCGTTCTTGCTTTATTCAAATTCATCAAGGGGAATAAATGCATGAACTTTCGTTTCCTTCTTCAAACCAAAAACGGAACAGCAACTGAAGGCACACCTATCAGTGTAACTTTCGGGGTAGACAGACGGATTTAATGCATACGAAATTCATACTAGGGATTGAATAGCCATTCTGTTGTCTGATAATAATGCACCACTGCATTAATACTATGCCAATCAGTAAAGTATGACAGTCGAACGTTTATTTCATTTTTATCACATTCATCTGGTTTCGTTCTTGACCTTTGAAATTTTTTTCAAGATATACATTTATTCTACCATACTATGTAATATGAAAACTTGCATCGTCCGGGTTCGAAACCCAACTGAGGTACTTAACAACTTCACTTAGCTGGTTGTTTGCTCTGAAAAAAAAATACGGTTTGGCTTAAAACCCATAACCCGACCCCGTAAAATGAAAGCCTTCTGCTAAAAATGCGGAGAGACATTTTCTACTCGGAAAGTAGGGGAATGGTAAACAAATTTCCATTATGAGTTTGAGAAATTCATTTTAAAACATGTATCCCACAAGCACACTAATCAAACTTAACAGTTTTACACGCGAAAATATAGTGTACATAACTTACTTCGAATTGAATAAAATTTTCCATAGATTTTAGTTGTACTGTGTAATAAACATGAAATTTTAACTCATTACTGGATGTTTGACGTTTCTGAACACTATGTGAAACGATAGCATACGTCTATGGATAGTATTATAGATAATTAATGATGTAATCGTAATTTAAGGGTGGTGCTTACCATTTTAATATCCTGTATTGTCCGACAGACATGTTCACTGCCTATAGATAATGCTAATAAATGTAGTAAGAATATTATTCTTTTGACCATAATAAAATAATCATTTTGAGAAAATAGGAAATCCATTAATAGTTCACAGCGTGTTTCTGCTTCCCTTTTATAGAAAATATTGTCTGCACACATTCTAGTCGCTTATATATGAAGAAAAGAAGGGGGTAAGCAGTAGTAGTGAATTGTGCTGTTTTGTTTTTTTCTTTAGAGACTAACACTGGATGATAGCAAAATCATGTGTGTTACAAAAAACAGAATAATTTAAATAGATATGGATTAATTTTTGTGAAAAAGAATATATTTACTACTGATAGATTGAGATGAGTAGTTGTACATCATTCACATGAAGCAGTAATGCCAAATAAATGAATATATACAGCCAAATATATGAACAAGTCAAAGGAACACCCATGGGATCGAAAATATCAGGTTTGGTTGAAGAAGCAGTGATGCAAAGACTCGAAAATATGATTCTATCAAAGATCAAACCCAAGATTTGGATACGTTACGTCGACGAGTTAGATAAAACTTAATAAACAACGTCTTCAACGACATCGAATTCACAAGAGAGGAGGTATCCGAGAACCAAATCCCATTTTCGGACGTCTTAGTCAAGCGAACATCCACAGAGGAATTATAAACTTAAGTTTATAGGAGATCGACTCACACAGACCAAATCCTGAATTACAACAGCAACAATCCAATAACACACAAAAGGAACTGCATACAAACACTATTCAAGAGGGCAAGGACTCATTGCAGCACTCCCATCTCAAGGAAAATTGAAGAAAAATATCTCATGGATGTATTCCAAAAGAATGGATATCCACGGAATTTCATCAATAGACATATACCCCAAGCCAACCTACCAAAGCAAAAGCCACCAAGGAAAGCACAAAGAAAATCGACTTACCATTTATAAAGGATGCTTCAGAAATCACTACAAGACTCTTCAAGCCTTTGAGAATCGACGTTGCACACAAACCAACAAATTCACTTCACTCAATTCTATGTCAACCAAGAGACTCAACAACGAAAGAAGAGAAAACCAACATGACCTACAAAATAAATTGTAACAACTGCGAAAAGCACTACATTGGTCAAAGTAGACGTCCCCTTCGTCTTCGTATCCACGATCATAAGCTAGCCGTCAAAATACATGATATCCACTCCCTAGTATCGCCTCACTGCATACAGACAACCTCAGACATCAATTCGACTGGTACAACCAACGTTCAAATATAAGACAGACGAAACAGAAAAAATGCTAGAGAAAATTTTTAGAAGCCAGCCTGGTATTCCAGTGAATCATCAATCAATAGATATATAGAGATAGACAAAATTTATCAACCGATAAGAAAGAAACTTCACACACAAAGGGCCAAAGTTCAAGTCAAAGAAACAATTAGTTCCAATACAAGTAACCTAGAGGGTGTGAAGACACATAAAATCAACCAATCACCAGGAGAGATGATTAATAAACTTGTGGACAAATTTGAAGTATGCGCTGAAGATATCGCTTAGTAAAGCGATGAAAGCTTCGCAAATTAACTATCCAACTCAGAGGACACAACTACATGAAAAGCTGTAATGCCTTTCAGACACATATAAATGACCTAAACACTGGATGGTAGTCTCGCTGTTTTGAAATCGAACTCATCATCAGTGTACCAGGTTTGATTCATTCGATTTTTTGACTAGCCACTGGAGCAAACTGGTAACATCTTGAATCAAATTCACAAGTTTCGTATAAAATTTGCAATTTTACCTTTAGGGGTAATCAAGACGGTAAGCATGAATGAGGAAAACTATGTACTAGTGTTTGACCGAGATGAGTAATTCTATACTACCCATTTACTTGTATAGAGATGATTTACAAGGATTTGATTTGGTTTTTGAGTTACTTCACAGATTGATGACAGTTAGAGAACCATTGGAGACCAAGGATTATTGGACAGCTGTTTCATCCTGGTTTGGGAGACATTGGCAGTACGCAACCACCACAGGGGTTCAAACATAGCACCTTCCGGTTACAAGGCAAGCTCGTATACCATTGAACCACTAGAACAAGATTCAATGACCAGCCCATTAATTTTAACTTCTACAAATTTGGGATTCTAGCACGACCATCAACCAATGTCATCGGTGAGAAATTCATCCTCACTCCTCACTTGATGTGCCCCATTGCTCATGACTTGTCATTAGAACTTCAGGAAACCCTGTCTTGTAGCAAGTCGCTAGCGAGCAACAAATTAATTTTCGTAAGTTGATTTGAAAGGATTTGATGTGTTTCTCGAGTTTGACCAGGAATTGATGTTAGTGAGAGAAACACTGAAAACTAGGAAGTATTGGACAGCTGTTTCATCAGTCTAGTTTGAAACTCATCGGCAGTACGCACCCACTGGGTTTCAAACTCATGTCATACAGATTTTGTTTCCTTATTTGGTAAAATGTGGACTAACATCATCCACTGTAGAATTTATTGGTTTATCTCCTTCGATTCCCCAAACTAATCATGCTCAGAATATACTGTAGGATTTTTTAAATTGTTGAAACGTTGTGATAGCATAGAGTCAGTACTTGAGGCCTAAAGGAAAGAATATTTTATTGAAAATTTATGGAGGCTTAAGGAATTCTTCTTTTGAACAAATTATACCCATATTTAAATTAATACGCTTTTATTCAGTACCATTAGTGCATAATTATCTTCACAAGCCGCATTCCACTAATTGGTTTCATTCTAATGTTTAATTTCAGATAGTATCTTTTTTCATTCTTTATGTTCTCAGTGGAACATAAGTATCCCAGCTTTGAAGATGGAGTAGAGATGAAACGGTTTTTACCAGGTTGGGTTTTTCTTCTGACGCCAGACCTTCTATCCTCCTAGGGGAATCGGCAGGTTAGTAAACTAGGCGAAGTGTAAGAGCGAATCTGCTGGGAATAGAACCCGAAGTTCTGGCGTAGTTGGTGAGCCTCCTACAACCGAACTATCCGATAACAATAATTTATATATTTATCAAGTGTCAGCTTACTTATCTTGATGCTATTCTATATGACAATGTGGTGAGAGCAGGCTGCTAGCCGATTGGTTGGCACTAATCTACGTTAATGTCTAGGTCACTAATATTGACCGTGAACAAGGCTGTTTCAACAACCAATCACAGCAAACTAAATGTGGACAAATATGATTCGCAGATAGATGGCTCTACTTTCCGAGAAATATCGAAACAACCAATCATAAGACTGTGTTTGTCTGCTTAACTTCCGAGAAACAACCAATCAGAAGACTGCCTTTTTCTGCTTGCATAAGCCTTATTAATGCATATAAAATATATATAAATACGTGTTGATTTTCGTAATAAAACGATCTGTTGCCAGCCCTTGTCTTCTGTTGTTACATTTGGTGTCGCTGCCTCCAAAAGATGAAGATCCCGTGGCCAGCTGCGTTTGAAGAAGGTGACATACGGAGCTTCTTACGTGACTTCGAGCCGTTGCTGAGCTGGTGGGTGTCAAGGAGCAGGCGGCGAAGGCAGTTGTCCTGGGGACGCTGTTGAGAGGCCGAGCGAAGGCTGCATATGACAGCGTAGACAGGTCAAATGGCACAGCGTCTTGGAAGAAATTGGTTGAACGACTAGTGTCCGAGTTTGACAGCGAAACAGACAGACAGCTAGCAATGCAGCAGTTCCGGTCAATGAAGCTTGGACCTGATGGAGACCCGCTAGTGTTGGCGGTGAAACTGACTAATCTACTTCGACGCGCGCTTCCCACTTTAGATGAAGAATCAGAAGCGCAGTTACTGTCTTCCCAATTCATCGAGAGTGTCCCCGACCACATTTCTCAGCGATTAAAACTGGTTAACGCAACGCAGCCGATGGATATTAGTGAGCTGGCGAAGGTGACCAGACAGCTGCTGAGCACAACGGTAGCCGCTATAGACCAACCAAAACCAAACGAATATGAGCAAAAATTGAAGCATTGCAGCGGGAAGTGGCGGCGTTAAAGTTGGCTGATAGAAAAGACCGGTGTTTTGAATGCGGTAAGCCGGGACACTGGAGAAGATACTGCCCAGAAAGGCGAAAAAGAAAAAATTTCAGACGGTATAATGCTTGTTCTTTCTTTCGTATGAACCTAGATTTAGTGGGGGCTATTGAGAAAGGCGCTCTGTATTCGAAGTTGCGAGTGAATGATCGAGAAGTAGTATGTTTGATAGATACAGGGCGGCCGTGTCGTTAATAGATAAGAATTTATGTAAGAGTGTTAATCCGTGTTCATTGACAGTACAAACAGTAGGCGGGTATGTGTTGCGTATCACGGGTAGATCGAACTGTACGGTCGTTGTTGGTGGCTGCGAGGTGACGTTTCCTTTCATTGTTGTACCCGAACTACAGCGAACGATATTAGGAGCGGATTTTCTGCGTGAGATTGGTGCCATAATCGACACGCAAGCGAACGTGGTGATCACGAAATACGGGCATATCAACATGTATGAGACCAGCGAGATAGCAGCGATTAAGCTGTCGACGGTACACAATGTGACAGAGTTAATTAATAAATACGATCATCTGTTCACTGGAGATGGGACCCATACGGTTATTGCGATAAGGTGAATCATGAAATTCCGTTAAGTGATCCGAAAGTAAGGTCATTTTTAACGCGAAGAGTTCCATGTCATCTGGAAGGCGAAGTGGAGCGACAAGTGCAAGAGATGTTAAAAGATGATATTATTGAGGAAGCTGATAGCCCATACAACTCTCCAGTGCTGTTAGTAAAAAAAGCGAATGGGAAATATAGATTCTGTGTTGATTTCGACAGTTAAACAGTATGACAGAGTTAAGACCGTGTGCCATGCCAACAGTGGTAGAAACTTAGATCGCCTACAAGGTGCGAATGTGTTTTCGGTTCTCGATCTTCGCTCAGGATACTGGCAGATACCGATAAAACAAGTGACAGAGATAAGACGGCTTTCATCGTGGGTCAGACACAATATCGATTTAAACGCATGCCGTTTGGACTAGCAGGTGCACCGTTTACGTTCAGACGACTGATGAAGCTATTACTTAAGAACTTGAAAAACGTGGAGGTTTATGGTGATGATCTCGTCATATACAGTCAAACGAAAACGATCACGTCAACCATGTAGAAGCCGTGCTGCGACGCATCGAAGAGTTTGGACTACGCGTCAACAAAACCAAGTCTCAGATAGCCAAAAAGAATGTTACTCTGTTGGGACATAAAGTGGGAAATGGTGAGATTAAACCACTGCCGGAGAAAATTTTGACGATTAAAACGATTCCAGCCCCGAATTCAAAGAGAAAACTGAGACAATTCTTGGGTAGAGCAGCGTTTTATAGTCGCTTCGTGAAGAACTTCAATGAGATAGCAGCCCCTCTATACAGGCTACTAGGTGAGCCAAAGTTTGTTTGGTCGGAAGAATCGCAGAGGACATTCGACAGAATTAAACAGCTGCTCGACCACCAACAAATGACGCTAAAACTACCTGTGCCAGGAAGACAGTTCACAGTGTGCACAGATGCCAGTGACTACGCTATAGGTGCGGTCCTAAGACAGGACGAGGGAATCGTTGAGTATGCCAGTAGGGTTTTGACCCTCACAGAGAGAAAGTATTCAACGATAGAGAAAGAATGTTTAGCAATGGTATGGGCAGTCGACAAATGGAGACCTTATTTACTCGGCCGGCGGTTCCACATCGAAACTGATCATAAGCCGCTACAATTTTTGAAGACAGCGAGAGACCCACGGGGGAAGTTGTCACGGTGGATGTTGCGTCTTCAGGAGTACGATTTTACGATCTCACACGTTCCTGGAAGTGAAAATGTCTTGGCAGATTTGTTATCGAGACCAGAAGATGAGTCTGAGTTGCCCGAGGTCGCTTACGGAGTGCATGCAGTAGAACAAGACCCACTAAGACTTGCACGTAGGCAGAGGTTGGACGATACGCTGAATACAGTAATACAGGTGATCACCAACGGAATAGAAGTGGATCAAACTACGGCGAGTAAGGAGCTAACCACACTACTCAGACAGAGGGATCGACTCAGAGTGAATGCCTACGGGACTCTGACCTGGCGAGAGAACGACGGAAGCTGGCTGGCTGTCATACCTCAATCGTCGCGCCACGACATGATAGAAGAATGTCACCAGCTAGCGCATACAGGCGTGGCCAGAACGACCGACCTCCTAAGACAAAGTATGTACTGGCCAGGTATGAGAGAAGACGTAGCAAGATACGTACTTGGATGTCCACGGTGCCAGCTGATGAAAGGTGACCGGTATATACGACCACCACTTCAGTCGATTCCAGTTACCGCGATAGGTGACTTGTGGTCCGTAGATGTCATGGGTCCATTTCCTCAGACATCCAATGGTAATCAGTACCTCTTGGTGATGACGGAACACGCGACACGATGGGTAGACGCCGTAGCAATCCCAGACCAACGTGCAAGAACCGTGACAGATGCAGTAGTTAGACACATTGTTGCAGACCACGGCGTACCGAAGACAATACTGACAGACCAAGGTCCCTGTTTCGAGAGTGAAGAGTTTACTTCCCGTTTGCAACAGCTGGGCATCAAGAGGATCAGAACGACCCCATACCATCCACAAACGAATGGCCTAACGGAGAGAAACAACCGTACACTGAAAGAGTGGCTGGCTTCGAAGGGCGGGAACTGGGAAACGGAGCTTCCACTGATTTTACTAACACATCGGGCTACCACTCAGGAAACAACGAAGAAGTCACCCTTCCAACTGATGTATGGTAGAAAACCACGATTACCGGTACACAATGAGACCTGGCCCATGCACCAAAAGTGGAGTACGACGAAATTAAAAGCAGAGAGGAAAGAGGCAGTCAAGAATGTAATACGGAAGCAGCGCAGTGATGTCACGAAGTCTCAGATGAAAGAAAGGACGCAGTGCATTACCTTTGCAGTCGGGGACCAAGTGAAGTGTAGAGACAGGAGATATACAGTTGGAGGCGGGCTAGGTTCACGGAAACTCCTTCCAAAGTGGGAAGGACCATACACAATCACAAAAAGACGGGGTCAAGTATATACCATCCGAAGAGGTGATAAACAGAAACGAGTTAACGCCAGTCAGCTACAAAGATGGGTACAGTGGGACAAGCCGGTCAGTAACAATCCTCAACTAGAGGATGTAGCACCCAGAAGGTCGGAACGTCTGCGCACAAAGCTATTTGACGGGGGGACGAGTGTGGTGAGAGCAGGCTGCTAGCCGATTGGTTGGCACTAATCTACGTTAATGTCTAGGTCACTAATATTGACCGTGAACAAGGCTGTTTCAACAACCAATCACAGCAAACTAAATGTGGACAAATATGATTCGCAGATAGATGGCTCTACTTTCCGAGAAATATCGAACACAACCAATCATAAGACTGTGTTTGTCTGCTTAACTTCCGAGAAACAACCAATCAGAAGACTGCCTTTTTCTGCTTGCATAAGCCTTATTAATGCATATAAAATATATATAAATACGTGTTGATTTTCGTAATAAAACGATCTGTTGCCAGCCCTTGTCTTCTGTTGTTACAACAATTTACAGTTTATAAAAAAAGGATTCATTAGAAATAGGAAGACTTACGCAAAACTATTTACTTGTCTAAATGATTTATGCATACAACACTGGGTTAATTTAGTGTTTTTGCTTTTATGCACAATTCTCCTAACCACCTTCGGTAAGAAAGCAAGGTTTATGTGCCTTGATTCTGGCCTAAGTAGTATTTAATTTGGATGAGGTAGTCGGTATGTTGTTGGTACTACTTTATTTATTCTCTTCTCAAGGTGTTGATGAGTGAAACTAAGAAGATCTGGAATGAAAAGAGCCTTGACTGGCTGTCAGATCTCTCCCTCAACTTCTTGAAATCTAAAAATGCCTTCGAAAGTATTGACCGTGAAGTAATTTGGAAATTGTTTCAGCACTACGGAGTGCCACAGACTTTTATCAACAGTATGTTTAGTGTGACTCACTAAGCTGAAGTAAAGACAAGACTAAGACAAGGATCTCTACTGTCACCGATGATATTCGTGAATTTGGTGGACTGGAACATGTCACAGACCGTGTATAGGGAACGAGAATACAGGAACACTTTGGGACAACGCTAATTCTTAAGGAGTTATAGACTTTGCAGGTGGTTTATTTATAATTTCACAGAAACTTGAAGATCTAGAGGCGGAAACCAACAAGCTGACAGAAGAAGCTGGCAACGAAGATGTGACTTCAAGGGAACGTTAAGAAGGCATTAATGATGACGATACTGGATCGCTAACAACAGGTACCAGTAATGAAAAGCATTCGCAAAGGCCTGAACACTTTTATCAACAGCTAACTTCGCTCGAAATTGAAGATTAGATGTCTCTTTCAGATGCGATAGTCGATGACAAACTATGGGAACTAGTCAACTAAGAATCTGTCACTCAATAAATTTGCAGAAGTAAATGGAGATGGATTGGTCACAGGCTGAAGAGACCGCTGACTGACATCTCACGTGAAAGGTTAAATTTAGGTCCTAAAGTGAAGTGGAGGAGATTGTGTTAGCTGTGAATGAAAGCTACCCAGCTAAAGGGGGTTACGAGGACCAGAATGAAATGAAGATGGGCTGCTTACTCCCTATTTTTCACCAGAAAGCTACAACACTAATAATACAGAATGGATACCTGCAAATCGAATATATATAACGTCTAAGATTTTTCTTTAAATCTCTGATATCAATTACTTGATTACTGAGAGGTGTCAATGGTGATAACCTGGGAACTAATACATTTTACTAGGATCATTCTGTTTATAATAACATTTCAGTTGTAGTAGAATATATCTAGCATTTATTGGAGATCAGGAGAAGCATGGTGTCTTTCCGTCCACTGTACTTAATTAATTATTCAACCTATAAGATACACGCATTTTCCTATAAATACTTCAGATATGCAAATACCAATTAAAGTAGTTGTTGGTTACAGGATTTCGTCATGAGCTGATATTGGTTACAGAACCGCTGAAAAACCACCAGGGAGTACTAAACAGCTGTTTCGTCCTAGTTTGAGAGTCTTTAGAAGTACGCGCCCACCGCCATGGGTTCGAACACAGGATCTTCCGGTTACAGGGTGAGCTGCAGACCATTAAGTCACTGGGACCAGTTCCAATGGCCCATGAATTCTGCCCAACTTCTGCCAATTCCAGTAACCAAGCAATCAAATCCCAACCAATGAGATGCTCACCAGTGATTGGCCCTATTCAGGTAGGTAGTTGCCTGGAGTTCTAGTGGGGAGTCTTGTCCAGTGGGGTATTGCAGGTATTGCCAAAGTATTGGCTGGTGGAGAAGTTAGCATTCATGGGCACGCCATTGGATAGGGTCACAGTGGCTTCATGGTCTACAAGTTCGCCTTGTAACCAGAAGGTTGTGGTTTCAAAACCTGGCGGTGGTTGCTCACTAATGGAGTCCCAAACTAGGACGAAACCGCTGTCCAGTACTCCTTAGTGGGTTTGCCAGTGGTTTTCTAACCAATATCAGCTCATGATGAAATCCTCCAACCAATCAGTCAAATCACTACAAACCAATACTTAAACTAGTGGTTACTAGGATTAGTAATCAATACTCTATAGACTCATAAACCGTATAAACATGAGATGAGAAGCCTAAAAACTTGTCAACTCTTGTATAGTGATGCGATTGTTCTTAAATGAACATTTCAAATTCTCTTTTTGCAGTTCCCTGTGCCTGGTGTCGCCAGCGTTTCAGTTACACTTAATGTTAAGTTAATCGAAGTCTTCTTGTATAGTGCAAAAGATTATGCACTTAACTGAAGTACTATTGAGTTGACTCTGGGATTGAAACACAGTCAACAAGGACTTTATTATTACCAGAGACTTATAAATACTGCTTTTATTTTATCGAATATCACATTGTCTAATTATAAAAGAACATATGCAAATGTTCTTGAAAAATTTCTTTCTTTCTCTGTGTGAATCAAACTAAAAGTGTCATGCTGATCTGGAATACACTCAGGATAACAATGAGAGTATTACACAGGTTGAGAAAGCCTTTTGACAATGTAATTCGCACTAATCCGATCACCTTTATAAGTGTAGTAATATTTTGAATTATCTATCAACAGAATGATAGAAATATCCGATACGCTGTAGGAAACTGAGACCTATGCACAAAAATCGATCATTTCAGAATAAAGCATAAAAGAAAAGTGAGAGAGAAAGAATATTTAAAGAAAATTTAGTGAGAATGTTCAAAACCTTGATAATGAACATTGAAAATCGCCCTTTTTAATTACAATAAAAAACAAACAAATAAACAGAACATTATAATATAGCAAAATCATTCATTCAGACATCTATAAAACACAAAATAATTGAGCAAAAAATATTCTTTTCGATAATTTCCTCTTCTGGCTCTACAATTATACATCCATATGTTTATATACACAGAATATTCTAGAATAGTTGTCAATAACAATATTAGTGTTTTTTTTAAATAATATTGATTTGTAAAGTAAGGTCAATGCAATTACAGCTCATTAAAGATGCTTAAATTATAATGATAATATTAATAGTAAAAATATAATAGCAAATAGAATATCAACTAAAATTACGGCAATTTCTACAACAAACTGAGGATCATTCAAACCCAGATGGCCAATTTAAGGATAATGTCTGAACTAGCTTCTTTTGGACGCATAAATTAGGCTTCTTAATGTGGACCCCAACAGCCAGCCTTAGTAATATGCAGTAGACGAACTCTTAAAGCAAAGGTAAGATTTGTTGGTATGCGGCAAATGACTCTGATAGCTCCGTTGACATCAATCTTGTGTTTTGCTGTATCCACAAGATGAAATAGAATAGCGCTGCGAATAGTTTTTGTTTGTCCTTTACTTAACCACACAGAGTGATGTTCGGAAATTCGACGAGGAATATGCCTAATTGTACGGCCTATGCCAGTAACTGGCTCCACAGGAGCAGTTAAATTGGTAGATACACATAGAAGAGGCGAAATTATGCAGTTTCTCTTTTACTCCCGAAGGCAAGAGAGGAGCGTTTTTGAAGGCACAACTTAATTCAGCAGCATGAAATGCTCTTTTTTACCGGATTCCCAAGGCGTTGTGTTAGTATCTCGCTGATTTTTTCCCCAAGGAACTGCATTTGGAAGAATAATGCCTTTTTAAGAACTGTTTATACCTTGGATTGCTTTGATTTTAGATTCATATTCTTATGAATAAACTTTTCTGGATAACTTTCTTCACTCAGCAAACGTTTAATATTATTAAGTTCCTCATCAAGATATTCATCTGAGCAGATTGCTCTTGCTCTGTGAACCAAGCACTTTATCAGATTGCACGAAGCTGAGAAAATGGGTATACTTACCCGTTGATGTAGGTTTTCTGTATACACTTCTTCTGATTGTACCATCCTCTTTTCTGGTCATAAGGACGTCTAGAAATGAAATACTAGAGTCTTTTTCTTTCTTAATAGTAAAATGAACCTCGTTGAATTTATCCAGGATGTTCTTTGCTTCATCATCATTTTTCATAATCAAAAATGTATCATCAGTGTATCGACAAGAGAATTTAAGTTCATCAATAACATCTTTGAAAGACTCCTTTTCTAGTTTCTCAAGGAAAATATCGGCTAGAATGGGTCCTAGCGGTGACCCCATTGCCACACCATCGATTTGTCTATATAATTCCTTATTAAATAAAAAGTGAACATTCATTGTACATTTCAAGAGAAGCTCTTTTATAAAAGATATTAACAACTATTCTAAAATATTCTATGTATATAAACATATATACATATATAATTGTAGAGCGAGAAGAGGAAATTATCGAAAAGAATATTCTTTGCTCAATTATTTTGTGTTTCATAGAATATTATAAACCAAATCAGCAAGTGTTAAACTTCAACGTTTTCTTTTTTTTGTACTAATATATTTTCTAACAAACCATGGATGATAGACATCATAATTCTATGAGTGTCAAGTTGAAGAACTAAAAAGGGAACTAGTATCAACAATATTCAATGAACTAAGAAGTGAAAAGGTTCACAATTTTACTAGAATAAACATAAGATGATAGAAAAAAACAAAGAATAATTTAAAAATCATGTGGAAGAAATACTACACAAAAGGAAGACTAAAAATGTGATAAAAGTATTGTCAGATGGATACAATGTGAAGCATAATTACTTCTTAACATAAGCATGAAATCAAATGATGTTTTTGGGGGAGTGAATTACTATGACAGTAAGTAGTATGATCCAATGACCACATGAAATGATTGTGTTTAAACGTGGTTCACATCTTTTACTTCTCTATTGTCACCCACTTTGAACAGTCAGATTAATAAAGAAGATGAATATCCTAGAGGCAGAGCCTGGTGTATATTGGTGCTTGCGAATTCTAGGTCAAAACGAGGACCTGTCAAATGCGTTAACAGAACTTCGTTCAGAACTTAGTGTGACTGTTTTAGGCTGATTGTAGAAGGTGAACATGGTCAACATTACCATTAAAGAATAAAGTTTAAGTGACATTGTTTAGTAGTAGCAAACGCGACTAGCAAGATTGTGCGTTGGTGGCACAGCGGTTAGGACGCTCGCCGACCATGTACATGGTCCGGGATTCGACGCCCGGCCGACGCACTCCCAAACCTCGCTAAGCCAGAAATAATGCTGGTAAAGAGGAAAGGTTGGGCATGAGGCTAGCATCCTCATCCTGTAAAAATAATCATTATTACTACAGAAACTTCAAGCCACTAGCTTGAAGCCCCATGTTTCACTGGGAACGTGAAGGAAAATAACACGCGACTAGGTTGAATATTATGCTAGGCTGAAATTCTAGGGAAAAAAACTATAAGGCAGCTAGCTATAAATTGTGTCTAATGCATGATATTAAACGTAAGGGTTATTACAAAGACGACAATTCCAGATGAGGAATACATATTAATGGAAACAAACTTCACTACAACATTATTACTTTAGAGGAGTTCTTTACTGTCAAACAGAAGACATTGCTATGAGATCGCTAGTAACTTCGCTAGTCGCCAATCTGTTTATGCACTCATTAGATACTCTAGTCCTCCAAAAATGTGGTTAAGATACGTGGATGACACCTTCGTCATAATCAGACGTAGTTTGTTAAATGAACTTATTCGCCGAATAAACAATGCGTCAGGAACCATAAAGTTTTCCAAAGAGGTTGTATCCGATGAGAATGAGTTGGCATTCCTGGACTGTTTAGTAAAATGAAAAATAGGTGGTAAATTTAAAATAAACATTTTCAGAAAGCCAACAAATTCGGATAGATAAGCAGACTACTGTTCAGCATATCTCTTTATCACCAAAGTAACTGTGGACACGAATCTTATCAGCAGGGCCAAATGTCTAGTTACTGAGGAGGAAGATATTAGCGGGAAACTAAAATTGATTCATTCCACTCTTGAATCAAATAATTATCCCAGAGCCTTCATAAAAAGATATTTAAAATTTGAAGATAAGGATGGATCGAAACCTGTTGCTAAGAATTGGGTTAGTACAGCGATGATTCCTTACCGCAAAGAAACGTCAGATAAGATAAGGCGATTCCTTAGCGATCATGACATATAAGTGTGCTTTCGTGCAACTAACGCCTAAAGCTCATCACTAGTGAAGGTTAAGGATAAAACAGAAGAAAACCAACAGAATTGTATGTACCAGATTAATTTTGGGGACTGTGACTGTGGGAAAACTTCTAGACTAGTTATCAACGACCATGAACTCTTAGTCGGACGTAATCTGATGAAAAGTACATTGTTATCTACTGACAACGTCCATTTCACGTTTGAAGGCGAAAATTCCCGACAATTGGTTGGCGTTGCTATGAGGACGTTTACATGTCTCATGTTGAAAACTTATCCTCTGATTTAATTTTTAAATTGCCTTTCTATAGGAGATATGTAGATGATATCATTTTGATATGCGACGATCATGAAGATGCGAGTCGTCTATTAGACAGACTTAACTATGTATAGAATCATATTAGTTTCACATGCGACGAAGAAAGCCGAAACCAGCTTGCATTTTTAGACATACTTCTGAGTTAAAGAGATGATGGCTCAATAAGACGGTGTATCTACAGAAAGCCCACCTGGAGAGGGCAGTACCTTAATTTTCACAGTTTCTGTCCATTACAGTATAAGAGAGGATTGGTGAAGTGTCTATTTAAGAGGATTCAGTGTATTTGCACGGCTGATGTTATAGACAAAGAAAACGAAATAGTGATGGATACTCTTGTTGAAAACGGATATCCTTTAAAATTTTTAAACAGGTGTAGAAGTCAATTAGTTTCTAAACCTACAATTTATGCCGCCCCTAAGAAAAATGTTTTCATCAAATTACCATATAACGGGAAATAAACAGTAGGATTGTGAGACAAAGGTTGAATTCGATCATACGTAGGACCTATTATGCAGCCTAGCTTGTAACTGTCCAGAAAGCTAAAAATATATTCCACTGCAAATCTCAAAAGTGCACAAGTGATTATGTCACATCCTACACAATTTACCAAGTTTCGTGTGTGTGTGGACATACATACATAAGGAGGAGTAATCGCGCTTTGCACGTGAGGGTGGGAGAACATATCCCAAAATGGTTAGAAAAACAGATGAATTGTGACAAGCCAATAGATGCAGGTATCAGACTACCAATTTCGTCTATAGCTAAACATCTAATCGAGATGAACCATAAGATTGATTTTTACGAGTTGATCACGGATTGATATCAGTTAGAGAACCATTGAAAACTAGCCTTTAAAGTCATCTATAAAAACGATCAAGGGCGTTTACTGAAATACGCCGAGGCTATAGCTATTCATAAACTTAAACCCCCCTTGTGTATTCAAAACAGTTTGTTATTACTCTTAACCTACCTTGGTAATCCTTATTTATTTGATTGGATTACCAAACGTTTGTGTTAATTATATTTAATTCTTTTTTTTTGTCACTTTGTTTAATTTAACTTTTTCATGTATATTGACTTGACAAGTAAATGTATGATCAGATTGTTCGAAATGTATAGCGCAAATAGATAATATTTTTCAGATAATCTCCGTCTTCTAATAACGCTTTCAAAAAAAGGTACTTTTCCAGTGGTTCTCTAACTAATGTCAGCTCATGATGAAATCCTGAAACCAATCAAATCCCTACTAACCAACACTTGAAAAGTACTTTCTGTTTGAAATGTTTAAAAAAAGCAGACTAATTTTTGAAAGTTTGGGGTCAAATTTTGATCACGGATTATACAATTTTGTTTATTTACATAATAATACCTGTTTCATGACTCATATGATTGGACGAAGTTCTTAAAACCAAAAGGTATGTTATAATTTCAATTAAATTCCCTGAAGAAATTCGGATAAGACTGCCAAACGAAACGTTGGAATTAATCACTTCACTTCCGCTGAGATTTTACAAATATAATTTTTACAAAGGCCTACTTCTCACTCAGCGCCCAATTATTTTGGAACTATATCTCACAGTTGTTACTTTATTCCTGAGCTTTACTGCTAGATAAAAATGAGATGTTATTGAGTTATAAAACTATCACGAATGATTGCTAGTGTTAAAATAAATTAGATATAGAATACTTCAATAAGGAAGGAAAGACCAGACTTGCAGTATAAAATGATATCATCACCCTATTTCACAGGTTCTCATAAACTGCTGCAAACGACCTGAAACGGAAACGTACATTGAATGGACAACTAACTAATTTTCATAGTTGGGTGCCTATCTCCAGGAAGAGGAACCTAGTTCATCCGCTCTGCTTTAGGATAAGAAACATTTGTAGTTCTGACAGTGCCGACTCAGAGCTATCCTTCCTAAAAGCCACGCTTGCATAAAGTGGTTACCCGAATCAATCTATTGACAGAAACATTACAGATAAGCAGTCCAAATTGATTCAGTCCTGGAGGAAAACAATTCGCGAAGTTGGAATTTAGAGGTGACCAAGCTGGAGATATGCTCACAAATCGTCTCTCTGAATCAGTCAACAAGACATTCTTTGCTGCAAAACTACAAATGACTTTCAGCAACCGTAAGTTGTTCTCTGTCTGTGAAGTAAAAGAGAAGCTTCCTTGTCTGATAGCTCCCATGTCCTTTTATCATTTTTCTTGCTCTTGTGGAACAAGTTACATTGGCCGCAGCCAACACGCGCTTTCCACATGGAAACGAGAACAAATCCAAGCACCGTTTTACAAGGGAGGAAGGAAGTGTGTGCAAAGTTCTATTATAGAACACTTGATTGACTCCTGTCACTGTATCAATCCTGACAATGATGTTAAGATCATCTACTGAATCCATGTTAACTTGCCACGTTTTCTTCGTCACAGAATTCTAAAGACAGCCGAGCCCTTGGGAATTCATGAATTTAAGCCAAGCTTCTGTGTACAAAAGAAGTATGTGCAATCCCTACTTCTGTCCTGGCCGTAGAGGGATAGACATATATTTCTTTATTTTGTTTATTAAGTTAATCTATGTACCTTACCCTTATTGCTACGATTATTATTGTTACTATTCTAACACTGACTTGTTTCCGCTTGTCCCACTTGTTATTCTAAATCCAAAATTACTTTAGTTTACAATATTGAATTCTATGTTATCAAATTTCACACCATGTTATGTAGCATCGTATATTCGCCTGCTAATCCTAAAATTATTCACCCCTTTCTAACATCTACACATCTTATGAATTATTCTATATATGACACAGTGTTTTGCTACTTGACTATAATAATAATCACAAATATTTTAATTGCATTTCATACTACTGTAACAACAGAAGACAAGGGCCAGGCAACAGATCGTTTTATTGTGAAAATCAACACGTATTTATACATATTTCACATACATTATGATAGCTTATGCAAGTAGACAAGCGCAGTTATCTGATTGGTTGTTTATCAGAAGTTAGGCAGACAAACGCAGTCTTCTGATTGGTTGTTTCGGGATTCCTCGAAAAATAGAGTTCTCTATCTGCGAATCATATTTTGCCACGTTAACTTTGCTGTGATTGGTTGTTGAATCAGCCTTGCTCATATTTTCTCACGGCCTGCTCTCACCACACTATTATTATTATTTCATGTTTTCAACAGATATAATTTCTTTATAAAACCATATATATACGATTGTACAGCTTGATACTAAATTCGCTGAAAAGAGTCTCTTCGCTGAATACTGTATTCTTAATGTATATTGTGTTCACCTGTCTTATGATTATATGTCATAGTAGGAACAGTGATGCCTTCTAACAAAAAATCACCTCGCAATTCACACAGGAATGGGGACAATTATTTTTATCAAATTTACTGGACAGCGGAGTGGGATCACTAACGATAATCCTCTAATTACTCCCACATCTACTTTAAATGCAGACAAGTCACTAAAATTATGCTAAAATTATACTTTTGCGCAATATAGTAATCCTCGTGAGTTTCTCAACATACAGTTTAATATAGGGTCATAATCGACTCGATATATCTGCGAGACATTCACAGGTAATAAGCATGTTTGGAATAATACTACAAAGTGTGAAGAAAATATTTGTTTGTTGAAATCACACCTATTTTGCCACAAGAAGGTACGTTGTATTGATTAGTGATTAAGGCGTAACCAGTGTCATGTGGTAACCTCTGAATGCTAATGATGACTAACTGCTCATAATCAGATATGTAGCGTGAATTGTCGTCGTCCGAATACCACAGTAACAACATGTCTAACTAAAGTACAAATTTACGCAGGTAATAGATTTAGAGGGGATATCAATCCTTTCGAGGTGGCAGATAAGCTCTGTTGTGGAGAACTAGTAAGCAGGAAGACAAGAATTTAAGAAGGTATGATATGAAATTCCCATCTGAACAACCAGTTGTAAGTGTTCATAATTGATTATCGACTAGTTTTGTAAATTTATGCTTTACCTGGCAACCGTTGGAAAACAACCACTGTGTACTAGACATCCGTTTCGTCCTAGTTCGGAACGCTTCAAGAGAACGTGTCCGCCGCGAGGGTTCGAACTCATCATCATCTTGTTACGGGGCTCGCTCGCAGACCATCATGCCAATGTGACCCGTTTCAGTGACCAAGCGATGAATTCCAAGTCCTGCCGATTCACTATATTTCGTCGCCACTTATGAGTACCATCTCTGGAGAGTATTTGTGCTCACCATCAAACTGCTCCACCCTACTAATTGACTTAACATTGGTGTTGAAAATCCAGAATTTTTCTTTGTGCTGAGTAAAACAGATTTCCGAGCTGACTTCAGACTGATGACTGTCTATCTTGCCTTTTCAGTCCTGTCTAACTTTGATATCCCCGTCCGTGCCGCTCGCCCGTAGTTGAAATGATGTCACCTAGATAGGTGGAGGGAGTGACCTCTTTTAATTTTTTTCTGTTGATGGTGATTGGTGTTGGTAGTTGTTGCGTTGTTTGGCTACAAGGATCACCTCTGTCGTCTCTATGTTCATATAAGGATAAAATTTGGGCAATGTGGCAAAGAATAATTCCATTATGGAGAAAATATTGTTTCTGACAAAATCACACAGTGTGGTACAGCATTATTTATTGATGACGTTTCGAGCACAAGTTATTGCTCATAATCATATCTAAGTACTCATATAACTTTCTTGCCTCGTTTATATACATGAGGAAAAATTGACAGGACATGTTTACAAACGAAGCAAGAAGGTTATGTGAGTACCTAGATATGATTATGAGCAATAAATTTTGCTAGTATTATCGTCAGTAAATAATACTGTATCACACTGTGTGATTGTATGAAAAACAATATTTTTTCCATAATGGAATTATTCTGTATGTTCACTTGAAGTCCTGCATTTTCTTCTGCTATACTCATCTTGTTGCTTTTCACCTGCAGATGTTCGAATTTCCGTAAAATTCGACATAAATCATTTGCGAAATTCAGATC
The DNA here is from genome assembly GCA_944472135.2 of Trichobilharzia regenti. NCBI lineage: Eukaryota > Metazoa > Platyhelminthes > Trematoda > Strigeidida > Schistosomatidae > Trichobilharzia > Trichobilharzia regenti. Next base: position 20,733,137 of record OX235265.1, on the reverse strand, counting down.
TTCTGGAATCTTCTTATCTGCCTAGCGCATTCTTGTCTTCTCTCTACCCACAGTGCATTTCAGTCGATTTAGGAAATGGCATTGTTTTTCAGAAAGTGTCTGGATACTCTTGGTCTTGAGGACAAATCATGTTCTCCTCACCTACAAGTAAGATTACGAAATCTACAACACTTTGTACTTTATTAAAAGCGATATGTTAAGGAACAAAGTAAACGGGCTCAAAATTCCAAAGGACCCAATTTAATACAATAATGTCCTGTAATTTGCATTCATTGACTGTTCTCATTTCTCAGGATTAGTAAAACAAATGTGCATAGGAAATCTGTCCTCAGAATATCAAGAAAAAATTCTCTAATAATAAACTAGCATGATACTGTAAAAGTAGTAACTGAATAGATGGATTTGAGAACAACACAAGGGGTCGTCATATCCTAATAATAATAATAGTAAGGCTTTATTTCAGGCAATATGTGAACATATATTACAGAAATTTTGAGTGGATTTAATTACAAAATATTCCCCTTTTATACAGAAATCAGGTGTAAAATAAAATTCTGAAATATATTATTTGTCATGGTGTTGCTGCATATGGGGAGACACCCAGTTATATACATTTTTTCTATAATTCCTTTGAAAATCGCACAGCATATGCAGGTAAACTAATTAAATATTCGCGCGAGTTCATATATTGGTCATTTAATATGATTAAAACCATTAGAAGTGCAGAAGAGTTCAGGCATTTTAATAGACAGTGTTTTATGGAGGTCGGATATTTTCTGCTTTATAGACTGTTATTAACTTTGCAGTCGGATAGCTTACATCGGTATATGTATTCAGTAAACAATTACATAATGAACTGTTTTCATCACCTTAGAATGGCAGTCTTTCACACAAAGGAATAAAGTATATCTTGATGGACTGTGTGGGATATCTATCGTAGTTGTATAAGCTTTTCCAAATTTATTTTTCATCACATCTTCAGGCCATAACATGGTTGCCTTTGAAAACAAATTCTTGACCAGATTTCTTTAATATTCAAGTATTGGTTTGTATGTGTATATGTAATCAAGATCCCGAAACTCTCTGATGGCAAATATTGACCCTTCTATACAGATAGATGATAATTAAACTTAAACGTAGTTATGTTGTCCTATAGACCTCAGAAGAATCTGTAGACATTTGAGGATATTCACTATCAACGAAGAACACTAATACTAATTTTATGAGGATTTAATGTAAAACAAACAAGTTATCCATCTCACCGAAAATTCAGTTTTCTCTTCCAGTTGAAATTAAAATCAATTGACAATGCCTCTTAGAAGGTTTAAACCAGAATGTTAGAAATTCTTCCTGATTATTAAGACACTCGATGAAGTAATTAATAACTGAAGTTTTCTACTTCATAACATAATTCTAAGAATGCTTATCGCCATCTCTTCAAGTAGCCTGAATCAATCTGTCAATGTCTTGTTTAAAATCATAATTCATATTAACACGAAGAGACATTTTGTTAAATATGTATATATTAGATATGTGAACATATAAAATTTACAAGGAAAAGCTGGTTTTAAGTTAATATAACAAGCAGTTTAAATAAAGTAATGGGTACATAATTAATTACAAAAATTCAGGATTGTTACTGTCCATCATACAACACGTACTTTTCATCTTCTCTTATTCTGGAAAACAAAAAGCATTATGAAAATGATAAAATCTCGGTTCATGGACATAGATATATTATTCAACTGAAACTGTGGTGGCACATATTGTCATTATACCACATTTTTATCAGCATTTAACTTTGTGTGCTCACCTATATTGTCTTACTAGAAATATTCGAATGAAGATAAGTTACTCAAACAGGCAACCACAGTTTTGGAATGCACTCTCAAATTATTTGTGTTTGTGTACATTCATCCCATTTGACATTATATAACTGTGTATACTATTTGGGATTAAACATCCTCGTACCCTGTCCAACTGTGATTTTGAATTTACGTATCCCTATTTTATTTTTAAAGCAGTTCTGGAAGATTCTGAAATCTTGAAATCCAACTTCCAATGTGGTAAATTTTATTCCACTAAGCAATTAAAGACATATACACATATATATATGTCCATACCAAGTTTAATTTTAACAGTCTGAAAAAATTTGGGCATTGGGTACAGAATATTAATTACTTTTAAGTGTTTCCGTATTTCTCAATGAATGAAAAGGGAAACGATATGGTTACTTTTCCTGACTTCTCGCTATTTAATGCCGCTAAGAGCTTTGTCAGCAACGAAAGCAGAACTACCGGTGAACATCGACCCTCCGACGAAATCAGAAGTCCTGAATGCAGTCAAGGTGCTAGAGAGCTGGAAAAGCAGCAGGACCAGATGGAATCTCAGCAGAAGCATTGAAAATAGACCCAGAGACAACAGCGAACTTGATGGAGAAGGTGTAGAAGGAGGGCAGAGTACCCGAGGATTGGAAGAAAGGATACTTATTCAAACTACCGAAGAAAGGAGACTTAAGTCAATGCAAAACCTGGCACGGTATTACGCTCCTGTCCATCCCAAGCAAAATACTAAACCGCATTATCCTGAAGAGAATCAAACAAGCCAAGCTGGATGAAAAACTTCGACCAGAACAAGCTGGATTCAGGAGAAACAAGTCATATATTGACCAAATCGCCACACTATGGATCATCATTGAACAAAGCTTGGAATGACAATCACCTCACTATCTCAACTTCATCGACTTTGAAAAGGAATGAAAGGATATAATAATAATCGCTTTGTCAAAGTAGTAAAATTGAACCAGAATTTACAAAATCTCAGCTTTCATACAACAACCAAATCATCGTTCTTCAGCAAGAGGTAAGCTATAGCTGTAAAGTTTGCGAAATGGTGAATAGAACAAAATGATGTGTAAATTGTTGGATTTGAAGGCGTATAAAATTTCTAAAAAATCCGAAGCACAGTCTTAAAGTCTGCATTACTGTCCTGTAAGTCGATAGATGTGTCAAGATATAGTTATATTTTAAATGTACATAAATTTCAGTTAGTTACAGTAGTAACAGTATGGCGCGTTCTGCTGATAAGATTTATCGCTGGTATATAAAGAGACGTTTATCTGCAAAAGAATGTCAAATAGCGGAGAGATGGATTTCACGTGAATGAGAACAAGCAATTCAGCGTTATCGCAAGACATGGGACACGAAAAGAAGTCAGAGAAACGCAATGCGAAGGCTAAAAGTAGTCCAACATGGAAGATTTGGTTAGTAAATGACGACTTCCTAAAAAGGTATATGCAGTCTTGCTACATAGAGATGACAAATTCCAAATAAACATTCCCTCACCAAGCCTCCTGTTTCATACAGTTACGATAGTAGTATTTAGAAACCAAAAAAGGGTTGATTTTATTATGTCAGCCTCAAAAATATAAAATAAATTTCACTACATGTTCGGCTTCTAAATTTAATACTCCAACCAACTTTAAAATACACACGCAGACACACAATCTGTCAAGATCACTGCTTGGTAAATCTACTCGTAGCTGTCCACAGTCAACGAGAAATATTTCCTCTCATTGAAGCCTGAGTTTGAGTCCTTCCCATGACAAAAAGAGAACTAGACGTAATATAAAAACAATTATCTTCCATGTAAATGTTTCTTACTCCACAAACTTCATTTGGTGGGGGACAGATAGCCTCCCCAGTAATCTGCTTCGATTGAATTCTTGCTACACCTGATTGACAGGGAAACGCTTGTCCACCGACAACTACTTTGAGACCATCAGAACAAGAAATCTGTAAATGTTTTAAACAAAAATTGACAGAAATTTATTCCCTTTTCTGATTTATTATATATATATATATACTCACCAAGGAGTACACAAGAAAGTAAATATCCACAATACTTCTGCTCCACAGAGCGAGGTAGATCACATATAAGAGATTTTAATGATAATAGTAACTTAATTATGAACAATATATTCAAATACAATACAGAGTTTTCAACTTGGTGTAATTGACTCCTTAAATAGAATCTTCAAGTGAAACACTCATCTACATTATACCGTTCGGTACAAGGAATTTTGTTTCTCGCTCCAGCTTGCTCCCACCCCTGATATATTTGTCACTTCAGTGCAAACCAAGTAGTATGTTGAAAGCCATTCTAAGTGTACAGATTCTTCTTCAAATACGTAGACGGATGGCCAGAACAAAGTATAACTGAGGACGTTCGAGGCATTGTGTTCTGTGGAGAACTAAGTAACCCAGTAGTTTAAACAGATCACCATTTATCTGCTAAATACAATGATCTTTTAGCACTTCAAAGATATAACAATAGACTGGGAGGATTCTTGTGTCTTTGAGCTGATAAGAGAATATCACTGGTTTCTGTCTGACTACAAAATATCACCATAATGTGGCTGGATTATTGAAAACATACCTGATGACAAGTTGCTTTGACTCGAGCATCTCTTGAAACCATCCCATTCATTTTGGCTTCCCAAGCTCCTTTATGTCTAATGCATACTGAATTATTGCCGAAATCTTGACCGAACATGTTTCCTTTTTGAGCTGCAAAGAAAACACAATGTTAGTAAATTTATTATAAATAAACTCTGATTAATGATATTAACTGCAGTATTCATAAGTTAATAAAATTCTAAATGTAATTCACTTTTATCATATGAAGCTCCCTCTGGAGTCTTAGGTGGTTAGATTCAGTATACGAATATTAAGTTGAAAGTATTTACCCTATGATTTTGAATGGAAGCTACAAGAAGCAACAATGTAATCTTAAGAAAACATTTATTTTTAATAAGGCATAGAATCCTGACTAAGAAGTTAACGCCTGGCAGTCACATGGAATGAAAGTCTAATCACCAGTTTTGATATTTCCTAAGACAACTGTAACAAAGATTCGGTAATCAATGGATTCTCTTTACATATATATGTATATATTCTTCGTCTAATGGAAATGGATTCGGTAACCATTAGTTGAAGAGTTAGTTGATAGGTAACATGCTTGAATGCCACATTTTAAAAGAGTGTCAGCTGGAAACTGGGAAAAACATTCACGTTCTTTCGATGTCAAATATATCCCAAACATGCCAACGGAAGATCAAATCGCCCAGCTAGAGAGGATAAGCAACATGGAACTCTAGGAACAAACCAGTCGAGAACCTATTGCCCAACAAATATTCTGAGGGAAGGTGAGATTTACCAGGCATACACTGAGAAGGCAGTCGAATGGCATTACCTGTCATGCACCTGAGTAGGTGCGAATGGGCGACCGTTGAGCGTCCAAGGATGGTATGGAGGAGGCAATGAGGGCTCATGTACACTCGTGGGCATACTTGAAGAGGGAGGAGTGGAGACAACATGGTGAATCGGAGATGTCCTTCTGATTTCCTATGTTCCATTGGGAACTTAAGGGAATCGTAATGATAATAACAATAACAATGCAATTAACTTTGAGTAATACAGATTTGAAAAGGCTTACCATGTTGTCTGTTTAAATCATGGTTACAGTATGTCATCAGAGGCTCTTGAAAGAATGTTTTCATTGGCTATTCGTCCATAAAGTGAGTCAATAAAGGAAGGAAAAGATATTGAAATATGAATATTTAAAGCGCATAACTATTCTTACAATATTTCTCAAAATTCTACCTATCTGCTTCAAACTGCAGAAAGTTCGAAATGTGTTTATTCAATCAGTCTTTCAAGCTATTATTCTACTATTTTCGTAAGACATTATTACTTGGTGAACGAGGAATTTTCCAGAACACTTCACTGTTCACAATCATATCAAATGTAACCACATACCTTTGAATTCTTATTTTTATAGTTATATTTCTCACCTCCCAATCGTCGAAAAGATGGTCGAATTTCTCAGACGTTGGGGACGAATGCTGAATCATGTGTATTGCACACATTACCAACTAATTTTTATAAATAAAGATTCATTTATGAATCTGTCGCTCAAACCTGCTACATCAGATTTTAATACTGTCACTTTTTAATGTCACATTCTATGTTTGAATGAAACTGAATGTAATGTCATAGTTGAGTTATTTGCTATATTTTTTATCTTATTTGTATGTAATAGATGTTGCACTCCACTGAACTAATTGGCCCCGTTCTGCTATGTGGATCTATGTCTCGGACCTGACAATCATTACAAGGGACTGGATATATTAGATTTTCTATAGTTTGGTTTGTAAGGGTTTGTTATGTTTTTACGAGTGATTTTTACCGGTACTCTCTGGTATTCAATGGTTCTCTAACTGATATCAATCCGTGATCAACTCGTAAAAACATAACAAACCCTTACAAACCAAACTATAGAAAATTAATCTGATTCTCGCTAGTGACTTGCTACAGGTGGGAGTTTCCTGAGTTCTAGTGAGGAGTTGTGACCAGTGAGGTCCAATTAGATATCACGTGTGTGGATGGATGTCCCACCAACGATAATGGTTGGGGTCGCGCTAAATCACGAATTGGTCAAAGTTAGAATTCATGAGTTGGCCAGTGGCTGAATGGTATACGAGCCAGCTTGCCTTGTAACCGGAAGGTCCTGGGTTCGAATAGCAGGGGGTGCGTACTGCTGATGATTCCCAAACTAGGATGAAACAGCAGCTGTCCAGAACTCCCTGGTTTCCAGTGGTTATTTAACTGATATCAATCCGTTATCACCTCGTAAAAAATATATTAGATTATTTCGTTTAGTGGGCTCCACAGGATACTTTAACCAACGTAAATCATTTCTAAATGGGTTTCTGGCTTTTAATGGAACTCTTCTTCCTGCTTAGATAAGAATCCTGTTTGGGATTTCAAACGTTCCTTCTTTGTATGCAAGGAAACAAATTAACAGGCGAATTATACGACCACGTTTTATTCATATATCAATTTGGAACATGTCTAGTGGTTCAAAGAGAATTATTCTGTGGAAATAATACAAATATCAAATACTTAGAGAAATTCCATTTTCATCTAGATAACAAATTACTTCTGTAATGATTAAGGTTGATAAACATCGACATATGCTACTAAATATTATTGACCAGTATAATTTCTATTTAAAACATGCAGTGTGAAGAATACGTGATATAAGATTTGAAGGTTAAACATTGGGAACACTCACCTGAACCATTGGACATTTGTCCACCAATGTACTACTCCCTCCTTGATTAGGAATACCTTTGAAGTATTGATCAGGTGCAGGCAAACTTGTAGTAAACTGTGCAACAGCACATATTCCAAAGGCGGCCTTGTGATAACACATCACATCACTCTTCTCTTCACAATACGGTTCAATACTCTTCCCTCTAAAATATCACAAAATGTCAATATCAATTTGAATTCATCTTCCAATGAGTAAATATAAGACTATGTAATCAAAGCAAGCGTACTTCCATTGAAGTAAAAATAGTGTAATCTCCGAAAATTCACTATGACACTGATCATGCATTGGATGACTTACTGTTGCTTCATTCTATTGATATACGCATAGCAGCTTTCCATTACAAAGCTACAGCCAAGTCCTTTACCGTAGTCCCATTTTTCAGCGAGTGAGTAATCGACGTCCCACCATCTATTATTGGAACAAACAAATACAGCTATAAGCATCCAATAAGAGAATTCATACGTGTGGAAAGAGAAAATCAATTCGAGTATTACATTATGTATCATTATTATAACAATTTCTGACTTTAAACGAATACGTTTTATGTAGCTGTTTATTATTCTCATCATAGCTTTATACTTAATAAATAAACACACCTATTGAAGTATGTCTCGCTCACTTACAAATAGCGCCCAGTGTAATAACGTCAAGTAGAGTTGGATAGATTTAAAGAATGTCCATTTTACGTTGAACTACCAATGAAACTCTACTGACAATTTGTGACCAGTGAAGTTCGACAGATCGGGTCTGCCGACAAATACGCGTCGATGATATTGGCTAGTGGTTAGCACCACTGAATTCTGAAACAAGTTGCTATGTGATCGACAAGTTTAGTTTCTTAGCCTGAAGATCCTGGATTCGATTCTCATTGCAGTCATTGGCACGTACTGACGAAGAGTCACAAACTAGGACGAAAAAGCTGTCGAGTACTGCCTCCTGGGTTTCAGTGGTTCTCTAGCTGGTATTAATCCATTACCATATTGTTTCATCTATCAGTAAATAACTATTCAACACGCCTATTATGGTTGAATGTTTAGACTATATCTCTACGACTGGGCCACTGCGTCGGTGGCACAGTGGTTAGGAGCCTCGCCGACCATGCACATGCTCCGAGGTTCGATCCCCTGCCGACGCACACCTGATATCTATGGTCGGCCTGAGAAATTTGGGCTACCGATATCACATGCTGAAATTCCATACCTGTGCCAAAGATACGGTGTGGAATCAAGCTGTAAATCAAAAATTAAAAAAAAATAATACTGAGTTTACTTGGCGACAAATCAACTTCTTTCTCATGTTTATTGAATCATGGTTTAACTAATCATTTAAACATGAAGAAGATGGATATAATTCATTGAGATTCTTGTACTGAATTTCCTGCGGATCAGTTTTTTGAAACGAAATCTTCCACTACTGACGCTTCGATTACGGTTCCAATTTAACATGATCTAATATAGTCGATGCGAGCCAGAAGTATAATTCACGACACTTATTAACTGCTACTCAGGACTCATCAGTTGGTTTCGTCTTCATGCTTATTAATCCATGGCGCTCTTTTTGAAACTTGAACCTAGAATTTATCTTTTCAAACATAAAATACCATCATGGCAGCAATAAGTTATTGTCAAAGAGTTCGGATTAGGAGCCAACATTTCAACAAAAGTTGAATAAGGTCAGTCATCACGAAATTCAAAATAATAATTACAAGAGATAACAACTATTGCCTAATGCATAAGGATGCCCTAAAGGATAATATTCAGACATTCGAGACGATAAGTCCTGGATTCGAGTATCACTGCGAAAAGCATCACCCACTTAGAATGCAGGCACATTTATATGGTCAGTCCAAAATTGGTCAAGTCTTCCGACCTTAATAAAACTGCCAGCCATTATCGACCAAATGAAATGAGTAAAAGATGTCATTTTAATACTCATCCCTATAGAGGTTAGAAATAATTTTCCCTCTGTGACAGCATTCTGCTAACTGTGTAGCATACTCAGTGAGCTAGAAAAATTTTACACTCACAATTATATGAAGCATAAAGAAAATGAATATATATTTCGTGAAAATTCACTTGCAAGATCAAAAGCTTTTCATCTTTTAACTCACCCAGAATCCTTGAAGAATGCAAGTGTCAATCGTGATGCCACTGTCTTCACGCCAGTTACACCTGCCATAATTTCATCCTATAATAAAAAGTGTTGAGGCATTTAGAATAATTATTGCGTTAACAATACTTCATTAAAATAACTCAATTATAAATGTTTTCAACCGAATTGCAGCGATTTTTTTGAAATAGTTTGGACACAGTCGGCATATAGTAGATAAACAGACCGTTTTCGGTCAGCCAGTCAGACACAAACAATCGACGTCAATAGAAATAAATGAAACATACTGCTTAAATTTCAGAGGAAATTGTATTAAACAGCACTGCGAATTGACAAAATGAGCAAGAATCTTGACATGTTGTCGTCTTGCTCTAATCGAAAATTCGATTCAAGTTCTGGTTGATTTTACGCCAGAGGTGGAGTGTTGAAATCATCGGACTACCTAAATTTCTATCCAGCATAATGCACAAACTCTTCTCAATTCCTTATCATTTCAATCATCTATTAATATTTCTGGATTGTCACATGAAACCGTGCATATTTTTACTTTGTTGCTAATCATAATGCAGAGCACTAATCAAAGGAAATGTGGGGAAAATATCGTTTACCATTGGATATTACTTCAGATGGAAGAACATAGAATCACACGACGTATTGCTGAATACTGTGTAACAACAATAATAAACACATCTTCAAAATAATAAAAAAAATTTCAGGTTATTGACTTACTCCAACTACCCGTTTCTCAAAATGTGTTCCAACAGTTCCTTCACCACCTTCATTCTCTATATCAATCCCATCCAGATTAGGACAGTTATAGTGTTTACGTCCTTCAGCCTTGTCAAATGAAGTAAAATAATGCCTTTCAACTTTGAAGAGAAATCAACGTTTGTAGATTTGTGAAATTATATTTTTCAAAATACAGAAATGAATCGATATGTGGGTAACATTTCGGAAGAGGATTTTATATGTACTGAACCTAGTATTGGATCTGAATAAGATTAGAGAATTTCTGTTTGACTTCCGTAAACCGTACAAATGGGAGTTAAGGAAATGTGATGTTACGCAACATACTTTATACTAGGTTTGTAATCACAGTTCATAACCACCAACAGGTGCATATTAGGGCACTACTCAGTCATGTTTATTCCAGCAGTTATAAATTTGGTCTATATCATACAATACCAGTACAGACCGAATTATCTTACAAGAACAGATTTACTGTATATGCGGATCCAACTGTTTTTCTGTACTCATTAGTCTAGCCTGGGCTCACAGCTTTCTAAAGACCAAGCTAGTCTATAGCTGCTTCATTCGACAAGATAGAAGTTTCTAGCTCATGATCAAGCTGTGCAACCGATGAAATCCTCAGAAATGAAAACACTGGAAAACTTATCTAATCATCACTTGCGATTGATCGCAAAGTGAAGTTAAGTGAAATTTTAGTGATGAGCCATGACCACAAGAGGTTCAACAAGTCAAATTGGTGGGAGATGATGGTCGATCAAATTGGCTGGAGATGTCGCCATACTAAGACTTGGCGAAAGTTAGCATTCATCGACAACTGGTTTCCATCCCAGTAACTAAATCGTCAGCGGGCAAACTCGGAGATATTGAGTTCGATCGACTGGCTGCGCACTAGTAGAAAGAGCTTACACAGCAGGAATCGGTTGTCCAATACTAAATGGATTTCTATGGTTCCTCGACCGATTTCGTGATCACCTACTGAATTCACCGTAATCAGAGTGCTCGAAATTATAGTTCTGAAAATAACAGTTCATAGTTCTCAGTGTTTCAGTAATTTTCATTTTGTTAGTAACATCCTGAATATGTTTAAACTGGGTATAACTCTGAAGTCTAGTGCCAGTTCCCCACCCACAAGCATAATAGGTTATTCCTGTTTATCTAACGTGATATTTCAGAAAAAGTCATAACATTTCTGTAAGTAGACATACCAATAGTTGTGGAGTGACAAAGGCTAAAAATTGTTTGCTGAACGATCCCACAGCTGAAATCCATGGACGATTGATGAGTTTAACAGTACTCTCACTAGAAGATAAAATAACAAAACACAAAGCAGAAATTTCTATTTTCATAAAGATGAAAGACAATGTGCGCCAACTAGAACTACAAAATTATTTGTCCTTTTTCTTGTAGCAAGAAGTGGTCGTCCACGTTTGTTACATTTCGGCAGAATATACGCATGAGCACATAGGGGATCTATCTCAGGACATTCAATTACAATGAGGACTCATTCACCATTCAACAACTGAGATGTAACTGCTTCGTAGCTTACAGGGACAGAAATCAACTGATTTTTATATTAGTGATATTCGAATATCAGTGAAACTTCTGAATAGGGTGGACTGGATCACTCAGGGATCGAGAAGACTCGTTTAAATCGCGTCGACAAGAAAACTCTAAGATATTTGCACTTCGCGAGTGATTGATGTTTAATGACGTAGAAATTGGAAGATGTACATGATAAACAAGATCAACATGTTGTCACAAGTAACAGGCAGCAAAGACAGGATTTCAAGAGAACATTGAAAAACAGAGGTGATAAAGGTAACCAATCCAAAACAGCGAGCACAAATCATTATCAGCAGGAGAAATTAGGAGGTGGTCGCCATTCCCACTCATTCAGGCAACATCAGACGACAGCATGGACGAACTTATCAATACCACTTGAGGTCGGAGATGCAAGACAAGCTTTCATTATTCTGAAGTCAGTGCGGAATCAAGATGCAATCAGCATAAAGTAAGCGATTGGGATTTCCATCGCTAATGTCCAGTCATTCACGGCTTCTATATGATTCAGAGGTTTTACATAGACATAAGGAATCTGCTAAATACTTTCATCAACAGCCACCTTCATTGACTCTCCACTGAAGAGTAGATGTTGCTAACCGAAAGAATAAGCAACAGGGAACTCGAGAAACGAACAAACCAAGGACCTGTTGCCCAACAGATATACCGAAGAAAAGGAAGATGCATTGAACAAACGCGGACATCGCGCAACAGTCCCTTGAGTAGAATCTGAAGAGGAAATAATGAAACGGGCATCCAGAGTTGACATGAAAGAGATCGTATAAAAAAGCAGCTGAAAGTCTTTGGGTAGTTGTGAAGCAAACTATGTAGGAGGATTGCAAAGAACAGGCTGAAGTGGAGGTGTGCTGTTGAAGCTCTATGTACCACTCTGAACCTACGGCTATAATAATCATCATAGATTATTAAGAAATAAAAATTGAGTTAGGTGAGTAAAATTCATGTCTCATTTTGACCGCCCACCTCCATAACGGAAAATTCCATGACGTCAACAAATCTATAGCTTGAAACAGGGGTAGCAGTTATCGTCACCAATACATCCCAACAGAGTGTTATTTGTTGAACACATTGGATTGTTGTCTTTAAAGTGAATGCATTCATGAAAACACTAATAGTTTGAAGTATCCGCTGTTTACACACAGTTCATCATGACATCATTCGTGTTGAATTTATTACCAAATTAGATTCTTTTATTCATCCTTAGGGATTTGAGTACTTCACTAACACACTCATGAATAGGTTAGCATTTTAAGTAAGTAAGGCGTTTGCCTTTTAAAATCAGTTGTGGTGACTGACTATTTCCATCGCCGCATTGTTTAAATTTTCATTATTATTTCTATTTATTATGGTGAATACAAACTGTCGAATTCTCACCTCTCCGTGTTAATTTCTAGTTTACTGGCATTCGGCCACCACGGATTACAATTTCAAGGATGTATTACATCCAGTTTCTCATCTTTTCATCATCAACCTTTACAAAACGCCTGAAATTTTACTTTGAAATTTATCTGGACAATAGAAGTTTACAGGGAAGGAAAGCTGCCCTACCTCGGTACAAATTGTCCGCGATCATTCCTCGGCGGCTTGCCTGTTTTCGGATCTCTCGGTGTTCGGGGATTACCATTTTCGTCACGCATTAAAGCATAGCTAGTTTTAACAAATCCCTACAGATTAATTTAGAAAATGAAGGCAGATATAAAATTATTAGTATGACAATGAATTCATCAATCACTATGGTGAGGCGAAAATGGATGCTGGAATAAATTACTTTTTCACAAACGGCATAATGATATCATAGTATTACATTCTGATGATGTTTAGAGCATATTTCATTTCTCAAATAAACATGAAGAAACATAATGTTCTACTTTCATTTGTATATATATATATATGTATATATATTGTCGTTCCTTACTTTTATACCATCATAAAAATATTATTACTAAGGATTGTTGGACGAAATGTACATCTGTCAAGTAGCAGTAGCTAATAGAGAACCATCGTATGTTTAACCAATGTAGTTAATGAGCTCACTACTATGCAGTAGTGTGGAGGATATTGCAGTTCGATATAAGATGTTACTCAGGAATCTCTGTCTAGTGCCATCTTCTGACTTGTAAGTTTTTGCCAGCAAACCATCATTTCACTGTTTTACCTTCCTAGTGAAACACACAGACTTGACCTAGAGCTACGAAGTTTCGGTAGTAATGGTTATCGTGTTTACAGGGTATGATTGCTAGCCTCATAACCAACATTCCCTCTTTAACAGTCTCACTACTGGATTAGCGAGGTGAAACGAATGCGTCCGACTGGATTCAAACTCCGAGCCACATACGTGGTTGCTGCGCATTCTAACATCAAGTCACCGATGTACGAAGTAATGAAAACAAATGTATTCATAAGATTTGTGCATATTAAGAGTCAATAAATTATTCGCTGAACGCAACACCATGTAATTAGGGTTTTCTGTACATTAGTTTTAAGGAGAAACTGAGGGGAACAAGATGAATACGGTGACTGAATTGCCAGTGTTTCAATCCAATACAAGATAAACTCATTCAGCAGTTGATTTACTTAATGCTCTACATGCTAAATCAACTAATAACTTCACTGCATTGTGACCAGTCAAAAAGTGTTTTTTGACCCACTTACACTTGCATTTTCACTTATTCATTGGATTTATTTCCCATACAGACTATTCGGACAAATACCCTAATGTCTTCAAATAAATGTTTACTCAAAGTTTAATGGTAAAGGAGTCATCGATGTGGACTCCATCATCAACTGACGACAGGACATGCTCTCAATCAGAAATGCTGATGTGAGATTGTGACCATATTCACGCTACATGAAATCGTTCATGTTGTAGAAGAATAACCTCTGAAGTCATTAGAATACTTCTTGACTTCCCAGAGAGTGTAGTGACACATTCTTGGTTTGAAGCCAAATGAGGACACTAGACATTTTCTAAAACTAAGATACAACCAGCTGATAAGTATCAGGTAGCACAAAACAAGTCATCGGGCTTTCGATTCGAACCACATGAATGAAACCTCAAAAGAAATTAAATTCACTCGATATGAGATTTACCTTTTCTGCCCTTTTAAGAAGTATGCAAAATATCATTTCTGACAACTGGTTAGGAGATTCTAGTCACTTACCAAAGCATGCGCTAACTCATGAATAGCCGTACCAACCAACATCGTCTTTCCTGGTTCATCGACTTCCATTTTCTGTGGACAGAAGTTGATTGATCCCATAATTGGTCTGAAGCATTCCGAAAAGAAGGGGATATTAACAACAAGCAAAGTCAAATCAATCAAAAAACCTCTGCTCTCTGCTTTTCAAATTTTCGCTCTCTCTGTCTATATGTATATGTCTACATGTGCGTCGGTGGCACAGTGGTTAGCACTCTTACCGACCATGTACATGGTCCGAGGTTCGATTCCCTGCCGACGCACACCTGATATCTATGGTCGGCCTGCGAAATTTGGGCTACCGATGTCCATGCTGAAAATTCCATACTTGTACCAAAAATACAGTGTGGAATCAGGCTGTAATAAAAAAATAAAATAAAAAATAATATATATCATCCAGCCGTGTAATAAATTAGTTGAATGCGGCAAACGAACTCCTGGTCAACACTGGTCATTCTGACTCAACAAACACCTCCGTCAAAGTGATATACAGAGTGAAGGACAACCTATCAAAACAATAAGCTCCGTCTTATCTGAGACATTCAAGTTCTACTCATTTAGAAAGAGGACCCAAAGCTATACACTGAAGGAATATTTTCCACGCAACTCTACCATAATGGTAACAATCTGCTGTTTTCCATCAATCTGTTTTTCATCAGTAACTCCTGTATTTCCCTCGAACACTTCGTTTCTGTCTGCATCATGATAACAACTCATCCGCCATATTATATATCATAGCAGGTAGTTCCAACACAAATATTCCACTACCATCATAAAGTGACTAACATTAACGACAGAGATTATGACAACTCTAGACTTTTTTCCCAACCTCTTTCGTGAAAAAGAATTTGTATGTAGATGTAAATTAACAGAGAGTTTTCACTCGAATAACTGTTCTCTTCATTAGTTTGAAAGAGTTCTCGTTGAGTTGTGTGATTCTCAATGATAAGTTCAATTCATGATGTTTCAGTTTTATAGGAGGATCATGAACAACCAAACAGCTTGGCTATAGCAAAACATGCAGTCACACACACACACACTATTTTAATGACTACGACCATTCCAAAATGGAACAGAGCAATGTAGCAGGAGACTGGTAAAACAGTTTTATTCGCTTCGAATCTACTTTGATTAGAATGATTCTGTGACTACCTTAGGCATCTGTAAAACTCCATCACTCCTACAATATATCCAGGGAAAGAATCACCACTACGAAAATCAAGTTTATCAACTGTAAAATTACACTAGATATGATAATGAGAATAAACAGTGTCCAGAAAGCTTCTCAGTAATTAATTCTGCTTCACTGTGTTCTAAAATATCCCAGTTTTGTAGACGTAAATTCTCGACAGGTGAGAAGTCTAGGCGAACGATGTTAAGCCTACTGCTTACCACCAAGTTAATAAGATAGCCAGAGAGGAATCTCTTATTATTTAGCACAAAACTTTAGTTTATTCCTACAATGAGCTTGCGAAGTTATCGGTTTTTATTTTCACTATCACTCCTGATTTCATCCTGTTTTTGAGGAAGGGGTGTGAGAGATTCAACTAAGCTGTACCGTCTCTCTGTTTCTTTGGTTTCGAGTTTCTTATGAATATCAATCAATATACATATAGATAAATAAACATGAACATTCTAACCTGTCAGTTGTTGGATGCATTTCACATGGACCAGCAAACGCCAGTGTTGATCCACTAGCACAAGCGCCTTTATTTTCACTATCGACAAATATCACATATTCATTCGGTGCAAACCCTGGACCGTCTTGATACACTTCCTTGAAATTTTTACCATCGGATGACTGAGAACATCCTTGTTGTATGACAAAAAGAAGATAAGTAAATGAACAATTAATGTGAATAACTAATGATCAGTGTGAGAGATGATCATATTCAGCGTGGAAGTAGTCTTTGAAATAATGGGGAAGATGCATAGCTCAGGTAGTTGCTTTCAATCTGCCTGTGTTCTCTGAATCAGTTCAGAGGACTGTATGACTACATCATTGTTACTATCGAATCCCTGAAATGATTGGTATATACGAAAATAAATGACTATTGTCAGAATTACATTACAAAGAGCTTCAAATAAGAAGAGAAATGTTATTCAGGTGTATTTGTTCGTCATAGATATTTGGTAAGATGACATTCGACTGACTATCATCAGGCATGATTATCTTGCGGATTTACCATCAACTGAGACTCAGTGTGACACTTTAACATTGAGTCCAGCTAAACGACCTCAATTCTCTTACTGAATCCATTTTGAAAGTAGTTTTTGGCATAGTTACCCATCTTTTGAAAGTGAAACTATCCATGTCTGTGTACACATGAAATATTATCTGATGAAATTTTAAAGAGCTAGAGAAGACTACTCATGAATACTAACAGAATCTGACAGTGAATACGTGAGTGGTTCGATCATAGGACTCTCGCCAGTCACTCATCTGTCCTGGGTAGGACTCCGCAGTGACACACTCCTTCTCAGCTCACCGGTAAGTTAGAAAGACTATTCGTCAGGCAAGCAGCCCCATCCTATGAGAAACACCAGATCCACTGAAACTTTAAACCTAAAACTTGAAGACATATGTCCCATACGGAACTGTGAAAAGCTAGACAATCTTACAATGAAGTAGAATTATCTGCATACGAGAAGATCTAGAAGTGACTTGATTTAGTAATTCAATTTAATCACCCTTCCACAAGCTACTTCATTCGCGTGCTGCAGGTATTACTGTTTTAGCAATGCGGTAGAATTATAATTAAAATTATGACATCTTGTTGGATTTTGGATTCGTTTTAGTGCAAATTTCCTCATGAAGGAATATCAGATGATAGTGAGATTATTGCGAAGCAGGGGCCATTGGTGCATTAATATAAATCCTTACAGAAACATATTGTCTCAGCATCAGTCTTCTACTTACTAACTACTAACTACTCTATGGATATCTGGAAGCTGTACTCAGAAGCCATGATCATTGGCTGACGATTCCACTATATCATGAATTGGTGGATTCAGAATTCACAAGTCACTCAATTTCAGGCCAAATGACTGAATGGTGAACCGGCCCACTCTCGTAACCTGAAACTGCTGGATCCGATTCCTGTTGAAATCAGGAGCGTGCATCACCAAAGAAATCCAAACTATAACGAAACAGCTGCCCACCAGTCTTTAGTTTTCAATATTTTCCAACGGATGTTGGTTCGTGATAATATAGAGATATAGATTTCAAAAGACCAATGTCTTTTACAAGCTTACCATTCTAATTTATGATTTGAAAGTGATTTATTTATTCTAGTGAGGAAAGGGTGTAATTTCGACTACAACAGTGGCAAGTATTATCCATTTTAGAAGCAAGTAACTAGTTGAAGGCAGAAAAGTAGAGGATATTCTCTTTATTTCTGAGGAGATTCATGTGTAATCCTCAATAAGCGTTTGATAAAAGCAGCCAAACTGTCTGACTATTCTTCACATCAAAATATGTAATCCCATTACAGGAATCTGTAGGCTAAATCATAATTGTGCATGATGAAACAAAAATGCATTTCACCTCGGGCACGACAGTGATACGAATATACAGACAAAGCGCATGATACAGCAGATGCTGCTTACTCAAAGTGAAGCTTCGGCAGTCCACTGTAAACAAAATATGTATGCTGAGCACTTTTAGCGTGCACACTGAATTCGGCGTTCCCATATCAGAGGGAAACACTGGTGAGCAGACGATGAATCAAAACCACCTTCTGCATTCACCTCAATTAGTAACCAGTCCACTGAAATTGACGTTGGCTGGCTGTCCTACCATAGAGAGAATTCCCAGAATAGCCTCTCTCAAATTATATCAGAACAATTTTGTTTCAATTTTAGTTCATGAATCATAATCTGTGTGTACTTCAGTGGTTTAACAACGCGTTGAATATTGTCAGCCACTTTCCTCTGAGAGCCCTCCAATTACAGTTCCTATGCAAAATATGGAATCACAGTGGAAACAGTTTTCAGTGGGGTTGAAAAACTCCTTAGGACGTATTCAATACTTATTATGAATTAATAATCACTATATTATTACACTGCGTGTAAATTAGCTGTAAATAAAACTTACGGAGGCGAACTGATCTGGAACGGGATGATCGTAGCATTTAGCTTGAGGTTTACACCCCTCTTTGCAAAACTTTCTGCCTGACTGTGGTTCAGTGTAGATATATGGTTCGACACATCCTCTATTAAAAGCAATGATAGTAGATACATTTATGATTCCAGGAATAAAGTTTACACTAAATAGAGACGAAGTTGAAATGTTCTTTTGATAATTTCCAATGTAAGTATACAATGTGTGAGGTCAGTGAGAAATGTTTCTTCATGTGCGTGTGTGTATGGTATGCCATTGGCATAGCTAAACACATTGATCAGCTTCCAAAGAGGATGATACCTGTATCCCAGATCCTACAAACAAATAAATTCAAGTTCTTAACACTAATAATAACCTGTCTGTCTGTCTATCCGAGTAGCCCTTTTATCAAGATGAAGCTGACCAGTGTGGTAAGCTATATCATCGGAAAGAAATAGAAATCAATGGATAATTTTAATTAACACCAGTTGCACAAAAGAGTGTTCTTCACAATCCTGTGACTCAGTGGATAACTATTAGGCGTTTCGAGAGACTTGAACTTGGTTCCAATCTCAGAGGGGAACACTGGTGAGCAGATGATGAGTCAAAATCACCTACTGCATTTACCTCAATTAGGAAGCAAATAACTAAAAGTGACATTGGCTGGCTGTCCTACCATGAAGAGAATCCTCAGAAGTGAGAATCCGTGAGCTATCGGCTGAATGGCATACCAGTTCGTCTCATAGATTGAAGCTCCTGGGATGGATAGCCCGCCGATCCTTGTGCAAGTAGAGTTGAATAGTTCCAGAAGAAAAGGGGTAAACAGCCACTCACTACTCTCTGGTTTCCAATGCTTTTATAACTCATGACTCTTCATGAACAAAATTATACTTTATATTCTGTAATGTAAATCGAAAACAAAACGGGAAAATTGGAGAACTGAATGCGTAGTTAAAAAATCCATTCTAAAATATCAGAATACAAAGTCATTGTGTGTGTACCTCTGAATCAGGAGTTTTCTGTTTGGTGGTTTCCGTACACTCAGTGATCTCGACCAGAAATTAAGCGCCTTCTCCACTATTTCAGTCTACAAGATAAAACAGACAGGTGCATTATAGAAACGAAAGTATTTTGTTAAATCTCATCGTCATCATTGTTCATCGCGTTTTCGTCGGTTAGAGAGGCAACAGATTGTTTAGGGAGGCACATTTTCTGAGGTTCCAACACGTACACTGCTTTTTGAATCTTAATCAGAAGAGTAATTTTGATGAGAGGGTTGATGAAAGCATTTCGGATGAAACTACGTAATCGGTTTTATGGATAAACAGAAAACCGAGAGGTGGGAAGCGATGATCCGTGGGTTGAATATCAATTATTTCTGAAAGTGAAAGCATTGTGTCAGATGTTGTTGCTTGGCTAAGAGTTCATTTTACCACTCTGTTATTTTTAATAACACAAACACAAATATAAGATTGTCTCACATTGTTGTTTCATCTACTGCATTCCATTAGCGCATAGAGTCCTTCCACTCACGGAGAGTTCTAGAATTTCACTTCATATTGAAGTCCTCGCTGAATATGTTGCCTAGAAAGAGAATGACGGCTTCACAGAAATGTTACTCAGGTGAGGCAACAAATTCTCACAACACCATAATATATTTCTATCAATCATCTCAGCTAGAAGTGAAAGGTGTTCTCACCCTCGAAATAGCTAATTTAATTATGCTTGAAGAAATATGAGGTGGAATTCTGAAGTAGACATTTGCACTGCCTCGAGTTCATTATCCTTACAACTGCCTTTTGCACCAGAGAATATCAGTGATTGTCAGTCGTGAATTTGTCAAGTTATGGAGATCTGGCTAACGTACTTTGAAAATTGAGGGATATAAATTCGCGAACGCGATCGTGTTTCAGTGATAGAATGCTCGTCAACCAGGTACGTGATTCAGAGTTTATTCCTCGACAGAGGCAATTCCAAATCTCGCCTTACTGATGACGTCAAGCTAGTAACCACACCACGTGAATCAGAATAACACTAGTGCTACCGAAAATACAAAGCTGAAAGCTTCAGTTCATATGTGACATAAAAAAAATGAAAGTAAGTAATTAACCATAGAATATTTGCAGCTAAATCCAAGGAAGTAGAATGACGAAAAAGGAGCTGTCAATAAATACAATTATGCGCCATCGTGAAATCAGAGTTATACACCAAAATCTGCCTAAGAAAATGAAGACGATTAAGAGAATCTTCCGTGGAGAAAACGTGAATCCTACTCAGCTAAGGCAAACAAATTGTCGACAAATATTGATTGACTTTCCACGTATTCACAAAACAAAATCTCCGCCTATTTTGACCGAAAAAAGGTAAAATATAATTCAAGAAATATATATGAGGAAAATATAAAGCATAAAAATCTGAGCAACTACAAAAGAGACAAGCAATTTTACAGATGTGACCAATCAACGTTACCTTGAATCGACCAAATAGTGGATGTCTCTGCATACTTGCGGTGTATAGGATGATGAATTTCAGTCCATTGCCACCACTTTGACGTTTTTCGACTGCTTTGCCTAAAACACCAAAGTTCTGAAGAATATGTGAGTTGCCCTTCAACAAAGAACTACGCTCTTACCATAGTTATATTCGGCATAATCTGACAGACATATTCACATTGCACGACCACAGCCAGAGCACCGATGATGCATAGCGAAAATAGAGTATTCTTTGGACAGAGCGCCATCTTCGTAATGGGTAATGCTAATGGTAATACAATACTCAAGTATTGCTGTATGGATAACTATCATTTCGTCTACTCCTTTATATACTAAAACTGTTTCAGCCTCAATCCATAAAAACGCGATTCATTTCATGAAAAACACAAACTATGTCAAAACAATACGTTTCTCAGAGTTCGTTCAGTGACCTAGGTTAAAAGAAACAGTGGCATGCAAAAGTGGCACCACTTGGAGTAGAGTATTTATGCTTGCAAATGAAATATGCCTGGTGTTATCTGATAGAAAAACTTGTTCATCTTCAACAAATACGCTGGTCAAACTTTATCACAGCAGATAGAACACATCCATCTCCCACCATCATCTGAACCTTTAAACCTTATCAAAATGTGTGTATGATTATTTCACTACTGCTAATCACTTCTAATTTTGTACTTTATCATCAATGACACTGTTTGCACTTTTGTTTTTGGTTTATTATCGTCATCGGATGTTTTGTCTTCTATGCTTCGAATTGTTTGCAAGTATTGGCAGTTGGTATTAATGATGAAGATATTTACACGGTGCATTTCACCTTCACAAAGTCTGTCTCATAAGAGCGTCTCAAAAATAAAGTGGTGAATCACAAATGTTGTGAATCGTGTTTCGTCTACACAGAAATCTGTATGAAATACCGTGTTACAATGGTCAGGGAGCCGTATTCACAAAAGGTATCATTTATGTGTGACCAACAGTTTTTGGACATCCTTCTTGATCTCCTTGCCTTCCGAGTGGAATATATGACTTCAGGTCTGACTCTTGAAGTTTCAGTAACCGTAATATTGTTAGGTAGTGTGTCGGATGTGTATCGATCCTGGCCTCAATGCGTGGTTACGGAACATTCCATCAATGAACCACCGGAGTCTAGAAGTTTTATTCTTAAATATAAATAAGCACACAAAAGGTTGGTTGTCAGTGTTATTTTCTCTAACTCGTAAACCCAACCAAGTATTATTCATCTAGTCATTGATGTAAATACTGAGTTGAGATGTTCTGAACTATTGTGCATTTCTCACTAATAAGAGGTGGTTGTGACTTTGATTTCTCCATTCAAGCCATTCGTCAACACGTCCTATTGGCAACCACGAAGACAGTGGTGGTAACGATTGCGAGTCCTGAATGCCGAATGCCTCCAACAACCAATCACTAATTATTAATCAAAGATCTACCGTTGGAAGTAAAACTGTGTACCACTGAGTAATTGACTGACTGAGATAAATAGTTGTACACTACTCACACCAAACAGTGTTGCTTGCTACCCAAATGGGAGTGATCTAAACACCCGCAACGCCGTTGAGAAATGAAGGTTTGATTTATGGTACTACGAGTTCGCCCAAGTACCTAGCCAGGGATCTGGTAGTTTGGACTAATTCGACTGCATGATTTGAGTTACACTAGGTACACCACTGTTGAGCTCGGGATTAAGAGAGTGAAAATGTCTTCTGGCGCGTAGATCACTTCGATCTGACGAGCGAGCATGACTGGCTGACATGAGTGGTATACAATTACCCACCACAGCTGACCACTAGTATGTAGTTTTATAGATGTCAAATAAAGCTGACTCCCATGCACATCATTTCGAGTTCTCCGCCTCATACACTTGCATGTTACATTCTGATGCTCACCACGAAAGAATAAACAATTGAAGACAGGATGTTTTCACATTTGAACATCAAAGATTTGAAGTCAGTGTTGACTTGATGTGATAGTTGTTTGGAAGTGAGAATAGTGAGACAGCAAGACTATTCGATAGCTTCTGGTTTTAGATAATCCCTGAATTGTCATAATAGTGATAGAGTAGTTTTGATGCAGTGTGGACTTCTCAGAGTATAGTGACATACTGCATATGATTTTCGCCTTCAATTTCATAAATACGTCTAAGTGTCTCACCAGAACAACATTAACGAGTTAGCTTAAAGGCATACTACTCATCATTACTACAGCTTTTATCACCCTTAGCAATATAACAAAAAAACTTTTTTTAGTCTACCCATAGGGATTATTACGCTAACGTCTACTGAAAACACATACACCATCACATGTCAATTGAGGCATGTTGGCATTTGCAATACATTAAATGTGGGGTTTGTTACTCCATGTTTCTTCTTCAACACGGATTCACTGTGAACCATCTTACTAGTTTACACATTCTCTTCAGGGTAAATGTGTCTCGAAAATTTGATTTTCTTATATCTTCAGATGGATGTTGATTTGATTAACGCATGAAGCAAAATTCTGTTCCGCATACTGATAATCTAACTGTTTTCATACCGGACAATTCTCAGTCATTCTGTTCAACGATCACTTTTTGACAGAAATTAGCCAGTGGTCTTTGTCGAATGCTTCAAATCTAATTCCTTCCAAGTTTCAGAATGTTAGTTGTCCCTTGAGATATAAATGAGGATTACGTAGACCGTTTTGTTCTCACGATTCTTGTGTCACACAGGGCTCTGAGGTTGAGATTAAGTCAAATTTTAAATATCTTGGATTACGTCTTTCTTCTGATCTGGTCGAGCCATATACTATTGGAAACAGTGTTGTCAATAGACATTTTAATTCTTACAAATAGTTGGCTGAAATTATTTTTTCCTGATACGGAACATCTGCTTTATTCTCAAATTACGCCTTGTATGTCTTCAGGTTGGACAAGGAGAAACTTCATAAAATAAAGGCGCCAACATTTTTTGAGGCCCCTTTTTTAAGCTACAGTGCTGCTTTTGACTCTATTCCTAGGGCGCTTTAAATATACACGCTACAGCTTTTTTGACATCTGACTCTACACATCACATCCGTGTTATGTAATGTATGGTAGAATATTCATATTCAGTTTCCAGGCGTAAATCTTAATGAATTTTTTCTTGTTTTACCTGAAGATATACAATGCAAAGTCGGCGAATATCTATTTTATTGCGTATCAGACAATATAACTTTAGCCAACTGCTTGCAGGGATCAAAATGCCAATTGACAATAATGTTTTTTAGCTAAGTTAAAGGCACACCACTAAGCCTACTTACATTTTTCAGTGTTCTACGTAATATGATATCTATTTTGAGTAGTCCATAGAAGAATAATGACGAGCAATAAAGGAGAATGGACAGAATACATGAAATAACAAATTGTAAGCGAACAAATTGAGTTATTCCAGCAGAAATTCTCCGCTTCTTTAGGTTATATTGCAACGACAGAATACAAGGGCCAGACAACAGATTGTTTATTGAGAAAATCAAGGGATATTTATACATTTTTATGTGCAATATTGTTAGTGGTGAAGTAACTTCTAATTGTTTGTTTTATTGCTGGAGGTTATTTTGTACTACTTGTGACCGTTTCTCAAATAGCTAAGTCGTATATCTGAGAATCCTATTTGCACAACTTAAGTCTGCTGGGATTGGTTGGTAAGTTCCCAAAGATTAAGCTTTGTTATTATTTTTTCTAGTGATCCCCATTCGGGAAATAACGTTGACGTAAATTGTTGTCTACAATTTTGGATTGCAGCCAGATCTCACCACAATGTGTCAAACGAGACATTTTCTTGGAAATCAACACAATACGAGACGACCGATAGAGATTCGAGGAGAAGCTGGTGCCGAAATGAGAAATATTCGATTTAATCCCCAAAAAAGTACCGTAAATATTACAGGAATCATGCTCGCATCTGAAGCTAAAATCAGTAATATAACATTTAGATGGATTCAGTTTCAGATGATTTAGGTGAGACTATTTGTTAACTTCAGATAAGGATCTATTTATATAAGAAAAATCCAAAGCAGAAATTACTGAGACGGAAATGGTTAGATCATTGGCATATTAAGTTAAGTTAGCTTTGGAAGAATACTAAGGGTCATGAAAAAGGAGAGATAAGAGGAATGGAGGGAGTACATCGCCTTGAGGCACACCAGTTTCCATTAGCAAGTAAGTGCGGCACTTTCCATTCAAAACAGTATGTTATTTCTACCCGAAAAATAAGAAGACAGCCAGCTTTTGATCCAGGACCCAATCTTTGGTGAAATCAGCTTGTTTATTTAAAGCGCCCTAGGAATAGAGTCAAAAGCAGCACTGTAGCTTAAAAAGGGGCCTCAAAAAATGTTGGCGCCTTTATTTTATGAAGTTTCTCCTTGTCCAACCTGAAGACATACAAGGCGTAATTTGAGAATAAAGCAGATGTTCCGTATCAGGAAAAAATAATTTCAGCCAACTGCTTGTAAGAATTAAAATGTCTATTGACAATAATATTTCCAATAGTATATGGCTCGTAGACCGTTTTGTTCTCATGATTCTTGTGTCACACAGGGCTCTGAGGTTGAGATTAAGTCAAATTTTAAATATCTTGGATTACGTCTTTCTTCTGATCTGGTCGAGCCATATACTATTGGAAACAATGTTGTCAATAGACATTTTAATTCTTACAAATAGTTGGCTGAAATTATTTTTTCCTGATACGGAACATCTGCTTTATTCTCAAATTACGCCTTGTATGTCTTCAGGTTGGACAAGGAGAAACTTCATAAAATAAAGGCGCCAACATTTTTTGAGGCCCCTTTTTAAGCTACAGTGCTGCTTTTGACTCTATTCCTAGGGCGCTTTAAATAAACAAGCTGATTTCACCAAAGATTGGGTCCTGGATCAAAAGCTGGCTGTCTTCTTATTTTTCGGGTAGAAATAACATACTGTTTTGAATGGAAAGTGCCGCACTTACTTGCTAATGGAAACTGGTGTGCCTCAAGGCGATGTACTCCCTCCATTCCTCTTATCTCTCCTTTTTCATGACCCTTAGTATTCTTCCAAAGCTAACTTAACTTAATATGCCAATGATCTAACCATTTCCGTCTCAGTAATTTCTGCTTTGGATTTTTCTTATATAAATAGATCCTTATCTGAAGTTAACAAATAGTCTCACCTAAATCATCTGAAACTGAATCCATCTAAATGTTATATTACTGATTTTAGCTTCAGATGCGAGCATGATTCCTGTAATATTTACGGTACTTTTTTGGGGATTAAATCGAATATTTCTCATTTCGGCACCAGCTTCTCCTCGAATCTCTATCGGTCGTCTCGTATTGTGTTGATTTCCAAGAAAATGTCTCGTTTGACACATTGTGGTGAGATCTGGCTGCAATCCAAAATTGTAGACAACAATTTACGTCAACGTTATTTCCCGAATGGGGATCACTAGAAAAAATAATAACAAAGCTTAATCTTTGGGAACTTACCAACCAATCCCAGCAGACTTAAGTTGTGCAAATAGGATTCTCAGATATACGACTTAGCTATTTGAGAAACGGTCACAAGTAGTACAAAATAACCTCCAGCAATAAAACAAACAATTAGAAGTTACTTCACCACTAACAATATTGCACATAAAAATGTATAAATATCCCTTGATTTTCTCAATAAACAATCTGTTGTCTGGCCCTTGTATTCTGTCGTTGCAATATAACCTAAAGAAGCGGAGAATTTCTGCTGGAATAACTCAATTTGTTCGCTTACAATTTGTTATTTCATGTATTCTGTCCATTCTCCTTTATTGCTCGTCATTATTCTTCTATGGACTACTCAAAATAGATATCATATTACGTAGAACACTGAAAAATGTAAGTAGGCTTAGTGGTGTGCCTTTAACTTAGCTAAAAAACATTATTGTCAATTGGCATTTTGATCCCTGCAAGCAGTTGGCTAAAGTTATATTGTCTGATACGCAATAAAATAGATATTCGCCGACTTTGCATTGTATATCTTCAGGTAAAACAAGAAAAAATTCATTAAGATTTACGCCTGGAAACTGAATATGAATATTCTACCATACATTACATAACACGGATGTGATGTGTAGAGTCAGATGTCAAAAAAGCTGTAGCGTGTATATTTAAAGCGCCCTAGGAATAGAGTCAAAAGCAGCACTGTAGCTTAAAAAAGGGGCCTCAAAAAATGTTGGCGCCTTTATTTTATGAAGTTTCTCCTTGTCCAACCTGAAGACATGCAAGGCGTAATTTGAGAATAAAGCAGATGTTCCGTATCAGGAAAAAATAATTTCAGCCAACTGTTTGTAAGAATTAAAATGTCTATTGACAACACTGTTTCCAATAGTATATGGCTCGACCAGATCAGAAGAAAGACGTAATCCAAGATATTTAAAATTTGACTTAATCTCAACCTCAGAGCCCTGTGTGACACAAGAATCGTGAGAACAAAACGGTCTACGTAATCCTCATTTATATCTCAAGGGACAACTAACATTCTGAAACTTGGAAGGAATTAGATTTGAAGCATTCGACAAAGACCACTGGCTAATTTCTGTCAAAAAGTGATCGTTGAACAGAATGACTGAGAATTGTCCGGTATGAAAACAGTTAGATTATCAGTATGCGGAACAGAATTTTGCTTCATGCGTTAATCAAATCAACATCCATCTGAAGATATAAGAAAATCAAATTTTCGAGACACATTTACCCTGAAGAGAATGTGTAAACTAGTAAGATGGTTCACAGTGAATCCGTGTTGAAGAAGAAACATGGAGTAACAAACCCCACATTTAATGTATTGCAAATGCCAACATGCCTCAATTGACATGTGATGGTGTATGTGTTTTCAGTAGACGTTAGCGTAATAATCCCTATGGGTAGACTAAAAAAAGTTTTTTTGTTATATTGCTAAGGGTGATAAAAGCTGTAGTAATGATGAGTAGTATGCCTTTAAGCTAACTCGTTAATGTTGTTCTGGTGAGACACTTAGACGTATTTATGAAATTGAAGGCGAAAATCATATGCAGTATGTCACTATACTCTGAGAAGTCCACACTGCATCAAAACTACTCTATCACTATTATGACAATTCAGGGATTATCTAAAACCAGAAGCTATCGAATAGTCTTGCTGTCTCACTATTCTCACTTCCAAACAACTATCACATCAAGTCAACACTGACTTCAAATCTTTGATGTTCAAATGTGAAAACATCCTGTCTTCAATTGTTTATTCTTTCGTGGTGAGCATCAGAATGTAACATGCAAGTGTATGAGGCGGAGAACTCGAAATGATGTGCATGGGAGTCAGCTTTATTTGACATCTATAAAACTACATACTAGTGGTCAGCTGTGGTGGGTAATTGTATACCACTCATGTCAGCCAGTCATGCTCGCTCGTCAGATCGAAGTGATCTACGCGCCAGAAGACATTTTCACTCTCTTAATCCCGAGCTCAACAGTGGTGTACCTAGTGTAACTCAAATCATGCAGTCGAATTAGTCCAAACTACCAGATCCCTGGCTAGGTACTTGGGCGAACTCGTAGTACCATAAATCAAACCTTCATTTCTCAACGGCGTTGCGGGTGTTTAGATCACTCCCATTTGGGTAGCAAGCAACACTGTTTGGTGTGAGTAGTGTACAACTATTTATCTCAGTCAGTCAATTACTCAGTGGTACACAGTTTTACTTCCAACGGTAGATCTTTGATTAATAATTAGTGATTGGTTGTTGGAGGCATTCGGCATTCAGGACTCGCAATCGTTACCACCACTGTCTTCGTGGTTGCCAATAGGACGTGTTGACGAATGGCTTGAATGGAGAAATCAAAGTCACAACCACCTCTTATTAGTGAGAAATGCACAATAGTTCAGAACATCTCAACTCAGTATTTACATCAATGACTAGATGAATAATACTTGGTTGGGTTTACGAGTTAGAGAAAATAACACTGACAACCAACCTTTTGTGTGCTTATTTATATTTAAGAATAAAACTTCTAGACTCCGGTGGTTCATTGATGGAATGTTCCGTAACCACGCATTGAGGCCAGGATCGATACACATCCGACACACTACCTAACAATATTACGGTTACTGAAACTTCAAGAGTCAGACCTGAAGTCATATATTCCACTCGGAAGGCAAGGAGATCAAGAAGGATGTCCAAAAACTGTTGGTCACACATAAATGATACCTTTTGTGAATACGGCTCCCTGACCATTGTAACACGGTATTTCATACAGATTTCTGTGTAGACGAAACACGATTCACAACATTTGTGATTCACCACTTTATTTTTGAGACGCTCTTATGAGACAGACTTTGTGAAGGTGAAATGCACCGTGTAAATATCTTCATCATTAATACCAACTGCCAATACTTGCAAACAATTCGAAGCATAGAAGACAAAACATCCGATGACGATAATAAACCAAAAACAAAAGTGCAAACAGTGTCATTGATGATAAAGTACAAAATTAGAAGTGATTAGCAGTAGTGAAATAATCATACACACATTTTGATAAGGTTTAAAGGTTCAGATGATGGTGGGAGATGGATGTGTTCTATCTGCTGTGATAAAGTTTGACCAGCGTATTTGTTGAAGATGAACAAGTTTTTCTATCAGATAACACCAGGCATATTTCATTTGCAAGCATAAATACTCTACTCCAAGTGGTGCCACTTTTGCATGCCACTGTTTCTTTTAACCTAGGTCACTGAACGAACTCTGAGAAACGTATTGTTTTGACATAGTTTGTGTTTTTCATGAAATGAATCGCGTTTTTATGGATTGAGGCTGAAACAGTTTTAGTATATAAAGGAGTAGACGAAATGATAGTTATCCATACAGCAATACTTGAGTATTGTATTACCATTAGCATTACCCATTACGAAGATGGCGCTCTGTCCAAAGAATACTCTATTTTCGCTATGCATCATCGGTGCTCTGGCTGTGGTCGTGCAATGTGAATATGTCTGTCAGATTATGCCGAATATAACTATGGTAAGAGCGTAGTTCTTTGTTGAAGGGCAACTCACATATTCTTCAGAACTTTGGTGTTTTAGGCAAAGCAGTCGAAAAACGTCAAAGTGGTGGCAATGGACTGAAATTCATCATCCTATACACCGCAAGTATGCAGAGACATCCACTATTTGGTCGATTCAAGGTAACGTTGATTGGTCACATCTGTAAAATTGCTTGTCTCTTTTGTAGTTGCTCAGATTTTTATGCTTTATATTTTCCTCATATATATTTCTTGAATTATATTTTACCTTTTTTCGGTCAAAATAGGCGGAGATTTTGTTTTGTGAATACGTGGAAAGTCAATCAATATTTGTCGACAATTTGTTTGCCTTAGCTGAGTAGGATTCACGTTTTCTCCACGGAAGATTCTCTTAATCGTCTTCATTTTCTTAGGCAGATTTTGGTGTATAACTCTGATTTCACGATGGCGCATAATTGTATTTATTGACAGCTCCTTTTTCGTCATTCTACTTCCTTGGATTTAGCTGCAAATATTCTATGGTTAATTACTTACTTTCATTTTTTTTATGTCACATATGAACTGAAGCTTTCAGCTTTGTATTTTCGGTAGCACTAGTGTTATTCTGATTCACGTGGTGTGGTTGCTAGCTTGACGTCATCAGTAAGGCGAGATTTGGAAGTGCCTCTGTCGAGGAATAAACTCTGAATCACGTACCTGGTTGACGAGCATTCTATCACTGAAACACGATCGCGTTCGCGAATTTATATCCCTCAATTTTCAAAGTACGTTAGCCAGATCTCCATAACTTGACAAATTCACGACTGACAATCACTGATATTCTCTGGTGCAAAAGGCAGTTGTAAGGATAATGAACTCGAGGCAGTGCAAATGTCTACTTCAGAATTCCACCTCATATTTCTTCAAGCATAATTAAATTAGCTATTTCGAGGGTGAGAACACCTTTCACTTCTAGCTGAGATGATTGATAGAAATATATTATGGTGTTGTGAGAATTTGTTGCCTCACCTGAGTAACATTTCTGTGAAGCCGTCATTCTCTTTCTAGGCAACATATTCAGCGAGGACTTCAATATGAAGTGAAATTCTAGAACTCTCCGTGAGTGGAAGGACTCTATGCGCTAATGGAATGCAGTAGATGAAACAACAATGTGAGACAATCTTATATTTGTGTTTGTGTTATTAAAAATAACAGAGTGGTAAAATGAACTCTTAGCCAAGCAACAACATCTGACACAATGCTTTCACTTTCAGAAATAATTGATATTCAACCCACGGATCATCGCTTCCCACCTCTCGGTTTTCTGTTTATCCATAAAACCGATTACGTAGTTTCATCCGAAATGCTTTCATCAACCCTCTCATCAAAATTACTCTTCTGATTAAGATTCAAAAAGCAGTGTACGTGTTGGAACCTCAGAAAATGTGCCTCCCTAAACAATCTGTTGCCTCTCTAACCGACGAAAACGCGATGAACAATGATGACGATGAGATTTAACAAAATACTTTCGTTTCTATAATGCACCTGTCTGTTTTATCTTGTAGACTGAAATAGTGGAGAAGGCGCTTAATTTCTGGTCGAGATCACTGAGTGTACGGAAACCACCAAACAGAAAACTCCTGATTCAGAGGTACACACACAATGACTTTGTATTCTGATATTTTAGAATGGATTTTTTAACTACGCATTCAGTTCTCCAATTTTCCCGTTTTGTTTTCGATTTACATTACAGAATATAAAGTATAATTTTGTTCATGAAGAGTCATGAGTTATAAAAGCATTGGAAACCAGAGAGTAGTGAGTGGCTGTTTACCCCTTTTCTTCTGGAACTATTCAACTCTACTTGCACAAGGATCGGCGGGCTATCCATCCCAGGAGCTTCAATCTATGAGACGAACTGGTATGCCATTCAGCCGATAGCTCACGGATTCTCACTTCTGAGGATTCTCTTCATGGTAGGACAGCCAGCCAATGTCACTTTTAGTTATTTGCTTCCTAATTGAGGTAAATGCAGTAGGTGATTTTGACTCATCATCTGCTCACCAGTGTTCCCCTCTGAGATTGGAACCAAGTTCAAGTCTCTCGAAACGCCTAATAGTTATCCACTGAGTCACAGGATTGTGAAGAACACTCTTTTGTGCAACTGGTGTTAATTAAAATTATCCATTGATTTCTATTTCTTTCCGATGATATAGCTTACCACACTGGTCAGCTTCATCTTGATAAAAGGGCTACTCGGATAGACAGACAGACAGGTTATTATTAGTGTTAAGAACTTGAATTTATTTGTTTGTAGGATCTGGGATACAGGTATCATCCTCTTTGGAAGCTGATCAATGTGTTTAGCTATGCCAATGGCATACCATACACACACGCACATGAAGAAACATTTCTCACTGACCTCACACATTGTATACTTACATTGGAAATTATCAAAAGAACATTTCAACTTCGTCTCTATTTAATGTAAACTTTATTCCTGGAATCATAAATGTATCTACTATCATTGCTTTTAATAGAGGATGTGTCGAACCATATATCTACACTGAACCACAGTCAGGCAGAAAGTTTTGCAAAGAGGGGTGTAAACCTCAAGCTAAATGCTACGATCATCCCGTTCCAGATCAGTTCGCCTCCGTAAGTTTTATTTACAGCTAATTTACACGCAGTGTAATAATATAGTGATTATTAATTCATAATAAGTATTGAATACGTCCTAAGGAGTTTTTCAACCCCACTGAAAACTGTTTCCACTGTGATTCCATATTTTGCATAGGAACTGTAATTGGAGGGCTCTCAGAGGAAAGTGGCTGACAATATTCAACGCGTTGTTAAACCACTGAAGTACACACAGATTATGATTCATGAACTAAAATTGAAACAAAATTGTTCTGATATAATTTGAGAGAGGCTATTCTGGGAATTCTCTCTATGGTAGGACAGCCAGCCAACGTCAATTTCAGTGGACTGGTTACTAATTGAGGTGAATGCAGAAGGTGGTTTTGATTCATCGTCTGCTCACCAGTGTTTCCCTCTGATATGGGAACGCCGAATTCAGTGTGCACGCTAAAAGTGCTCAGCATACATATTTTGTTTACAGTGGACTGCCGAAGCTTCACTTTGAGTAAGCAGCATCTGCTGTATCATGCGCTTTGTCTGTATATTCGTATCACTGTCGTGCCCGAGGTGAAATGCATTTTTGTTTCATCATGCACAATTATGATTTAGCCTACAGATTCCTGTAATGGGATTACATATTTTGATGTGAAGAATAGTCAGACAGTTTGGCTGCTTTTATCAAACGCTTATTGAGGATTACACATGAATCTCCTCAGAAATAAAGAGAATATCCTCTACTTTTCTGCCTTCAACTAGTTACTTGCTTCTAAAATGGATAATACTTGCCACTGTTGTAGTCGAAATTACACCCTTTCCTCACTAGAATAAATAAATCACTTTCAAATCATAAATTAGAATGGTAAGCTTGTAAAAGACATTGGTCTTTTGAAATCTATATCTCTATATTATCACGAACCAACATCCGTTGGAAAATATTGAAAACTAAAGACTGGTGGGCAGCTGTTTCGTTATAGTTTGGATTTCTTTGGTGATGCACGCTCCTGATTTCAACAGGAATCGGATCCAGCAGTTTCAGGTTACGAGAGTGGGCCGGTTCACCATTCAGTCATTTGGCCTGAAATTGAGTGACTTGTGAATTCTGAATCCACCAATTCATGATATAGTGGAATCGTCAGCCAATGATCATGGCTTCTGAGTACAGCTTCCAGATATCCATAGAGTAGTTAGTAGTTAGTAAGTAGAAGACTGATGCTGAGACAATATGTTTCTGTAAGGATTTATATTAATGCACCAATGGCCCCTGCTTCGCAATAATCTCACTATCATCTGATATTCCTTCATGAGGAAATTTGCACTAAAACGAATCCAAAATCCAACAAGATGTCATAATTTTAATTATAATTCTACCGCATTGCTAAAACAGTAATACCTGCAGCACGCGAATGAAGTAGCTTGTGGAAGGGTGATTAAATTGAATTACTAAATCAAGTCACTTCTAGATCTTCTCGTATGCAGATAATTCTACTTCATTGTAAGATTGTCTAGCTTTTCACAGTTCCGTATGGGACATATGTCTTCAAGTTTTAGGTTTAAAGTTTCAGTGGATCTGGTGTTTCTCATAGGATGGGGCTGCTTGCCTGACGAATAGTCTTTCTAACTTACCGGTGAGCTGAGAAGGAGTGTGTCACTGCGGAGTCCTACCCAGGACAGATGAGTGACTGGCGAGAGTCCTATGATCGAACCACTCACGTATTCACTGTCAGATTCTGTTAGTATTCATGAGTAGTCTTCTCTAGCTCTTTAAAATTTCATCAGATAATATTTCATGTGTACACAGACATGGATAGTTTCACTTTCAAAAGATGGGTAACTATGCCAAAAACTACTTTCAAAATGGATTCAGTAAGAGAATTGAGGTCGTTTAGCTGGACTCAATGTTAAAGTGTCACACTGAGTCTCAGTTGATGGTAAATCCGCAAGATAATCATGCCTGATGATAGTCAGTCGAATGTCATCTTACCAAATATCTATGACGAACAAATACACCTGAATAACATTTCTCTTCTTATTTGAAGCTCTTTGTAATGTAATTCTGACAATAGTCATTTATTTTCGTATATACCAATCATTTCAGGGATTCGATAGTAACAATGATGTAGTCATACAGTCCTCTGAACTGATTCAGAGAACACAGGCAGATTGAAAGCAACTACCTGAGCTATGCATCTTCCCCATTATTTCAAAGACTACTTCCACGCTGAATATGATCATCTCTCACACTGATCATTAGTTATTCACATTAATTGTTCATTTACTTATCTTCTTTTTGTCATACAACAAGGATGTTCTCAGTCATCCGATGGTAAAAATTTCAAGGAAGTGTATCAAGACGGTCCAGGGTTTGCACCGAATGAATATGTGATATTTGTCGATAGTGAAAATAAAGGCGCTTGTGCTAGTGGATCAACACTGGCGTTTGCTGGTCCATGTGAAATGCATCCAACAACTGACAGGTTAGAATGTTCATGTTTATTTATCTATATGTATATTGATTGATATTCATAAGAAACTCGAAACCAAAGAAACAGAGAGACGGTACAGCTTAGTTGAATCTCTCACACCCCTTCCTCAAAAACAGGATGAAATCAGGAGTGATAGTGAAAATAAAAACCGATAACTTCGCAAGCTCATTGTAGGAATAAACTAAAGTTTTGTGCTAAATAATAAGAGATTCCTCTCTGGCTATCTTATTAACTTGGTGGTAAGCAGTAGGCTTAACATCGTTCGCCTAGACTTCTCACCTGTCGAGAATTTACGTCTACAAAACTGGGATATTTTAGAACACAGTGAAGCAGAATTAATTACTGAGAAGCTTTCTGGACACTGTTTATTCTCATTATCATATCTAGTGTAATTTTACAGTTGATAAACTTGATTTTCGTAGTGGTGATTCTTTCCCTGGATATATTGTAGGAGTGATGGAGTTTTACAGATGCCTAAGGTAGTCACAGAATCATTCTAATCAAAGTAGATTCGAAGCGAATAAAACTGTTTTACCAGTCTCCTGCTACATTGCTCTGTTCCATTTTGGAATGGTCGTAGTCATTAAAATAGTGTGTGTGTGTGTGACTGCATGTTTTGCTATAGCCAAGCTGTTTGGTTGTTCATGATCCTCCTATAAAACTGAAACATCATGAATTGAACTTATCATTGAGAATCACACAACTCAACGAGAACTCTTTCAAACTAATGAAGAGAACAGTTATTCGAGTGAAAACTCTCTGTTAATTTACATCTACATACAAATTCTTTTTCACGAAAGAGGTTGGGAAAAAAGTCTAGAGTTGTCATAATCTCTGTCGTTAATGTTAGTCACTTTATGATGGTAGTGGAATATTTGTGTTGGAACTACCTGCTATGATATATAATATGGCGGATGAGTTGTTATCATGATGCAGACAGAAACGAAGTGTTCGAGGGAAATACAGGAGTTACTGATGAAAAACAGATTGATGGAAAACAGCAGATTGTTACCATTATGGTAGAGTTGCGTGGAAAATATTCCTTCAGTGTATAGCTTTGGGTCCTCTTTCTGATTGAGTAGAACTTGAATGTCTCAGATAAGACGGAGCTTATTGTTTTGATAGGTTGTCCTTCACTCTGTATATCACTTTGACGGAGGTGTTTGTTGAGTCAGAATGACCAGTGTTGACCAGGAGTTCGTTTGCCGCATTCAACTAATTTATTACAAGGCTGGATGATATATATTATTTTTTTATTTTATTTTTTTATTACAGCCTGATTCCACACTGTATTTTTGGTACAAGTATGGAATTTTCAGCATGGACATCGGTAGCCCGAATTTTGCAGGCCGACCATAGATATCAGGTGTGCGTCGGCAGGGAATCGAACCTCGGACCATGTACATGGTCGGTAAGAGTGCTAACCACTGTGCCACCGACGCACATGTAGACATATACATATAGACAGAGAGAGCGAAAATTTGAAAAGCAGAGAGCAGAGGATTTTTGATTGATTTGACTTTGCTTGTTGTTAATATCCCCTTCTTTTCGGAATGCTTTAGACCAATTATGGGATCAATCAACTTCTGTCCACAGAAAATGGAAGTCGATGAACCAGGAAAGACGATGTTGGTTGGTACGGCTATTCATGAGTTAGCGCATGCTTTGGTAAGTGACTAGAATCTCCTAACCAGTTGTCAGAAATGATATTTTGCATACTTCTTAAAAGGGCAGAAAAGGTAAATCTCATATCGAGTGAATTTAATTTCTTTTGAGGTTTAATTCATGTGGTTCGAAACGAAAGCCCGATGACTTGTTTTGTGCTACCTGATACTTATCAGCTGGTTGTATCTTAGTTTTAGAAAATGTCTAGTGTCCTCATTTGGCTTCAAACCAAGAATGTGTCACTACACTCTCTGGGAAGTCAAGAAGTATTCTAATGACTTCAGAAGGTTATTCTTCTACAACATGAACGATTTCATGTAGCGTGAATATGGTCACAATCTCACATCAGCATTTCTGATTGAGAGCATGTCCTGTCGTCAGTTGATGATGGAGTCCACATCGATGACTCCTTTACCATTAAACTTTGAGTAAACATTTATTTGAAGACATTAGGGTATTTGTCCGAATAGTCTGTATGGGAAATAAATCCAATGAATAAGTGAAAATGCAAGTGTAAGTGGGTCAAAAAACACTTTTTGACTGGTCATAATGCAGTGAAGTTATTAGTTGGTTTAGCATGCAGAGCATTAGTAAATCAGCTGTTGAAAGAGTTTGTCTTGTATTGGATTGAAACACAGGCAATTCAGTCACCGTATTCATCTTGTTCCCCTCAGTTTCTCCTTAAAACTAATGTACAGAAAACCCTAATTACATGGCGTTGCGTTCAGCGAATAATTTATTGATTCTTAATATGCACAAATCTTATGAATACATTTGTTTTCATTACTTCGTACATCGGTGATTTGATGTTAGAATGCGCAGCAACCACATATGTGGCTCGGAGTTTGAATCCAGTCGGACGCATTCGTTTCACCTCGCTAATCCAGTAGTGAGACTGTTAAAGAGGGAATGTTGGTTATGAGGCTAGCAATCATACCCTGTAAACACGATAACCATTACTACCGAAACTTCGTAGCTCTAGGTCAAGTCTGTGTGTTTCACTAGGAAGGTAAAACAGTGAAATGATGGTTTGCTGGCAAAAACTTACAAGTCAGAAGATGGCACTAGACAGAGATTCCTGAGTAACATCTTATATCGAACTGCAATATCCTCCACACTACTGCATAGTAGTGAGCTCATTAACTACATTGGTTAAACATACGATGGTTCTCTATTAGCTACTGCTACTTGACAGATGTATATTTCGTCCAACAATCCTTAGTAATAATATTTTTATGATGGTATAAAAGTAAGGAACGACAATATATATACATATATATATATATATATATATACAAATGAAAGTAGAACATTATGTTTCTTCATGTTTATTTGAGAAATGAAATATGCTCTAAACATCATCAGAAAGTAATACTATGATATAATTATACCGTTTGTGAGAAAATCTTATTCAGCATCCATTTTCGCCTCACCATAGTGATTAGTGATTCCATTATCATACTAATAATTTTATTTCTGCCTTCATTTTCCAAATCAATCTGTAGGGATTTGTTAAAACTAGCTATGCTTTAATGCGTGACGAAAATGGTAATCCCCGAACACCGAGAGATCCGAAAACAGGCAAGCCGCCGAGGAATGATCGCGGACAATTTGTACCGAGGTAGGGCAGCTTTCCTTCCCTGTAAACTTCTATTGTCCAGATAAATTTCAAAGTAAAATTTTAGGCGTTTTGTCAAGGTTGATGATGAAAAGATGAGAAACTGGATGTAATACATCCTTGAAATTGTAATCCGTGGTGGCCGAATGCCAGTAAACTAGAAATTAACACGGAGAGGTGAGAATTCGACAGTTTGTATTCACCATAATAAATAGAAATAATAATGAAAATTTAAACAATGCGGCGATGGAAATAGTCAGTCACCACAACTGATTTTAAAAGGCAAACGCCTTACTTACTTAAAATGCTAACCTATTCATGAGTGTGTTAGTGAAGTACTCAAATCCCTAAGGATGAATAAAAGAATCTAATTTGGTAATAAATTCAACACGAATGATGTCATGATGAACTGTGTGTAAACAGCGGATACTTCAAACTATTAGTGTTTTCATGAATGCATTCACTTTAAAGACAACAATCCAATGTGTTCAACAAATAACACTCTGTTGGGATGTATTGGTGACGATAACTGCTACCCCTGTTTCAAGCTATAGATTTGTTGACGTCATGGAATTTTCCGTTATGGAGGTGGGCGGTCAAAATGAGACATGAATTTTACTCACCTAACTCAATTTTTATTTCTTAATAACCAATGATGATTATTATAGCCGTAGGTTCAGAGTGGTACATAGATCTTCAACAGCACACCTCCACTTCAGCCTGTTCTTTGCAATCCTCCTACATAGTTTGCTTCACAACTACCCAAAGACTTTCAGCTGCTTTTTTATACGATCTCTTTCATGTCAACTCTGGATGCCCGTTTCATTATTTCCTCTTCAGATTCTACTCAAGGGACTGTTGCGCGATGTCCGCGTTTGTTCAATGCATCTTCCTTTTCTTCGGTATATCTGTTGGGCAACAGGTCCTTGGTTTGTTCGTTTCTCGAGTTCCCTGTTGCTTATTCTTTCGGTTAGCAACATCTACTCTTCAGTGGAGAGTCAATGAAGGTGGCTGTTGATGAAAGTATTTAGCAGATTCCTTATGTCTATGTAAAACCTCTGAATCATATAGAAGCCGTGAATGACTGGACATTAGCGATGGAAATCCCAATCGCTTACTTTATGCTGATTGCATCTTGATTCCGCACTGACTTCAGAATAATGAAAGCTTGTCTTGCATCTCCGACCTCAAGTGGTATTGATAAGTTCGTCCATGCTGTCGTCTGATGTTGCCTGAATGAGTGGGAATGGCGACCACCTCCTAATTTCTCCTGCTGATAATGATTTGTGCTCGCTGTTTTGGATTGGTTACCTTTATCACCTCTGTTTTTCAATGTTCTCTTGAAATCCTGTCTTTGCTGCCTGTTACTTGTGACAACATGTTGATCTTGTTTATCATGTACATCTTCCAATTTCTACGTCATTAAACATCAATCACTCGCGAAGTGCAAATATCTTAGAGTTTTCTTGTCGACGCGATTTAAACGAGTCTTCTCGATCCCTGAGTGATCCAGTCCACCCTATTCAGAAGTTTCATTGATATTCGAATATCACTAATATAAAAATCAGTTGATTTCTGTCCCTGTAAGCTGCGAAGCAGTTACATCTCAGTTGTTGAATGGTGAATGAGTCCTCATTGTAGTTGAATGTCGTGAGATATATCCCCTATGTGCTCATGCGTATATTCTGCCGAAATGTAACAAACGTGGACGACCACTTCTTGCTACAAGAAAAAGGACAAATAATTTTGTAGTTCTAGTTGGCGCACATTGTCTTTCATCTTTATGAAAATAGAAATTTCTGCTTTGTGTTTTGTTATTTTATCTTCTAGTGAGAGTACTGTTAAACTCATCAATCGTCCATGGATTTCAGCTGTGGGATCGTTCAGCAAACAATTTTTAGCCTTTGTCACTCCACAACTATTGGTATGTCTACTTACAGAAATGTTATGACTTTTTCTGAAATATCACGTTAGATAAACAGGAATAACCTATTAGGCTTGTGGGTGGTGAACTGGCACTAGACTTCAGTATTATACCCAGTTTAAACATATTCAGGATGTTACTAACAAAATGAAAATTACTGAAACACTGAGAACTATGAACTGTTATTTTCAGAACTATAATTTCGAGCACTCTGATTACGGTGAATTCAGTAGGTGATCACGAAATCGGTCGAGGAACCATAGAATTCCATTTAGTATTGTACAACCGATTCCTGCTGTGTAAGCTCTTTCTGCTAGTGAGCAGCCAGTCGATCGAACCCAAGATATTTGAGTTTGCCTGCTAACCATTTAGTTACTGGGATGGAAACCAGTTGTCGATGAATGCTAACTTTCGCCAAGTCCTAGTATGGCGACATCTCCAGCCAATTTGATCGACCATCATCTCCCACCAATTTGACTTGTTGAACCTCTTGTGGTCATGGCTCATCACTAAAATTTCACTTAACTTCACTTTGCGATCAATCGCAAGTGATGATTAGATAAGTTTTCCAGTGTTTTCATTTCTGAGGATTTCATCGGTTGCACAGCTTGATCATGAGCTAGAAACTTCTATCTTGTCGAATGAAGCAGCTATAGACTAGCTTGGTCTTTAGAAAGCTGTGAGCCCAGGCTAGACTAATGAGTACAGAAAAACAGTTGGATCCGCATATACAGTAAATCTGTTCTTGTAAGATAATTCGGTCTGTACTGGTATTGTATGATATAGACCAAATTTATAACTGCTGGAATAAACATGACTGAGTAGTGCCCTAATATGCACCTGTTGGTGGTTATGAACTGTGATTACAAACCTAGTATAAAGTATGTTGCGTAACATCACATTTCCTTAACTCCCATTTGTACGGTTTACGGAAGTCAAACAGAAATTCTCTAATCTTATTCAGATCCAATACTAGGTTCAGTACATATAAAATCCTCTTCCGAAATGTTACCCACATATCGATTCATTTCTGTATTTTGAAAAATATAATTTCACAAATCTACAAACGTTGATTTCTCTTCAAAGTTGAAAGGCATTATTTTACTTCATTTGACAAGGCTGAAGGACGTAAACACTATAACTGTCCTAATCTGGATGGGATTGATATAGAGAATGAAGGTGGTGAAGGAACTGTTGGAACACATTTTGAGAAACGGGTAGTTGGAGTAAGTCAATAACCTGAAATTTTTTTTATTATTTTGAAGATGTGTTTATTATTGTTGTTACACAGTATTCAGCAATACGTCGTGTGATTCTATGTTCTTCCATCTGAAGTAATATCCAATGGTAAACGATATTTTCCCCACATTTCCTTTGATTAGTGCTCTGCATTATGATTAGCAACAAAGTAAAAATATGCACGGTTTCATGTGACAATCCAGAAATATTAGTAGATGATTGAAATGATAAGGAATTGAGAAGAGTTTGTGCATTATGTTGGATAGAAATTTAGGTAGCCCGATGATTTCAACACTCCACCTCTGGCGTAAAATCAACCAGAACTGAAATCGAATTTTCGATTAGAGCAAGACGACAACATGTCAAGATTCTTGCTCATTTTGTCAATTCGCAGTGCTGTTTAATACAATTTCCTCTGAAATTTAAGCAGTATGTTTCATTTATTTCTATTGACGTCGATTGTTTGTGTCTGACTGGCTGACCGAAAACGGTCTGTTTATCTACTATATGCCGACTGTGTCCAAACTATTTCAAAAAAATCGCTGCAATTCGGTTGAAAACATTTATAATTGAGTTATTTTAATGAAGTATTGTTAACGCAATAATTATTCTAAATGCCTCAACACTTTTTATTATAGGATGAAATTATGGCAGGTGTAACTGGCGTGAAGACAGTGGCATCACGATTGACACTTGCATTCTTCAAGGATTCTGGGTGAGTTAAAAGATGAAAAGCTTTTGAATTCTTACGAAATATTTAATATTTTCATTTTGCTTCATATAGTTGTGAGTGTAAAATTGTTCTAGCTCACTGAGTATGCTACACAGTTAGCAGAATGCTGTCACAGAGGGAAAATTATTTCTAACCTCTATAGGGATGAGTATTAAAATGACATCTTTTACTCATTTCATTTGGTCGATAATGGCTGGCAGTTTTATTAAGGTCGGAAGACTTGACCAATTTTGGACTGACCATATAAATGTGCCTGCATTCTAAGTGGGTGATGCTTTTCGCAGTGATACTCGAATCCAGGACTTATCGTCTCGAATGTCTGAATATTATCCTTTAGGGCATCCTTATGCATTAGGCAATAGTTGTTATCTCTTGTAATTATTATTTTGAATTTCGTGATGACTGACCTTATTCAACTTTTGTTGAAATGTTGGCTCCTAATCCGAACTCTTTGACAATAACTTATTGCTGCCATGATGGTATTTTATGTTTGAAAAGATAAATTCTAGGTTCAAGTTTCAAAAAGAGCGCCATGGATTAATAAGCATGAAGACGAAACCAACTGATGAGTCCTGAGTAGCAGTTAATAAGTGTCGTGAATTATACTTCTGGCTCGCATCGACTATATTAGATCATGTTAAATTGGAACCGTAATCGAAGCGTCAGTAGTGGAAGATTTCG
Source organism: Trichobilharzia regenti (assembly GCA_944472135.2). Taxonomy (NCBI): domain Eukaryota; kingdom Metazoa; phylum Platyhelminthes; class Trematoda; order Strigeidida; family Schistosomatidae; genus Trichobilharzia; species Trichobilharzia regenti. Next base: position 20,689,739 of record OX235265.1, on the reverse strand, counting down.
TTTCAAAAAACTGATCCGCAGGAAATTCAGTACAAGAATCTCAATGAATTATATCCAACTTCTTCATGTTTAAATGAGTAGTTAAACCATGATTCAATAAACATGAGAAAGAAGTTGATTTGTCGCCAAGTAAACTCAGTATTATTTTTTTTTAATTTTTGATTTACAGCTTGATTCCACACCGTATCTTTGGCACAGGTATGGAATTTCAGCATGTGATATCGGTAGCCCAAATTTCTCAGGCCGACCATAGATATCAGGTGTGCGTCGGCAGGGGATCGAACCTCGGAGCATGTGCATGGTCGGCGAGGCTCCTAACCACTGTGCAACCGACGCAGTGGCCCAGTCGTAGAGATATAGTCTAAACATTCAACCATAATAGACGTGTTGAATAGTTATTTACTGATAGATGAAACAATATGGTAATGGATTAATACCAGCTAGAGAACCACTGAAACCCAGGAGGCAGTACTCGACAGCTTTTTCGTCCTAGTTTGTGACTCTTCGTCACTACGTGCCAATGACTGCAATGAGAATCGAATCCAGGATCTTCAGGCTAAGAAACTAAACTTGTCGATCACATAGCAACTTGGTTCAGAATTCAGTGGTGCTAATCACTAGCCAATATCATCGACGCGTATTTGTCGGCAGACCCGATCTGCCGAACTTCACTGGTCACAAATTGTCAGTAGAGTTTCATGTGGTAGTTTAACGTAAAATGAACATTCTTTAAACCTATCCAACTCTACTTGACGTTATTACACTGGGCGCTATTTGTAAGTGGGCAAGACGTACTTCAATAGGTGTGTTTATTTATTAAGTATAAAGCTATGATGAGAATAATAAACAGTTACATAAAACGTATTCGTTTAAAGTCAGAAATTGTTATAATAATGATACATAATGTAATACTCGAATTGATTTTCTCTTTCCACACGTATGAATTCTCTTATTGGATGCTTATAGCTGTATTTGTTTGTTCCAATAATAGATGGTGGGACGTCGATTACTCACTCGCTGAAAAATGGGACTACGGCAAAGGACTTGGCTGTAGCTTTGTAATGGAAAGCTGCTATGCGTATATCAATAGAATGAAGCAACAGTAAGTCATCCAATGCATGATCAGTGTCATAGTGAATTTTCGGAGATTACACTATTTTTACTTCAATGGAAGTACGCTTGCTTTGATTACATAGTCTTATATTTAGTCATTGGAAGATGAATTCAAATTGATATTGACATTTTGTGATATTTTAGAGGGAAGAGTATTGAACCGTATTGTGAAGAGAAGAGTGATGTGATGTGTTATCACAAGGCCGCCTTTGGAATATGTGCTGTTGCACAGTTTACTACAAGTTTGCCTGCACCTGATCAATACTTCAAAGGTATTCCTAATCAAGGAGGGAGTAGTACATTGGTGGACAAATGTCCAATGGTTCAGGTGAGTGTTCCCAATGTTTAACCTTCAAATCTTATATCACGTATTCTTCACACTGCATGTTTAAAATAGAAATTATACTGGTCAATAATATTTAGTAGCATATGTCGACGTTTATCAACCTTAATCATTACAGAAGTAATTTGTTTTCTAGATGAAAATGGAAATTCTCTAAGTAGTTTATGTTAGTTGTATTTCCACAGAATAATTCTCTTTGAACCACTGGACATCTTCCAAATTGATATATGAATAAAACGTGGTCGTATAATTCACCTGTTAATTTGTTTGCTTTCATACAAAGGAAGGGACCTCTGAAACCTTACACGTAATTCCTAATAAAGCACAAATTCGCCTTCTTGGTGTATAGCCAACAAGATTAGCTGACCGAACCTTAAGAAGTTCAGACTGTAGAAGACTAATTTGGAAAGATCAACTAATAAGTTTCTATAGTTGAGTACCTACTGAGCGGAAAATAAATCTGACTAAATACCTTCCAACTTGGATTTGACTCATGTGCAGTTCTAGCGCCCTGGAAGCAGAACTGGATCTTTTGAAAGAGACCAAAATGGATACCCACCAAGATTTATTGACAAGATTATCAAACGAAAGGTTCAGAGCAACGAAACATCACTTGTTTCAAAAAAGATACTTTACAAGAATCTGGATTTCAAGGGAGACTTAGCCTGCAATATCCTCAAGAGAATAATTTCATCATCATGTGCGTCGGTAGCACAGTGGTTAGGACTCTTGCCGACCATGCACATGGTCCGAGGTTCGATTCCCTGTCAATATACACCTGATGTCTATGGTTGGACTGCGAAATTTGGGCTACGGATATCACCTTCTGAAAATTCCATACTTGTACTAAAAATACGGTGTGGGATCAAGCTGTAATCAAAAAAAAAATTAAAATCTTGGAAAAGAACATTCTTCGCGGCAACGCTAAGAGTAGTGGTCTCCAGTCGCCCATTGATCTGCAGAAGCCTTAAGAACAAGACGTCACATCTGGCCACTTCTGCGTGCATATATCAGTTCACCTAATGCTGTGGAGCCAGGTACATTGGTCGTTTGTCTCTTATCCTGTCCAAAAGGCTTCAGAAACACTATCCTGTATGGCTACGAAGCGGTAATAGTGGCTGTATAAGCAGTACAATAATCAAACATCTCATCAACACTGGTTATTCCATTTCAACAAACGCCTCCTTCAAAGTGATCTACAAAGTGAAGAACATCTACTTACCAAAGTCAGTACGCTGTTGTCGCCTTTGTACTGCTGAAGCCTTGGCCATTCATTTGGAAAAACCAGAGTTATGCATACAAAAGAAGACAACTCAACCACTTCTACTATCTTGGTAACCGTGAGACTCTTCATTGAACTATGTGTTTTGTTTTCAGAATTAAAAGTGGCATTAAAAGCTACAAACTCATTTAGAAATGAGTTATGTTGGTTAAAGGATCCTATGGAGCTCACTAAACAAAATAATCTAGTATATCCAGTCCCCTGAGATGATAAGCAGGTCAGATAAATAGGACCAGATAGCAGGACGTGGTCACTTAGTTCAGTGGAGTGCAAAAATCTAGAGAAATCTAGTTAAGTTCACCCTAACAAGATAATAAACCTAGCAAATAGCTCAACCGTGGCATTACAATCAGTTGCATACAACCATACATTATGATGGAGAAAGTGACAGTATGACAGTCTTGTGTTGAGCAACCGAGTGATAAATGAATCTTTATTCATAAAAATTAACTGGTAATATGTACAATACGCATGATTCAGCATTTACCCCCAATGCCTGAGTAATTCAGCCACCTTTCAGACGATTGGGAGGGAAGAAATAAAACCACAAATATCAAGTCCCAAAGTTGTTCAGTTACAGTTGATGTGATTACGAACAATTAAATGTGTTCGAAACTTTGTCATCCACAAATTAATAATGTCTCACGAAAATAGTAGAATAATCGCTTGATAGACTGATTGAATAAACACATTTCGGACTTTCTTTGGTTTGAAGCAGACAGGTAGCCTTTTGAGAAATATTATAAGAAGAGTTATGCGCTTTAAATATTCATATTTCAATACCTTTTCCTTCCTTTATTGACTCACTTTATGGACGAATAGCCGATGAAAACATTCTTTCAAGAGCCTCTGATGACATACTGTAACCATGATTTAAACAGACAACATGGTAAGCCTTTTCAAATCTGTATTACTCAAAGTTAATTACATTATTATTACCATTATTATTGCGAGTGAAACATAAGGATTCAAAGGAACACCTCTATTTCATCCTGTTTTATTCGGCTGTCTTTAGTGGGCTCCACGATTGTCCTTAAACTCTCACCCCCTCCTCCTCAACACGGTCTCCCACGTATTACGTCAGATGCTCGACGGATGCCCATTCGCTTTTACTCAGGTGTCTGACAGGTAATGCCATTCAGCGGTCTTCTCAGTATGGGTGCGATCCAACTCCACCTCCCTCAGCACATTTGTTGAGCAACAGTTTCTTGGTTTGTTAGTTCCCAGAGTTTCTTGTTGCCTGTCTCCTCCGGCCAATAGGTCTGATCTTCCGTAGACATGCTTGAAATATATTTGACATCAGAAGAATGTGAATGTTTATGAGAGATACCAGTTGACACTGTTTTAAAATGTGATATTTAAGTGTGTTACCTGTCAACTAACTCTTCAACTAATGGTTACCGAATCCATTTCCATTAGACGAAGAATATGTACATATATGTAAAGAGAATCTATTGATTACCGAATCTTTGTTACAGTTGTCTTAGGAAATATCAAAACTGGTGATTAGACTTTCATTCCATGTGACTGTAAGGCGTTAACTTCTTAGTCAGGATTCTATGCCTTATTAAAAATAAATGTTTTCTTAAGATTAGATTATTGCTTCTTGTACCGTTCATTCAAAATCGTAGGGTAAATACTTTCATGTTAAATGGTGGATACTGTGTCTAACCACTTAAGACTCCAGAGGAAGCTTCATAAGATAAAAGTGAATTGCATTTAGAATTTTATTAACTTATAAATACAGAAATTAATATCATTAATCAGAGTTTATTTATAATAAATTCACTAACATTGTGCTTTCTTTGCAGCTCAAAAAGGAAACATGTTCGGTCAAGATTTCGGCAATAATTCAGTATGCATTAGACATAAAGGAGCTTGGGAAGCCAAAATGAATGGGATGGTTTCAAGAGATGCTCGAGTCAAAGCAACTTGTCATCAGGTATGTTTTCAATAATCCAGCCGCATTATGGTGATATTTTGTAGTTAGACAGAAACCAGTGATATTCTCTTATCAGCTCAAAGACTCAAGAATCCTCCCAGTCTATTGTTATATCTTTGAAGTGCTAAAAGATCATTGTATTTAGCAGATAAATGGTGATCTGTTTAAACTACTGGGTTACTTAGTTCTCCACAGAACACAATGCCTCGAACGTCCTCAGTTATACTTTGTTCTGGCCATCCGTCTACGTACTTGAAGAAGAATCTGTACACTTAGAATGGCTTTCAACATACTACTTGGTTTGCACTGAAGTGACAAATATATCAGGGGTTGGAGCAAGCTGGAGCGAAAAACAAAATTCCTTGTACCGAACGGTATTATGTAGATGAGTGTTTCACTTGAAGATTCTATTAAGGAGTCGATTACACCAAGTTGAAAACTCTGTACTGTATGTGAGCATATTGTTCATAACTAAGTTACTATTATCATTAAAATCTCTTATATGTGATCTACCTCACTGTGTGGAGCAGAAGTATTGTGGATATTTACTTTCTTGTGTTCCCCTTGGTGAGTATATATATGTAATACATCAGAAAAGGGAATAAATTTCTGTCAATTTTTGTCTAAAACATTTACAGATTTCTTGTTCTGGTGGTCTCAAAGTAGTTGTCGGTGGACAAGCGTTTCCCTGTCAATCAGGAGTAGCAAGAATTCAATCGAAGCAGATTACTGGGGAGGCTATCTGTCCCCCACCAAATGAAGTTTGTGGAGTAAGAAACATTTACATGGAAGATAATTGTTTTTATATTACGTCTAGTTCTCTTTTTGTCATGGGAAGGACTCAAACTCAGGCTTCAATGAGAGGAAATATTTCTCGTTGACTGTGGACAGCTACGAGTAGATTTACCAAGCAGTGGTCTTGACAGATTGTATGTCTGCGTGTGTATTTTAAAGTTGGTTGGAGTATAAAATTTAGAAGCCAAACATTTAGAGACATTACTTAAAGTCATTTTATATTTCTGATTCTGACACAATAAAATTGGCCTGACGGCTGTGTAACTATCATTACTGTAACAGTAGGGGACTAGGCGCTTGGTGAAGGAATGTTTATATGGAATTCAGTATGGTTAAGTGGCAGAAATATGTACCCTTTATCTGAAAACCGTCATTTCTTGCACAGATCTTCCATATTGTGCTACTTCTGGCCTTCGCATTGTGTTTCTTTCTCTTCTTTTTGTGTCTCAGCTGTTTTGCCACAACGCTGATCGCTTGTACTCTTTCACGTCAAATCCATCTCTCCGTTATTTGATATTCTTATGCAGATATACGTCTCCTTATAAACCAGTGATAAATATTATCGGTAACACACGTCATACTATTACTACTTTAATTAGGTTAAATATATGTACATTTAGAATATAGCTATATCCCGACAAAATTTATTCGGCACATCTATCGAGTTACATGACAGGAATGCAGAATTTAAAACTGCGATTAGGACTTTTTTAAATTTTTATAAATTTATACGCCTATAAAATCCAACAATCATCACATGGGTTTGCTATCTTTACCAACTGGCCAACTCGACAAAGTAATCCTTACCCCATTCTGATGAACGAAGATGAAGCGGCTATATATAAACTGAGATTTTGTAAATTCTGGTTAAATATTACTATTCTGATAAAGCTCTTAGCAGCATTGGATAGCGAAGCGTCAGTAAAAGCAACAATATCGTTTCGCTTTTCATTCATTGGAAAATACTAAAACCTTTATTATAATGAATATCATCTGCCCAATGCCTAAATTTTTCAAACTGTTAAAAGCGAACCTGGTTTGGGCATATGCATTTGTATATGGATGTATCTTTAATTGGAATACAATTTACCACATTGGAAGTTGGATATAAACATTTCGGAAACTTCCAGGAATACTTTAAATTAAAAAAAGGAATACATAAAATCAAAGTAACATTTGGTCAGGACACGAGGATGTTTTACTCCCGAATCATATACGCAGTTATGTAAAGTCAGACGGGATGAATTTATATAAACAGAAATAATCTGGGAGCGTATTCTAAAAGTGTGATTGCTTGCTTGAGTACTTACCTTCATTGAAATATTTCCACTAAGACAGTAGAGGTGTGCGCCCAAAGTTCACTGTTGTTACATCTGTGGTATAATGACAATATCTGTCACCATAGTTTCAGTTGAATAATATATCTATGTCCATGAACCGAGATTTTATCATTTTCATAATGCTTTTTGTTTTCCAGAATAAGAGAAGATGAAAAGTACGTGTTGTATGATGGACAGTAACAATCCTGAATTTTTGTAATTAATTATGTACCCATTACTTTATTTAAACTGCTTGTTATATTAACTTAAAACCAGCTTTTCCTTGTAAATTTTATTTGTTCACATATTTAATATATACATATTTAACAAAATGTCTCTTCATGTTAATATCAATTATGATTTTAAACAAGACATTGACAGATTGATTTAGGCTACTTGAAGAGATGGCGATAAGCATTCTTAGAATTGTGTTGTGAAGTAGAAAACTTCAGTTATTAATTACTTCATCGAGTTTATTAAAACGCTAGAAGAATTTGTGTTGTTCTAGTTTAAACCTACTAGGATACCGACAACACAATAAGAAGACGTAGTTTATGTGAAAGGTGTAATGTATTGGCGCAACACATTCCCGACATTCCGATCACACACACGTACTTGTCATACACAGTTTTTATAGAAGGCAAGAAGGCGTTAATAATTACAAGACAGGTCAGATTGTGTACAGGTCAAGGTCACAAATGATGGGTAGGGAGACACAAAAGGTGTGGGTAAGAAAGATGAAGAGAGGAAAAACAAGGCAAAGAAGGGGTTTGAAAATATTATGAAGTAAATTGGACCTTGGTTCTAAATTGGATTACCAAGGCAGGTTTAAGGTGATAACAAATAACTTTTGGACGCATAAGACAGGTTTAAGTCTTTTAATGGCTAAGGCTTCAATGAATTTAAGTATGTGACCCAACCTTTTTCTTATATATCGGCTTAAAGGCATTGTTAAAATCAACCTTATGACCCGTCTCTATAATATGCTTCGCTATAGATGATGTTGGACATCTAAACTTATCTTCATAGAGAAAACGAGAACTATGCTATCCTGTAAACCCTCACATTATCCGAACGAGAGTGTCACATCCTACTATGTTTATCAATTTACATGTATGTGTGGAGACACGTACATAGGGAGGACCCATCGGTCTCTGCATGTTAGGGCTACAGAACACATTCCAAAGTGGCTGCAACAACAAATGAAATCGCCAGATACAATTGACCCCGGAAATAGATGTCCAACATCATCTATAGCGAAGCATATTATAGAGATGGGTCATAAGGTTGATTTTAACAATTCCTTTAAGCCGACATATAAGAAAAAGGTTGGGTCACATACTTAAATTCATTGAAGCCTCAGCCATTAAAAGACTTAAACCTGTCTTATGCGTCCAAAAGTTATTTGTTATCACCTTAAACCTGCCTTGGTAATCCAATTTAGAACCAAGGTCCAATTTACTTCATAATATTTTCAAAACCCCTCTTTGCCTTGTTTTTCCTCTCTTTATCTTTCTTACCCACACCTTTTATGTCTCCCTACCCACATTATTTGTGACCTTGACCTGTACACAATCTGACCTGTCTTGTAATTATTCATGCCTTCTTGCCTTCTATAAAAACTGTGTATGACAAGTACGTGTGTGTGATCAGAATGTCGGAAATGTGTTGCGCCAATACACTACACCTTTCACATAAACTACGTCTTCTTATTGTGTTGTCGAAATTCATAAAGGGAACTAACTACTAGGATACGTTTTAAACTGATGTTAATTTTGAGTAAAAGAGAAAATCCAAATCTTATTAGGTTGGATAATTCCTTTGTGTTACATTAAACCTCATAAAAATAGCGTTGATGTTCTGCACTAATAGTGAATATCCTCAAATGCTCATAGATTTTCCTGAGAGCTATAGGTTTACATGAATATCCTAGCCGTCTGTCTGTATGGAAGGGTTAATAATTGTCACTAGCGAGTTTTTCGATCTTAATTACATACATATAAACAAAACAATACTTGAATATTGAAGAAATGTAGTCAACAATTAGTTTTCAAAAGCAACCGTGTTATGATCTAAAGAAGTGATGAAAAATCAATTTAGAAAAGCTTGTACGACTATGATAGATATTCCACATAGTCCATCAAGGTACACTTTAAACCTTGGTGGCAAAGACTGTCATTCTAAGGTGATGAAAACAGCTCATTATGTAATCGCTTACTAACGTACTAACTTATCCGACTGCAAAATAAATAATAGTACATAAAGCATAAAAAATGCAACCTCCTTAAATCACTGAGCTATCACAGTTTATTTTATCCATCAAAATCCTTAAACTCTTTTGCACATCTTAGTGTTTTAATCGTGCAATTATATTAAATGATCAATACATGAACTCGTGCGTTTATCTAATTAGTTCCCCTGTGTATACAAAGCGATTTTCAAAAGAATTGAAGAAAAAATGTATATAACTGGGTGTCTCCCCATATACAGCAACACCATGACCAATAATATATTTCAGTATTTCGCTTTGCACTTCATTTCTGTATGATGAGGGAATATTTTGGAACTAAATACGAGGAAGATTTCTGTAATATATGTTCACATATTGCCTGACGTAAAGCTTTACTGTTACTATTACTATCAGGATGTTCGGTCCCGTTGTGTTGTCCCGAAATCCACCTCTTCAACTACCAGTGTTACAATATCATGCTATTCTTTATCAGAGAATTTTTCTTGATATTCTGGGGATGAATTTCCCATACATCACTGTTTTCGCCGAGTACACATTTGTTTTACTAATCCTGAGAAATGAAAACATTCAATGACTGCAAATTACGCGACATCATTTGTATTACATTGGGTCTTTTGGAATTTTTCGCCCGTTTACTTTATTCCTTAACATGCAGCTTTCAATCAAATACAAAGCGTTTTAGATTTCGTATTTTTACTTGTGGATGAGGAGAACATGATTTCTACCTAAGATCAAGAGTATCCAGACACTTTCTGAAAAACAATGCCATTTCCTAAATGGACTGAAATGAACTGTGGATAGAGAGAAGACAAGAATACGCTAGGCAGATAAGAATATTCTAGAAGACCTGGGCTTCACAACGATTTATATCTAATGTTTCGGAAATTCGAGCATCCGCAGGTGAAAAACAACAAGTTGAGTATAGCAGAAGCAAATATAGGACTTCAAGTCAACATAGAGAAGACAGAGGTGAGGGAATTTACCATCCAACAACAACTACAACCATTCACCATCAACTGAAGAAATTAAAAAGACGTCACTTCCTCCACTTACCTAGACAGTATCGTTTCAACTACAGAACGGCTGCATGGACGAGGATGTCGAAGCCAGACAGGCAAGGCAGATCATCATCATCACTCTGAAGTCATTTTGAAAATCTGTTGTACTCAGTACAAGGAAGAAATTTGTATTTTCAACGCTAATGTTAAATGAGTCAGCAGGGTACAGAGGGTGGGGTTTGTGAACAAATATTCTCCAGCGATGACACTCGTAAGTTGCCACGAAATTTAGTGAATTTGCAGAAGTTGGAATTCATAGGCTGGTCATTGGATCGGGTCTGCGAGCTCGCCTTGTATCCAGAAGGTCCTAGTTTCGAACTCTGGCGGTACGTACGTACTGATGAATAGTCCTAAACTAGAACGTAATTGATGTCCACTACTTCCTGGTGGTTTTCCAACGGTTATCTAACCAACGTCAGTTCATGATTATATCTTGAAACCAATCAAATCCCTGCAAGCAACACTTGAATATCTTCAGGATGCGTCAGATACTTTAACCGATCGTCACGGAGAGCTTTTCCAACAGCCTGCTTAAATTAATCAACAACCACCTTCGTTTCATAATGAAGATCTAGATACGATTGAGAAGATTTGTAGCTCAGGTGGATGATTTCAATGCAGTTGTTTTCTCTGAGCTGGATAGTTTATTTGCTCAGAGAACACAACTACATCAAAACAATGAAGATGAAGTGGCCAGGGAAAATCAGCAACAAGATTTTATAGGAACGAACCAATCAGGAAGCTATTGCCATATTTAACCATTTTTTGTTATTATAGCTTGATTCCACATTGTACTTTTTGGTAGAGGTATGGAATTTTCAGCCTGTGATATTGGTAGCCCAAATTTCGTAGATCGACCATTGATATCAGGTATACGTCGGCAGAGGATCGAACCCTGGACCATGTGCATGGTCGACGACCAGAGTCCTAACTATTGTGCCACCAACTCATGTATTAGCATGTTCTTCATACATTAAACAAAAATACATACATAGGGGGACAGACTGACAGATAAACGCATACTGTAACAAATTAACTATGACAAAGTGACAGTGTCAATATAGATATATGATAACTAATCGTATTTACTTAGTTGGCACAAATGTTCAAACAAGATCACATTAATTTATGCACAATTTGACAATAAATATGGATACTGATGAAAATCTGAATGATTCTGTTGACAAAACTATGGTTTACACTGAGAAACATTTAGAATAATCTTTATTTGACTAACTAAACACCCTGAGCAATAAATTGTGCTTGAAACATCATCAGTAAAGTTACTATGAAACACTGTGAGAGTTTATTAAAACAAATTTTACCCATAATGGAATTAAACACCTTGAGATTATTTTAAATAATTTTATATTATATATTCATCTGTTCAGACTAAGGTTTGTTTCACTTATGGGACGTAGAGTTTCTAGGAGGTAGGCAGTACTTGAAAGCTGGTTAGGGACTCTTTGGCAGAGTGCACTGACGACCTGGCAGGGGATTTAATCCAAGACTCCAGAGTTACAAGGTGGCTTCGTTCATCATTCAACCACTGCGGCGAAAATCAACGGTCCGTCCATTCTGAAATCAGTTCGCTCCCTGCAAACAAAAATTGAAAATTAATCTGACGCTCGCTGGTAGTAACTGGCTATAATACTAAGTTGCCTATGGTTCTTGTGAGAATTTGTGATTAGTGGAGTCCACTAGGTCGGTTATGAAAACAAATACTCGCTAGTGACATTGGCTAACCGTCATAATATATATCGCGACTCGACATAGGTTAGAATTCACGGGCTATTGAACTCTGTTGTAGTGGGAGAATGGTCAGTGATATCACCTTATAACTCAGAGGTCCTGGATTAGATCCCTGGTAGAGTCATGGGTGCGAAATGATGGAGCATCCCATACAGGGATGAAATAGCTGTCCAGTACTCTTTAGTTTTCAATTATCCTTTTACTGAAATCAGTTCACGATCCAATTATGTACATAAAATAATTTATAAACCGGATAATAATTGTTTAATAAGAAAGCGGAAAATATGCCACAGTTAACAGACTTCACCTAGCCGTGGTTGATTCTTCCTACTACATTTCGTTTCCATATAACCAGAAGGTATATAATATTCAAATATAAATGGAGTGTAGCAATAACAATCATATTTATATATGATAGAGAAGATTTCTAGCTCAGGTGGATGATTTTGATGTGGTTTTGTTCTCTGAGCTGGATGGTTAATTTGCGAAGCTTTCATCACCCTACTGGGTGACATCTTCAGCGCATACTTCAATTTGAAGTGACCTTTTAGATTTATTAATCATCTCTCCTGGTGACCTTGGACATGATTGGTTGTTTATGTGTGTTTTTACATCTTCTAGGTTACTTGTATTGGAACTGACTGTTTCTTTGACTTGAACTTTGGCCCTTTGTGTGTGAAGTTTCTTTCTTATCGGTTGATAAATTTTGTTTATCTCTATGTGTCTATTGATTGATGATTCACTGAAATACCAGGCTGGCTTCTAAAAATTCTCTAGCATTCTTGTTCTTTCCTCTGTCTAATATTTGAACGTTGTCCCAGTCGAATTGATGTCCGTGGTTGTCTGTATGTAGTGATATGAGGGAGTGGATATCATGTCTTTTGACGGCTAACTTATGTTCGTGGATACGAAAACGAAGGGGACGTCCACTTTGGCCAATGTAGTGCGATAACAATAATATTACTAATCGTTCAGGCAACTATTATCGAAACGTCTCCCTCGAGCTACCACGAAGTGACTAAGCGGAAGTCACACATCAGTAGATAACACATTCTGTAAAGACACGAAGAAACACTCCAAGAAAATGAATAACAACTGCTTATAAATTTTGCAGAGACAACAGCATTCAGGCACCAAAAGCAGACAAAAGCAGTGGCATTTAAACCAGATATCTTACTAAGAGATAAATATTTGTCGTCCTAAGGGCAGGATAGATCCTTTCAAGAAAATATGATTTGACAGGGTGAAAGTATTAAAAAAGTAACATAGTTAGTCAGTTGAATATTCCTATAATTTATTAAGAACAAAAATAGTTACAGCGAACAATTTTAGTTTTCAATAAATTCTTCTCTCTAGGCTCTACAATTATAAGTCCATTAATTTAAGCATATAATAGCCAGTCAGTAAATGCAAATTAGAATCATATGAGACATGTATTTTGGAAAAAGTATGAAATGGAATGGAACAATAGTCAGTTGGTTTTGAGTATGCATGGTCATTGAGAACACAAGATGAAATGAGATGAAATAATTTAATGACATATATATATATATATTCGTGAAAGGTCAGAAATGAACGTTTGTCAGTGAGACAAAGGAAAGAAGAAAGAAGGAAAAAATTGCGCCAGGAATTTAAAGTGCTAATGTTTAGGGAGGATTTGTTAGCCTTATTGTAGGCCAAGGTAAACATAGCTGTTGGACATATTTTTTCTGTATACAAAGAGCCGACCTTCTGGTATTCATTGCTATCGCTTCAGCTACTGGTAGAAGGCGTACTCGAGCTCCTCTAGATAGATTATCAGGAACACGGTAAATAACTAAGAACGCCTGGTCAAGTTTTATCGAGTGTCCAGTATCTACTAAGTGGGCTAAGACTGTACTATTCACGCATTTGTTTACCCCCTTTGCTCAACCATACAGGTACATGTTCACATGAGTGCAGTGTTAAAGCCCTCTGAGTACCGCCAGTGTAATTGGCTCTATATGAGCAATTGAATTCATAGATACACACTGATGAGGCCATCTTTGGTAATTTATCCTTGACTTGTTTTGTGAGAACTGATTTATTTGAGAAGCTGAGTACCAGTTTAGCTGAAGGAAATGTTCTCTCTACTGCTCTATTAAGTCGGTATTTTAGAATGTCAGCTATAACTTCGCCTTTATGACTCAACTTAGGAGACAAATGTCTCTTATCTACGGTATCCATCATTACCCTACCTCTAGGAAGCTTTCTGGATATTCATTTCTTGCGGTGTAAGTCTCCGTTGACACATTTCTTCCTGAATGCATTCCTTTGAACATTTCCGTTTTATTCTACGATTAAGACACTTAACTAGGTTTCTTTTGTACTGAATAAGTGTGAACGCAGATGACAAAAAGCAGACGAAATAAACAATGGTGCCACAACTTTGTTTTCGCTCTGTCCAAAATCAAGCTGTTTAGCTTATTTGGGTGTGAAACATGTCAATAGAATCAGTGAATTTGACAAGACTAGCAGAAAAACAGGCTACAATGTTTAAAAGTAATACATAGCTGAATAAGACTAGATCAATAAAACTTCTGAAATCAAGGAAATAACTAAAAGTGATAATAATATCAGTCCTGATAAATCACTTTGAAATAAATAGTACCTAACTATGGGAATACTGATGGAGGATAAGAGATAACACTTTCACACTGTCGAATTCATACGTTTTCAAAGAATTTTCGTTATTCTGACAGCACTTATTTGAATAAATATTAACTCTTATTAAAATGCTTGTTTTGCATGTCAAACAGTTAAACAATATTTTCATTTGACACTAGTAACTAGTGTGATGCGTCTAGTCCTCTGATTGGTGTAGACTGAATTCTATCAGTCAGTTTGTAATGTAACCACCATTCTAGCTAGCTCGCCATCACGGTGAATATTGATTTGATGGTATTGGATCGTTGGAGACAATCGGCAGGAAGCCTTGGACCTATGTTTTGTGCTAGTTGGCACTCGTCAGCAAGGCGTATCTGCAACCTTGAAGGAACTCATGCAGCACTGGGTGACGCAGGTTCGAATCTCAGACGGGACATGAGTTCCTTCAAGGTTGCAGATACGCCTTGCTGACGAGTGCCAACTAGCACAAAACATAGGTCCAAGGCTTCCTGCCGATTGTCTCCAACCATCTAATACAGTTAAACAATATTATTTGCTGGATGATGCTTTAACACAATTTATTATTATTATTATTGAAACCCACTTTTTACAGTTCTCATTCTTTCTAGAACAATGAGCGATTGTTAAAAGCAGTCTTTGAAGTATTATTCTGTCATTTTTACAATACGCATGTTGAACATTTTTTTAAAGCTTCGGAATATAATTAATTAGAAGGACTGAATTTCAGTCAATACGTCATTGGTCATGGAGTGTGTGCTTTGCAATTAACCTCTGTATGTACAATGAAGAAAGACTTTTTGATAACCAGTCACAACGGGAAGTGAATCAGTAGTCCGTGTTGTGGAATTTCACCCAGATGATAGGATATGTTCTAAATAACAGTGTTATAATCCAACTACAACTCTACACATGACAATATGTTGAATGCTGTTTCAACCTTACCGAAAAACACAAGAGTACAAGACTGACAAACCAATATATATTTTAACTGATTGAAAATGTCCATAAAAATTTTCAAAAGAATGGATACTGAACAAAGAGTACTCTTTTTGAAAACCCCTTCATCATCAGGCTGCACAGTTATGTATACATTATAGTGAATGAATGAATGAATTAGTGTTATGAACAACATTATTGTTGCTGTTTAAATAACATCGAATCAGTAATATTGATAGATTACAACTAAACAGCATCAACATAAAATAAGCTGAATGTCAGAAGAATTAGGAAGGATAGTATTACAAATTCATGAGTTTGTAGTTTCTATTGAAGGCCGGTCAGGGCAGTAGTAAGGGCTGGACTTGCTTCTTTTGAACACAGAGCACTGGTCGTTTTAGGCGAATTGCAATAGCCTAAGTTGTTTGAAGTATGCGGTTCCTCGATGATTTTGGCAATTTATTAGGCACCTGGTAGATGTTAGAGGAGCATTCTTCCACGCTGGCTTTGTGGCCGGTTTGCACCAGATGGTCCAAAATCGAACTGTTAATGGTTTTCATTACACGTTTACTTAGCCATACTGGGAGATGTTCTCCAACCCAAAAAATCAAGTTCCTAGAGTAACGGCCAATATAGCTCGCCCTACAAGCGCAATTGAATTGGTAAATAGTCTAGGTACTTCATCATTCAGTCGACGTTGCACCATCGGTCGTGTAGAGATTAATACGTGCAGTTCGCCAGCACTAAAAGTGCTTTGAATAGATTTTCTTAATTTCCTCGTAATTATATATTTATATAATATGTATATATTTCCCTCGAAAAGTCTTATGATAATTATTGAACATATTTAGTTGTTTTCCGAAACCAATAATATCCATGTTTAGTACGCGACAATTATGTTTTCAGGTTTCTCATAATTAGCAAATATTACACTGTCTCTCACGGACTTTTCGTGGATGGTTCACGTAGATTTCTATATTAGAACGATTAGACCCAAGGTTTGAGTTATGCATAAAACCCAAAACTCAGGATTTGTTTTAAATACGGCACTACATTAACATAAATGTAAAAACTAGAATATACAGGTGTCAAGTTGTGAGGTGTCTAGGTTGTATACCGTCAAAATCACTGCAACTTTGAGTTAATATGCAAAACAGCAGACCTGTGACGACACTAGTCCGTGGTCAGAAATGTGTAGTGCACTAATATACAGACCAAAAGAGTTGAATAATCAGTATTCAACAGGGAATGAGACACACAGCAATAATATTTTGCAAATACCGTTTAACTGAATAGACAGAACGCTGGTACACTATATAAAACATATCCTCATGTTTTTCATGTATTGGTTTTGTATGGATTTTGTTTCATTACATGAAGAATTTCATCATAAGCTGACATCAGTTAGAGAACGACTGAAAAATCTGGGATTACTGGACATCTGTTTCGCCCTATTTCGGAACTCTTCAGAAGTACGCACCCATCAGAAGTTAGAAGTTAGATGGCAGGAGTTAGAATTCATGGGCCGCTGGATCCGGTCCCAGTAACTCAATGGTCTACTAGCTCGCCTTGTAACCGGAAGATTCCGAGTTCAAACCCCAGTGGGTGCGTGCCGATGAAGAGTCCCGAACTGGGGCGAAACAGCAACCCAGTACTCTCAGGTTTTCCAATGGTTCTCTAACTGGTGTCAGCTCACGACGACATCCTCCATATATCCCGCGTTTGTGAGACAACAAAGTGTTATTCAAATTTACGCTGATACTACTTACTAATTTAAAGTAGCATGTCGTGCACAAAAATGAAACAGAATGGAGAAAAGACATGAAAGTGATTCACAGTTTATGCCAGAAAGAAGATACTACACGGCTGTCGATAGTATGTATGTGCAGCACTTCTAAACTTATAGGTGCTTATTTAAGATAGATATCCATGTATAGTAATTAATATCATTGACAACGTTACAGATATGAGCGTGATGAACAAAAATCTGTCATCATTGAATGTGATGACATTATATGTGTACAAATGTCCCCCAAACTAAAACAATGGGCTATATATATTTGGGCAAGTTTCAGAAAGCAAACTAAATACTGGGGTTACATCTGTGAAATGGGTGTGAAATGGAAACTGTTTTTGAAGTGATGGAGAAGATTTGTTGCTCAGGTGGATCATTTCGATTTGATTGAGTTTTCTAAGCTAATTGGTTTAGTTGTGAGACTGTGGTTGTCAATCTAGACAACATCTTCAGCTCAACTTTTAGTATAAAATAAGCTAAATTATTTGAATTCTCACAAAATAAACAGTGTGCAGGTACTGTTTTAAAAAGTTTAAACACTCTGTAGCACTGAGATTCTGAGAAGAATAGAACAGAGATACCTACTAACTATCTTCAAGATGAATGAATACACAGAAACAATTGCATAAAACGCTGTTTAAACTGTAATCGTTTTTCATACAATGATTCTCTTTTCTAAATTTGAACAAAGAAAGAAGAAACATTGGTGCAGAATAATCTGGATCCATTTTACTTCGTCGGTTCTCATCAGCTGCGTACAACCTGAATTCTTTAATAAAATGAAAATAAAAAAGTGTACAATTTTAACTAATATTCCCAAAAACCTGTGCCTGAAAGGAAGCAGATATTCCCAGAGTGCAAGTACCAGACACATTATTGATACCGGACATCTCGTAGAGATTTCTAAGTCCTTCGAAATATTAAATAGACAAAGGACAGCAAATTTACTACGATTTGCCGAAGCAATCGCAATCAAAAGACTTAAACCAGACTTATGCATACAGAAAGAGAGTGTGATTAACCTCTCACTGCCTTGGTAACAGAATTTTGATTTTGATTAGTCATCTAATTCAGTGATCTCAACTCACTGAACAAATCTTAATCTCATAAACTGTAACCGTTTTTGTTTCTTGAGTTGCTATGTGAACCTACAATCTAACATTGTTCTGTTAATCAGTTTTTTTCTGTTTTCTGTCTTACCCCTCCCCCTCTTTTCAACTTTGAAAGCGTATAAATTGATGATGAAAACTTAAACTAAAAACATTGTAATGCTGCTTTCATTTAGATGCGTCAATTTTATAGTATCTCCTTTCTACCACCACTCGAACATTAAAGTATGTTATTATCATCTATATAACCATTGTAATTTCAGGTAGTCTGCAGCTGACGAGAACCTGTGAAATAGAATGATGATATCATTTTATACTGCAAATTTCGTCTTCCTCTCTTTATCGAAATTTATCAAGGGAACCAAATGTATGAATAACTTTTGTCCATTAGCAAGCATATTATCACAGCGTCAAAGCGAAATAAGGTGTTGCGATTTACAGGGTGTCTAAAGTGTTACGACATATATGTGTATATATTTTGTTTGAGAGAAGTTTCTTGAAAAAAGTTAATTTGCAGTTGTGTTGTTGGGGTGATAATAAAAGAAAATCAGCAATGGTTACGTAATTAGATAAGAGAAGATCAGAATATCGGTGCACTTGAGGTCAGATGAGATGTTGATGATGTAATACAGTGAGCAGAATTTAGAAAATCAAGAAAAAGTGAAGCGAAAAATAAACGGAGGGAGTGGAGTGAAAAGATAAGCTAACAAAATTAGAAAACAAAGAATTACTAAGAAATGAGTCACCTGGGTAACTGAAATCCAACAACGGATTCTTTCTGAACACATATGTCAGGCTTCAATCATTTTATTGCTATAGCTTCAGCAAACCTGAGAAGACTTGACGTACTACTTTGTCTGTTAATTATTTTGTATGAATCCAGCACATCTACTCGGTGTCCTGTGTCAATCAGGTGTTTTGCGATTGTAGAGCTTGAATAATTCGGTCCCTTTGACCGGAGACTCCAACAAGAAACCATAAACAAAGAATATCTATGAAATAACGACCAGAATACTAAGGACATTTAAAGTAGATGCAGAATCCGAATCCAGAAACATCATTTCACATCGAAGCATATAAACAACTACGGACACCATTTTGTTTAGGAGAATGTAGAAATATTAAACAGAGGAAACATCAAAAGTACCGTGAAGCATAATACTGAAATGAATTAGCGATTAATACTCACATTTCTAAAAATCAAATTTAACAATTAATACACGAAAAACAAATGACAAAGAAGTTCAAATTCTAATTCAATCACTATCGTCGATAGAGGTATAAATAATCAATTAAAAATGATAATGGTTTCAAGCTATATACAAGCCCAGACTTTGGATACAAAAGAAGTTTGTTCTATCTTTGTCTCGCCATTGGCCGAGAAGAAGTCTAATTAAAACCCTCCCACCTTTTCTTATTTTTAATTTCATTCGTGCTTTATTGATATTTTATGGACAATCCCCATCCAGGCATTAATGAAAACAAAACACGTAGATCAGCGAATAGTCTCTTTTCAGCGAATTCATTTTCTTAGCTGTACAATCGCAAATATATATATATATATATATATATGTTATTTTGTATGTATGTGTACATTATAATTAGATATTCTGAGAGAAATCTTCATCCAAAATGGATACCCAATACGATTCATTGACAAAAATATCAAACCAAGAATTTGGATAAATGAAACTTCACTTGCACCCAAGAAGAACCTCTACATGAACGTGGATTTCAAGGGAGATTTAGCAAGCGATATTCTCAAGAGAAGGATCACATCATCTCTGAGAAGAACATTCTTTACAGCAACGCTAAGAATAGTGTTCCCCAATTGCCCAGTAACCTGCAGAAGCCTCAAGGACAAGATCCCGCATCTGACCACTTCTATGTGCATATATCAGTTCACCTGCTGCTGTGGAGCCAGGTACATCGGTCGTTCGACCTGCATTCTGTCCAAGAGGATTCAAAAACACTATCCAGCATGGTTGCGAAAAGGCAATAGTGGTGCAATAAGGAGTGAGATAAGTGAACACCTGGTTAACACTGATCATTCCATTTCAACAAACGCCTCTTGATTCAAAGTAGTCTACAGAGTCAAGAATAACCTACCAAAGGCAATACAGTTTTGTCTTCTTTGTATCACTGAAGCTCTGGCAACTCCCATAGAAAAACCGGAGCTGTGCATACGAAAGAGAATTACTCAACCACTTCTACTGTCATGGTAACAACCTTTTTGATTTTTTGATTTTGATGACTTAATTTTGTTTCTTGCCAGCTCTTTAGTTGCTTATAATTCTTGTATTCATTTAGAACTCTTACGTAATTTCGTTTTATCTACTTTGTTTCCGTGTGCATCCTAAGTAAAACTCACTCATCAAACTATTCATATTATTATACAACTTCTTTTAACAACTGTTTGTGACAACTCATCACCTTTGTTACTACCCTAATTTCACTAACACCACATTTTCTTGACTGATTTCGTATTACGTAACTCCAACTAGCAATCTTCACCTGTCTAGTTAAAATAACCATAACCAATTGTATTTCTGTTGGACAAACTTAATGTACGCATACATACAAAATAACACATACATATTCGCGATTGTACAGCTAGGAAAACGGATTAGCCGAAAAGAGACTCTTCGGTGATCTACGTGTTTTGTTTTCATTAATGATATTTGTTTAAATTGTGGTTCTCTGTCCACTTCACCTTTCACATTACGTAACTTTTAAGATATGACTTAATTTATTTGTTGAATTGTCTACATATACACAAATTACTACCTTCGTTATTCTTATCGCCATGTGCACAAACCTTATTATCAATATTTTGTTATCATTACAACCATCGTCATTAATGACGTTCAAAACATTTACCACATTATTTTTGTTATTATTTGATCCACAAAATCACCGTCATTGGTTAAATTCTGTTTTAAATGTAAATCTATGTAATTTAGAGTAAAGCTTTAGGAAGATCTAATTGGAAATAATATTGTTCGCTTATATGTCTTGTTCTAATATTAATAATGGGGATATATCATTCCTCATAGAATAAGTCACATCGATATATCTAGGAAACAACTGGAGGCATACGATGACCTGACACACTATTTCAATTCTGTTAGTCAATCCTGTTGGGCTGACGATGACTAAATGTACATCTGCTATTGATGTACATCTGAGTTGGCTTTATGTGGAGGCATGTAAACCTAATCCCATGGTGAGTTTATATAGGACCAACACAACGATTAAAGCCACTCATACCACTACATGTCTATATGCTCTATCAAACTACTTTGCTATCTGGCTATCTGCTTGGCTGTTGTCCGGCGGTTTCAATTTCCGATATTTGGATGATACAACATTACAATAGACAATAATAATATGTTTATTCCTATCTGTGTAGGATACACCAGTTGTACAGGCATGGATAAGTGTTATTTAAATTACATGTATTTGGTTTATGGTGAAATTACATGGTTGCTGTCCATTTTGTCTTCAGTTTGTGGGAACAGTATGCTCACTACTTATTCAGTGGAGCACATTAAGAAACATAGAAATATTGCTTTCGCGTTAACAAAAAACCCATGTATATTTTGGATGGATTACAAATACTTGGGAAACACCTACAGCTTGAAGTCATTTCCCTCATATAACTTTGGTGCGTACGGAATCGAATCTTATTCTTGATTTATTTTCATGTTGGATACTAATTTAAAAATAAGTGGTATATTTGTATAATTTTGTCAGCATTTTCATCGTAAGTAACACCAGAAGTGAATTGCACTTGATGCAGACTAATATCGGTCATTGACAGGTAGATTTGTTTCACTGCGCCAAGGTCAGCCGCCATTTGTTGCTGCACGGTTGTTCTGTACGAGAACGTTGATTGACATTTAGACAACTAGTTGTAAACCATTTCGGGTCATGGATACTGCTTGTGTATTATACAGCGTCCTGATATAGTGACAGGGGATTTTTCAAGGATGCTGAGCTATTACGAGCCAAAAGCTTGAAGGATAATGGTATACATAAGTGGCTTCAATTCCAGTTCAACTTCTGTCTTATTGTAGATCTGTACAACTTCCACACAATATCACATGGACAGATAAGAGTTTCTTGGACACCAACTAGTCTACTCTCCGAAAAGAATACGGTGATATTTTATCCATAGTGGCGAGGAATTTATATAAATCCACAATTTCCGTTAAAGTCAAAGAAGTAATGCATTCTAACAATTCTAACTGTATACAGCACCAATTAATCAGGATATTGACTCGTTCGATATGACCAGTGTAATATTCTTCTGTATGTCTCTTGTCTGTGTTTGTGCGTGTCACAATTCGACGGTGAGTGGCGATAATATACCGGGACGATGATGATAACATTGATGATTATGAATCACAAATTCTGATTCAACACCTGAACACACGAACAAAGAGGGAAAGGTCAACACAAAATTCAACTGACATGCATAAAGTTGTCTAGATAGTAAGACTGATTAATTCCAAATTAGTTTGTTTATTAGATGTATCACACAGTCAGTGAAACAGTATTACTTACTGGATGACGTTTCAAACAAAATTTATTACTGTTCATAATCATCTCATCAATTGTAGTCACACGACTTTGAAACCTGAGTTTTATAGTTTTCTTTGTTTTCTCCTATTTGTCGTCGTAGGGGTAATAGAATTTCCCAGATCTCCAACTGGACAGGTGTTGAATCATTTCTATTACACGTATTCCCTCTCACTTCATTTGATTAACGAAGCTTCTGTTATCAATCTCTCCCTCCACCCTCTAACATTAGATTTTAAAACTGTCATCCTATCCCATCCAGCCTATTGTATGGTTGTGTGCAACTGCATGTAGTGAGTGGTATAGCTGAACTGTTCTCTAGATTTCTTTTCTTATTTGGATCAACTGATGTAGATTTTGCTAGGTTTTTATGCTCGGCTAGTCTGACTTACTGCACCTAAGAAGCCTAGGGAATAGTTCAGCCACGGCACTCTCTACATGCAATCACACACAACCATACATTAGAATGATGGTATAAGATGGCAATTTTAAAATCCATTCTTAGAGTTTGGAGGGAGAGACTGATGACACCGGAAGCATTGTTCATCGAATCAACTGCAAACATGTGTAGTAGGAATGATTCAACAACTGTCCCAGATATCTAAAAAACTCTACTACCCCTATAGGAGAGAACAAAGGAAACAATAAAACTCAAGTGATTATAATTGATGTGATTCTGGGCAGTAATAAATTTTGTTCGAAACGTCATCTAGTAAATAATACTGTTTCACTGTGTGATATATCTAATAAACAAACTAGTATGGAATTACTTACTACCACAGTGCACAAGTTTTACACATATATTAGTAAGACTAATTATATCGGGAAATAAGAATATGCGGACTTCTCGTGTTCAACACAGTAGGATAGGTAAAATGGATGATGCATGAAGTGTAGTCAGCATAATAAAATGTGTCAATGCGATAGTGTAACAGGAAGTCAAATCAATCAAATAATGAAGTAACACGGAATAAAGAATAATAACAATAAAGAACATTTAGTGGGTCATGTGATAAAATTAGGACCATGACATTGAAAGAAGTGGCTTGAAAAATCATCAACCATAGCTCCTCTACGCGCTATAGAATCAGGCCACAAAATTGATTTTGACAACATTTAAAATAATCCAGAAAACCTTCAGAAATCACAAAGGATGTCTAATATCAGAAGCACTTCATATCAAGTGGAATCCAAATTGCCTGAATAGGAATGATGGACTAAAACAGAATCTCACCTGGTTACAACATCTCCCTTCCCCCATGAAGTGACAAAATCAACACGAATGTGACAAACAATTTCATTATGTAAACATACGCTGATTTTACGATTCGTTAACTCTTGCATCCTGCCTATTATTCTCTATTGTTCCCTCCCCCTTAGTTTTTCCAGGGCTACTAAAGAAAGACTATACCTTATTACGCAGGATGTTAAAGGTTGTCAGCAGGGTAAGCAATGTTCCGCTTAACCAGCTTGTTAATATTCTGGTTGACAGGCACTTGGACTCATGTGAAAAATGGGCTAGATCCATTATGTCTAACTCACACCACCCTCTTCATTCACAACTCTCCCTTTATATCTCATCAGTCACGACCAGAAGCCTATATAGAAAACTATATGCTCGCACCACCAGGTACAAAAACTCAACCATACCCTACTTAGCTTGTGTTCTGTGCGATAAAGAAAGCATTAGGCATGATACCTGTAACTCATTAAATAGTCAGTAGAACAACTGGATCTCGTCTTTCCAAATCATATCATATATAGGTACAAAGTTTTCTTTCTTCCTTTTCCTTTTCTCTTTTTTTTCTATTATGTGCTCTTTTGTTTCCTTCTTCTGCTTATGCCAGTAAATATGATAGTATCTACTTTTGTAACACCTTCGAACACTCTTTTCAATTTTGACTTTGCTACCTGCATGCCAACATGTTATTGTCATAATGAACTGAAATTCCCTTAATCTATGTAGAATTTTATTTATTGTTAATGTGCTAACTGGATGCAATACTGAAGTAAAATGCTGAGAATTCCATTCTGTATCGCAAGTACTGTTTTGGATTAAAGCAAATTATTATTATTATTAATTTTACACGTTTATCAAACCCAACAATCTACACCTGTTTTTGTTATGTTTACCACTTAGCCAATTTGACAACGAAAAATGCCTCCATACTGACGAACGATGATCAAGTTAGTGACATTTGTTTTGATACCATAACAGGTGCACTTAATAGTACCTCTTTTGGTTTAGTGATCTTCATTGTTATTTTGACCTTCAACATGTCCTTTTAACTTGACCTAAGTCTATTTCCTCACCTCCTAACTCTCTATTGCATACATTTTTTATTTTGATAACAGCCGAGATTTTGTAAATTCTGGTTTAATAATACTTTTATAAAGCTATTAGCAGCATTAAATAGTGAAACGTCAGTAAAAACAATATCGTTTTGTTTTTCATTCATTGGGAAATACAAAAACATCTTATTATAATGAATATCATATACCCAATGGCTAAATTTCTTCAAACTGTTAAAAGTTATAAGATTTGATAGTGTGAAATATTCCCATATTATGAATTAAAAGTCAATCTGAACGAAGAATATTCTTTTCAATAGTTTCTCTTCAGGTTCTTACAATTAGAAAATATAATATTTATTATACAATTGGTGGATGGTGGCTAGCAGTGGAATCCAGGATGCGCATTTCGTCCTATTTGGGACTTCCACTGCTAGCCACCATCCACCAATTGTATACTGATTAAATGCCCAGACATCGTCGAAGCATCTGCACAAGAAGCCGACATGTCAACCTGAAACCGAGCGCTTCGGTCCAAACAATCGACGGGAAAATCAAAAATTCAATTCAATATAATATTTATTATCGTTACAATAAAGGCCAGTTGTGCGGCGGATACATTTTTAACGTAGAATAACAGATCGATGTCAACACAGCTTTCAGGGTTATATACCGAATTCCGAAGTCGTTATCACGTACAGTTCGCTTACATCTCCTAAACATAGCTGAAGCTGTTGCAATAAGATCAACTAAACCGGAACTTTGTATCCAGAAAGAACACGTCCAGACGCTGTTCCTACCGTGGCCAAACTTGGATTGATGATTCTTCTTCACACCCGAGAGCGCTTCTTCCCCTGAACCCTCTTGGTTTTTTTCGTTTGTTTATTATTAGAAACATTATTATTACAATTATTATTATTCGTCATAATTTATGCCGTTCATGCAAACATTCCCTCAATACTATCGAATTTTTCATTTATACGGACATATTAATAGTGATACTATCTCTTTGCTGAATATATGCCTCCACCTGTTTCCTTTCATATATTCGTTATTTCATTATGAACCTCTCATTGCAGCCTTACCATCTCCCTCTCTTTAATACATACCACTTTGTACTAGCCACTCATCTGACAGCTTTTATAACCTTGAACTGACTTGTCAATTTTCCTACCCCACACTCTACAATTCTATTATGATTCATCACCACCACTGTCTCTGGTTTTACAATATTTCCAATCGATTTCAGCCTGGAACGTTTGTCACACAAATATGACTATTTATTTTGACACCCTATAACTAATCTATTGTTCTACGTTAAAAATGTATCCGCCGCATAACTGGCCTTTATTGTAACGACAACAAATGTTAAAAGTTAACTTGGTTTGGATGTATTCAACTACAAAGTATTGTGAATTGCCAGATGATAATGGTGATTACTTATAATAGATTTCTACAATGTGAGGAAGGAAAATTTACAAGTCAGATCAAGGTGTCAAGGGAGTGAGTGAGAGAGGTTAGTACCAACTAATATGCATTCAACAGGGGAGAGAGAGACAGTGAGGCTGTACGGTGGCTCTACGGAATTCTTCATACGTTGACCAATATGCGATACGAAAAATGACTAGGTAGATATTGAGGGAAGAGATATTACAGTATGACAACAAAGGCCAAGACATTCCATATTAGTTTGTTTATCAAATGTATCACACAGTGAAACAGTATTGTATACTGGATGACGTTTCGAACACAATTTATTGTTCATAATCATATCAATTTTTGTCACACGACTTTGAGATCTGATTTTTATAGTTTTCTCTGTCTTCTCCTATTTGTCGTATGGGCAGTAGAATTTTCCATATATCTGGGACAGGTGTTGAATCATTCCTGTTACATGTATTTGCAGTTGATTCGATAAACAAAGCTTCTGTTATCAATCTCTCCCTCCACCCTCTGACATTAGATTTTAAAACTGTCATCCTATCCTCTCCAGCCTATTGTATGGTTGTGTGTAACTGCATGTGGTGTAGTGCTATAGCTGAACTACTCTCTAGATTTCTTATCTTATTCGGGTCAACCAGTCTAGATTTAGCTAGGTTTTTATGTTCGGCTAATCTGGCTGCCCTTGTTCTACTAGTTTGACCTATGTATTTGACCTCACATTCATTACAGGGTATTAGATAAACTAAATTGTTTTGTTTTAAAGCTCCATTAGCAGGATCCTTTAACCAACAAAGTTTGTTTCTAATTGAGTTTGTGGGTTTGAATGCCACTTTTATTCCTGCCTTGTTAGGAATTATGCGTAAGGCTTCCGAGGTTCCTTCTTTGTATGGAATTACTGTTGATGATTTACATTCCTTATTCTTGGTGTCGTCATTAATATTATTATTATCACTATTATTATTACCATTATTATTATTATTATTATCACTATCGCTATTATCATTATTTTATTTTTACATTTACTTACATATTTCTTGACTAATTTATCCGGGTAATTATTAAGTTTCAAGGCTTCTTTTATGTGTATCACTTCCTGTCTTAGATTTTCCTTGGTACTATTTAGTTTTTTTGCTCTGTCATTTAAACATTTCACCAATCCTATTTTTACTGACATAGGATAGGTGGGATGATCGGAAGTCCAAATATCTGTTTGAATGTGTGGGTTTTCTGTAAACACTAGTGTTTAGCTTCTCATCTTCTTTCCTTTTTACGTTGCAATCTAACATTGGAAGTTCCCCTTCCTGACTTTCCAATTCATAAGGGAATTGAACTGCCTCTACCCTCCGGTTGATGTGTTCGAAAAATCTATCTATATATTGTGTTCTAAGCACAGTGAATGTGTCATCTACATGCCTCCACCATACTTCTGGGGTGGAGGTAAACGTTTCAATCACTATGCTTTCCCACTTATCCATGAATATATCTGCTACAACCGGGGATATTGGTGATCCCATGGCAGCTCCCTCAGTTTGTTTGTATATTTTCCCTTGGAATTTAAATACTGTAGAAATCAGGCAAAGCTTCACTCCCACCATTATGTCCTCAAGTGGCACTTTTGTCCTAAGGTCGAGTTCTTGGTCAAAAATGAGTTCGTTTCTGACCGCCTCTATAGCCATATTTATTGGTATACGTATATATAAACTGACAATGTCAAAACTAACCATTTTTTCTTCATTATCTAATTTTAAATTATCTAATCTGTGTTTTAGTTCATAAGAATTAGTTAGTCTAGATTTCGAGTGGATTTTTAGGGGATTTAATGCCATGGCTAAATATTTAGATAATTCATAGGTAGGTGAATTTCTAAAATCAACTATAGGCCTAATAGGGTATCCTGACTTATGAATTTTAACAACACCATACATCCTACTGAGGTTATTACCTTTTGGCATTAAATTAAACCACTTAGACTCACCTAGAAACGGCTTCATTCGGCGTATAAGGTCCGCTGTGGATTTCTTAACTTTATTCATAACTGTGTCTATTGATTTATTAATTTCCTCATATGATTGTCACACGAATTACTTCGACCCTTTTTAAAGATGGAGACGATAATGGCTTCGTTCCACATTGATGATACACTGTCTGTCTCCCACACCTTCCTTAACAACCCAGTTAGAGCCGCCACCATCTTTAAAAAGAGCCGGGGGTAATTTGTCTGGGCCGGGTGCCTTATGGCGTTTCAGTACTTGAAGTTCCTTACGGACCTCCGCTTCGGTGGGCGGGTCGGTACTAACCGACCAAGGAGCACTCGGACTAATGATAGTAGACACTGAAGCCAGCTAAAGTGCTTCCCGAAGTGCTCTGCTCAGCGTTCCAGGAGTCTTTTCAGGCTGGTAATTGGCATGCCATCTGCCTCACAGACCGTCTCGCTGACACCTTGTTTCTTGCCACCGGTGGCTCGGATGAGTTGGAACAGCTTCCGACTGTTGCCAGATACAGCAGCTGACTCCATCTCACACGCACGTTCTGACCACCAGGCTTCGCGGTCCTTACGTAAACACTGTCTAATCTTGCGCGTGAGCGCCTTTCGCTGATTGTTGTATTCGCTGCCAGCCGGAATGGACCGGCGTTCATCCAGGAGTTGCAAGGAACTCGCAGAAACGCAGTGGTTGTTAGTGGAGCATTCTTTCAAGCCTCAAGCGGCTACACTCACCCTTTGCATGGCACCTTGTAGATGAAGCCAATGTTCATCTATACTACTTGGGGGGTTGCTGGCAAGCCTTGTTTTTAACTCATTCTGATATTTCAAAGAAGTAGCAGGTGCTACTAGTTTGCTCACATAAACGCTTAGACGACGGCTTTTATGAACCCCACCAAATCGCAAGACGAACTTGGCACATACTAACGCATGATCGGAGTCCAGGCATGTGCTCTAGAAGGAGCGACAGTCTTGTATGCATCCTCGCCACCGGAAACTGACCGCAATATGATCAATCTGAGTTCTAGCTTGCTTCGCAGAGGGAGGACACCAGGTAGCGCTACGACGATGGCTGTGTCGGAAGCTGGTGCTGGCTAGAAATAGGTTGTGATCCGCGCAAAGCTGCAGAAGACGGTCCCCATTATCTGACCTGCGACCATGTAGTCCCCACTGATCACCTAGACGATTCTCCTCTGAGCTTAGACGCCCGACCTGTGCATTGAAGTCCCTAGCCAGCACTACGATATCCCTCCGACCCGCCTGTTTCAAGAGATCGTTCAGCTGGTAGTAAAACTCATCCTTCATTGCATCCGGGCTGCAATCCGTCGGTGGATAGGCAGAGACAACAAATAGACACCACCTATCTGGCCTGCTACTCCTTACTTTCGTAAAACCTTCCAGCCCCACAGCACATAAACGACTGTTAATGGGAATCCAGTCGAGCAGTGCAGCTTCGGCTCTAGCGCTCAGTGCGACACCGACACCAGCTACGCCGGATGCCGACGCCACAGGGTCCCCGGATAAGCGCCGGTGGTACATACTACTAGAACTTCCAGATGGAGAGGATAGTCGAAGCACTTGACTGGGATCTTGAATGCGGGTCTCCGAAATGCAGCAGACATCGATAGCGAGGCTTTCCAAAGTTCTTGCCAACCCTGCCTGTTGTCCGATTTGCATCAGCGTCCGAACATTTTAGGTAGCCAGCTTGAACGCGGCACGCGGTTTCAGGATATCTGTGTTAGATGTCACATTGGGAACAACCATTTTGAGGATTACTCACTAACACCTCGAAACGACACGGATAGGCTGGGAATCTCGACAAAGGCGAAAGGCTGTCGAAGGTTAAAAAGCCAAGGTTAGCAAATGTAAAATACAGGAAACTATGTATAAAAATAAAAGTAAGGTACGAAGGAAATGAGTTGCTTGAGGGATCATTATTGCTTGAAATCATTTTTAATACTCGCGTTGAGTTTCAGTGAGAGTTCGTTGCTTTAATTCAGACCACAAAATTGATTTCGACAATATTAAAATAATCCAGAATACCTTCAGAAATCACAAAGGACGTCTAATATCAGAAGCACTTCATATCAAGTGGAATCCAAATTGCCTGAATAGGAATGATGGACTAAAACAGAATCTCACCTGGTTACAACATCTCCCTTCCCCCATGAAGTGACAAAATCAACACGAATGTGACAAACAATTTCATTATGTAAACATACGCTGATTTTACGATTCGTTAACTCTTGCATCCTGCCTATTATTCTCTATTGTTCCCTCCCCCTTAGTTTTTCCAGGGCTACTAAAGAAAGACTATACCTTATTACGCAGGATGTTAAAGGTTGTCAGCAGGGTAAGCAATGTTCCGCTTAACCAGCTTGTTAATATTCTGGTTGACAGGCACTTGGACTCATGTGAAAAATGGGCTAGATCCATTATGTCTAACTCACACCACCCTCTTCATTCACAACTCTCCCTTTATATCTCATCAGTCACGACCAGAAGCCTATATAGAAAACTATATGCTCGCACCACCAGGTACAAAAACTCAACCATACCCTACTTAGCTTGTGTTCTGTGCGATAAAGAAAGCATTAGGCATGATACCTGTAACTCATTAAATAGTCAGTAGAACAACTGGATCTCGTCTTTCCAAATCATATCATATATAGGTACAAAGTTTTCTTTCTTCCTTTTCCTTTTCTCTTTTTTTTCTATTATGTGCTCTTTTGTTTCCTTCTTCTGCTTATGCCAGTAAATATGATAGTATCTACTTTTGTAACACCTTCGAACACTCTTTTCAATTTTGACTTTGCTACCTGCATGCCAACATGTTATTGTCATAATGAACTGAAATTCCCTTAATCTATGTAGAATTTTATTTATTGTTAATGTGCTAACTGGATGCAATACTGAAGTAAAATGCTGAGAATTCCATTCTGTATCGCAAGTACTGTTTTGGATTAAAGCAAATTATTATTATTATTAATTTTACACGTTTATCAAACCCAACAATCTACACCTGTTTTTGTTATGTTTACCACTTAGCCAATTTGACAACGAAAAATGCCTCCATACTGACGAACGATGATCAAGTTAGTGACATTTGTTTTGATACCATAACAGGTGCACTTAATAGTACCTCTTTTGGTTTAGTGATCTTCATTGTTATTTTGACCTTCAACATGTCCTTTTAACTTGACCTAAGTCTATTTCCTCACCTCCTAACTCTCTATTGCATACATTTTTTATTTTGATAACAGCCGAGATTTTGTAAATTCTGGTTTAATAATACTTTTATAAAGCTATTAGCAGCATTAAATAGTGAAACGTCAGTAAAAACAATATCGTTTTGTTTTTCATTCATTGGGAAATACAAAAACATCTTATTATAATGAATATCATATACCCAATGGCTAAATTTCTTCAAACTGTTAAAAGTTATAAGATTTGATAGTGTGAAATATTCCCATATTATGAATTAAAAGTCAATCTGAACGAAGAATATTCTTTTCAATAGTTTCTCTTCAGGTTCTTACAATTAGAAAATATAATATTTATTATACAATTGGTGGATGGTGGCTAGCAGTGGAATCCAGGATGCGCATTTCGTCCTATTTGGGACTTCCACTGCTAGCCACCATCCACCAATTGTATACTGATTAAATGCCCAGACATCGTCGAAGCATCTGCACAAGAAGCCGACATGTCAACCTGAAACCGAGCGCTTCGGTCCAAACAATCGACGGGAAAATCAAAAATTCAATTCAATATAATATTTATTATCGTTACAATAAAGGCCAGTTGTGCGGCGGATACATTTTTAACGTAGAATAACAGATCGATGTCAACACAGCTTTCAGGGTTATATACCGAATTCCGAAGTCGTTATCACGTACAGTTCGCTTACATCTCCTAAACATAGCTGAAGCTGTTGCAATAAGATCAACTAAACCGGAACTTTGTATCCAGAAAGAACACGTCCAGACGCTGTTCCTACCGTGGCCAAACTTGGATTGATGATTCTTCTTCACACCCGAGAGCGCTTCTTCCCCTGAACCCTCTTGGTTTTTTTCGTTTGTTTATTATTAGAAACATTATTATTACAATTATTATTATTCGTCATAATTTATGCCGTTCATGCAAACATTCCCTCAATACTATCGAATTTTTCATTTATACGGACATATTAATAGTGATACTATCTCTTTGCTGAATATATGCCTCCACCTGTTTCCTTTCATATATTCGTTATTTCATTATGAACCTCTCATTGCAGCCTTACCATCTCCCTCTCTTTAATACATACCACTTTGTACTAGCCACTCATCTGACAGCTTTTATAACCTTGAACTGACTTGTCAATTTTCCTACCCCACACTCTACAATTCTATTATGATTCATCACCACCACTGTCTCTGGTTTTACAATATTTCCAATCGATTTCAGCCTGGAACGTTTGTCACACAAATATGACTATTTATTTTGACACCCTATAACTAATCTATTGTTCTACGTTAAAAATGTATCCGCCGCATAACTGGCCTTTATTGTAACGACAACAAATGTTAAAAGTTAACTTGGTTTGGATGTATTCAACTACAAAGTATTGTGAATTGCCAGATGATAATGGTGATTACTTATAATAGATTTCTACAATGTGAGGAAGGAAAATTTACAAGTCAGATCAAGGTGTCAAGGGAGTGAGTGAGAGAGGTTAGTACCAACTAATATGCATTCAACAGGGGAGAGAGAGACAGTGAGGCTGTACGGTGGCTCTACGGAATTCTTCATACGTTGACCAATATGCGATACGAAAAATGACTAGGTAGATATTGAGGGAAGAGATATTACAGTATGACAACAAAGGCCAAGACATTCCATATTAGTTTGTTTATCAAATGTATCACACAGTGAAACAGTATTGTATACTGGATGACGTTTCGAACACAATTTATTGTTCATAATCATATCAATTTTTGTCACACGACTTTGAGATCTGATTTTTATAGTTTTCTCTGTCTTCTCCTATTTGTCGTATGGGCAGTAGAATTTTCCATATATCTGGGACAGGTGTTGAATCATTCCTGTTACATGTATTTGCAGTTGATTCGATAAACAAAGCTTCTGTTATCAATCTCTCCCTCCACCCTCTGACATTAGATTTTAAAACTGTCATCCTATCCTCTCCAGCCTATTGTATGGTTGTGTGTAACTGCATGTGGTGTAGTGCTATAGCTGAACTACTCTCTAGATTTCTTATCTTATTCGGGTCAACCAGTCTAGATTTAGCTAGGTTTTTATGTTCGGCTAATCTGGCTGCCCTTGTTCTACTAGTTTGACCTATGTATTTGACCTCACATTCATTACAGGGTATTAGATAAACTAAATTGTTTTGTTTTAAAGCTCCATTAGCAGGATCCTTTAACCAACAAAGTTTGTTTCTAATTGAGTTTGTGGGTTTGAATGCCACTTTTATTCCTGCCTTGTTAGGAATTATGCGTAAGGCTTCCGAGGTTCCTTCTTTGTATGGAATTACTGTTGATGATTTACATTCCTTATTCTTGGTGTCGTCATTAATATTATTATTATCACTATTATTATTACCATTATTATTATTATTATTATCACTATCGCTATTATCATTATTTTATTTTTACATTTACTTACATATTTCTTGACTAATTTATCCGGGTAATTATTAAGTTTCAAGGCTTCTTTTATGTGTATCACTTCCTGTCTTAGATTTTCCTTGGTACTATTTAGTTTTTTTGCTCTGTCATTTAAACATTTCACCAATCCTATTTTTACTGACATAGGATAGGTGGGATGATCGGAAGTCCAAATATCTGTTTGAATGTGTGGGTTTTCTGTAAACACTAGTGTTTAGCTTCTCATCTTCTTTCCTTTTTACGTTGCAATCTAACATTGGAAGTTCCCCTTCCTGACTTTCCAATTCATAAGGGAATTGAACTGCCTCTACCCTCCGGTTGATGTGTTCGAAAAATCTATCTATATATTGTGTTCTAAGCACAGTGAATGTGTCATCTACATGCCTCCACCATACTTCTGGGGTGGAGGTAAACGTTTCAATCACTATGCTTTCCCACTTATCCATGAATATATCTGCTACAACCGGGGATATTGGTGATCCCATGGCAGCTCCCTCAGTTTGTTTGTATATTTTCCCTTGGAATTTAAATACTGTAGAAATCAGGCAAAGCTTCACTCCCACCATTATGTCCTCAAGTGGCACTTTTGTCCTAAGGTCGAGTTCTTGGTCAAAAATGAGTTCGTTTCTGACCGCCTCTATAGCCATATTTATTGGTATACGTATATATAAACTGACAATGTCAAAACTAACCATTTTTTCTTCATTATCTAATTTTAAATTATCTAATCTGTGTTTTAGTTCATAAGAATTAGTTAGTCTAGATTTCGAGTGGATTTTTAGGGGATTTAATGCCATGGCTAAATATTTAGATAATTCATAGGTAGGTGAATTTCTAAAATCAACTATAGGCCTAATAGGGTATCCTGACTTATGAATTTTAACAACACCATACATCCTACTGAGGTTATTACCTTTTGGCATTAAATTAAACCACTTAGACTCACCTAGAAACGGCTTCATTCGGCGTATAAGGTCCGCTGTGGATTTCTTAACTTTATTCATAACTGTGTCTATTGATTTATTAATTTCCTCATATGATTGTCACACGAATTACTTCGACCCTTTTTAAAGATGGAGACGATAATGGCTTCGTTCCACATTGATGATACACTGTCTGTCTCCCACACCTTCCTTAACAACCCAGTTAGAGCCGCCACCATCTTTAAAAAGAGCCGGGGGTAATTTGTCTGGGCCGGGTGCCTTATGGCGTTTCAGTACTTGAAGTTCCTTACGGACCTCCGCTTCGGTGGGCGGGTCGGTACTAACCGACCAAGGAGCACTCGGACTAATGATAGTAGACACTGAAGCCAGCTAAAGTGCTTCCCGAAGTGCTCTGCTCAGCGTTCCAGGAGTCTTTTCAGGCTGGTAATTGGCATGCCATCTGCCTCACAGACCGTCTCGCTGACACCTTGTTTCTTGCCACCGGTGGCTCGGATGAGTTGGAACAGCTTCCGACTGTTGCCAGATACAGCAGCTGACTCCATCTCACACGCACGTTCTGACCACCAGGCTTCGCGGTCCTTACGTAAACACTGTCTAATCTTGCGCGTGAGCGCCTTTCGCTGATTGTTGTATTCGCTGCCAGCCGGAATGGACCGGCGTTCATCCAGGAGTTGCAAGGAACTCGCAGAAACGCAGTGGTTGTTAGTGGAGCATTCTTTCAAGCCTCAAGCGGCTACACTCACCCTTTGCATGGCACCTTGTAGATGAAGCCAATGTTCATCTATACTACTTGGGGGGTTGCTGGCAAGCCTTGTTTTTAACTCATTCTGATATTTCAAAGAAGTAGCAGGTGCTACTAGTTTGCTCACATAAACGCTTAGACGACGGCTTTTATGAACCCCACCAAATCGCAAGACGAACTTGGCACATACTAACGCATGATCGGAGTCCAGGCATGTGCTCTAGAAGGAGCGACAGTCTTGTATGCATCCTCGCCACCGGAAACTGACCGCAATATGATCAATCTGAGTTCTAGCTTGCTTCGCAGAGGGAGGACACCAGGTAGCGCTACGACGATGGCTGTGTCGGAAGCTGGTGCTGGCTAGAAATAGGTTGTGATCCGCGCAAAGCTGCAGAAGACGGTCCCCATTATCTGACCTGCGACCATGTAGTCCCCACTGATCACCTAGACGATTCTCCTCTGAGCTTAGACGCCCGACCTGTGCATTGAAGTCCCTAGCCAGCACTACGATATCCCTCCGACCCGCCTGTTTCAAGAGATCGTTCAGCTGGTAGTAAAACTCATCCTTCATTGCATCCGGGCTGCAATCCGTCGGTGGATAGGCAGAGACAACAAATAGACACCACCTATCTGGCCTGCTACTCCTTACTTTCGTAAAACCTTCCAGCCCCACAGCACATAAACGACTGTTAATGGGAATCCAGTCGAGCAGTGCAGCTTCGGCTCTAGCGCTCAGTGCGACACCGACACCAGCTACGCCGGATGCCGACGCCACAGGGTCCCCGGATAAGCGCCGGTGGTACATACTACTAGAACTTCCAGATGGAGAGGATAGTCGAAGCACTTGACTGGGATCTTGAATGCGGGTCTCCGAAATGCAGCAGACATCGATAGCGAGGCTTTCCAAAGTTCTTGCCAACCCTGCCTGTTGTCCGATTTGCATCAGCGTCCGAACATTTTAGGTAGCCAGCTTGAACGCGGCACGCGGTTTCAGGATATCTGTGTTAGATGTCACATTGGGAACAACCATTTTGAGGATTACTCACTAACACCTCGAAACGACACGGATAGGCTGGGAATCTCGACAAAGGCGAAAGGCTGTCGAAGGTTAAAAAGCCAAGGTTAGCAAATGTAAAATACAGGAAACTATGTATAAAAATAAAAGTAAGGTACGAAGGAAATGAGTTGCTTGAGGGATCATTATTGCTTGAAATCATTTTTAATACTCGCGTTGAGTTTCAGTGAGAGTTCGTTGCTTTAATTCAGACCACAAAATTGATTTCGACAATATTAAAATAATCCAGAATACCTTCAGAAATCACAAAGGACGTCTAATATCAGAAGCACTTCATATCAAGTGGAATCCAAATTGCCTGAATAGGAATGATGGACTAAAAAAGAATCTCACCTGGTTACAACATCTCCCTTCCCCCATGAAGTGACAAAATCAACACGAATGTGACAAACAATTTCATTATGTAAACATACGCTGATTTTACGATTCGTTAACTCTTGCATCCTGCCTATTATTCTCTATTGTTCCCTCCCCCTTAGTTTTTCCAGGGCTACTAAAGAAAGACTATACCTTATTACGCAGGATGTTAAAGGTTGTCAGCAGGGTAAGCAATGTTCCGCTTAACCAGCTTGTTAATATTCTGGTTGACAGGCACTTGGACTCATGTGAAAAATGGGCTAGATCCATTATGTCTAACTCACACCACCCTCTTCATTCACAACTCTCCCTTTATATCTCATCAGTCACGACCAGAAGCCTATATAGAAAACTATATGCTCGCACCACCAGGTACAAAAACTCAACCATACCCTACTTAGCTTGTGTTCTGTGCGATAAAGAAAGCATTAGGCATGATACCTGTAACTCATTAAATAGTCAGTAGAACAACTGGATCTCGTCTTTCCAAATCATATCATATATAGGTACAAAGTTTTCTTTCTTCCTTTTCCTTTTCTCTTTTTTTTCTATTATGTGCTCTTTTGTTTCCTTCTTCTGCTTATGCCAGTAAATATGATAGTATCTACTTTTGTAACACCTTCGAACACTCTTTTCAATTTTGACTTTGCTACCTGCATGCCAACATGTTATTGTCATAATGAACTGAAATTCCCTTAATCTATGTAGAATTTTATTTATTGTTAATGTGCTAACTGGATGCAATACTGAAGTAAAATGCTGAGAATTCCATTCTGTATCGCAAGTACTGTTTTGGATTAAAGCAAATTATTATTATTATTAATTTTACACGTTTATCAAACCCAACAATCTACACCTGTTTTTGTTATGTTTACCACTTAGCCAATTTGACAACGAAAAATGCCTCCATACTGACGAACGATGATCAAGTTAGTGACATTTGTTTTGATACCATAACAGGTGCACTTAATAGTACCTCTTTTGGTTTAGTGATCTTCATTGTTATTTTGACCTTCAACATGTCCTTTTAACTTGACCTAAGTCTATTTCCTCACCTCCTAACTCTCTATTGCATACATTTTTTATTTTGATAACAGCCGAGATTTTGTAAATTCTGGTTTAATAATACTTTTATAAAGCTATTAGCAGCATTAAATAGTGAAACGTCAGTAAAAACAATATCGTTTTGTTTTTCATTCATTGGGAAATACAAAAACATCTTATTATAATGAATATCATATACCCAATGGCTAAATTTCTTCAAACTGTTAAAAGTTATAAGATTTGATAGTGTGAAATATTCCCATATTATGAATTAAAAGTCAATCTGAACGAAGAATATTCTTTTCAATAGTTTCTCTTCAGGTTCTTACAATTAGAAAATATAATATTTATTATACAATTGGTGGATGGTGGCTAGCAGTGGAATCCAGGATGCGCATTTCGTCCTATTTGGGACTTCCACTGCTAGCCACCATCCACCAATTGTATACTGATTAAATGCCCAGACATCGTCGAAGCATCTGCACAAGAAGCCGACATGTCAACCTGAAACCGAGCGCTTCGGTCCAAACAATCGACGGGAAAATCAAAAATTCAATTCAATATAATATTTATTATCGTTACAATAAAGGCCAGTTGTGCGGCGGATACATTTTTAACGTAGAATAACAGATCGATGTCAACACAGCTTTCAGGGTTATATACCGAATTCCGAAGTCGTTATCACGTACAGTTCGCTTACATCTCCTAAACATAGCTGAAGCTGTTGCAATAAGATCAACTAAACCGGAACTTTGTATCCAGAAAGAACACGTCCAGACGCTGTTCCTACCGTGGCCAAACTTGGATTGATGATTCTTCTTCACACCCGAGAGCGCTTCTTCCCCTGAACCCTCTTGGTTTTTTTCGTTTGTTTATTATTAGAAACATTATTATTACAATTATTATTATTCGTCATAATTTATGCCGTTCATGCAAACATTCCCTCAATACTATCGAATTTTTCATTTATACGGACATATTAATAGTGATACTATCTCTTTGCTGAATATATGCCTCCACCTGTTTCCTTTCATATATTCGTTATTTCATTATGAACCTCTCATTGCAGCCTTACCATCTCCCTCTCTTTAATACATACCACTTTGTACTAGCCACTCATCTGACAGCTTTTATAACCTTGAACTGACTTGTCAATTTTCCTACCCCACACTCTACAATTCTATTATGATTCATCACCACCACTGTCTCTGGTTTTACAATATTTCCAATCGATTTCAGCCTGGAACGTTTGTCACACAAATATGACTATTTATTTTGACACCCTATAACTAATCTATTGTTCTACGTTAAAAATGTATCCGCCGCATAACTGGCCTTTATTGTAACGACAACAAATGTTAAAAGTTAACTTGGTTTGGATGTATTCAACTACAAAGTATTGTGAATTGCCAGATGATAATGGTGATTACTTATAATAGATTTCTACAATGTGAGGAAGGAAAATTTACAAGTCAGATCAAGGTGTCAAGGGAGTGAGTGAGAGAGGTTAGTACCAACTAATATGCATTCAACAGGGGAGAGAGAGACAGTGAGGCTGTACGGTGGCTCTACGGAATTCTTCATACGTTGACCAATATGCGATACGAAAAATGACTAGGTAGATATTGAGGGAAGAGATATTACAGTATGACAACAAAGGCCAAGACATTCCATATTAGTTTGTTTATCAAATGTATCACACAGTGAAACAGTATTGTATACTGGATGACGTTTCGAACACAATTTATTGTTCATAATCATATCAATTTTTGTCACACGACTTTGAGATCTGATTTTTATAGTTTTCTCTGTCTTCTCCTATTTGTCGTATGGGCAGTAGAATTTTCCATATATCTGGGACAGGTGTTGAATCATTCCTGTTACATGTATTTGCAGTTGATTCGATAAACAAAGCTTCTGTTATCAATCTCTCCCTCCACCCTCTGACATTAGATTTTAAAACTGTCATCCTATCCTCTCCAGCCTATTGTATGGTTGTGTGTAACTGCATGTGGTGTAGTGCTATAGCTGAACTACTCTCTAGATTTCTTATCTTATTCGGGTCAACCAGTCTAGATTTAGCTAGGTTTTTATGTTCGGCTAATCTGGCTGCCCTTGTTCTACTAGTTTGACCTATGTATTTGACCTCACATTCATTACAGGGTATTAGATAAACTAAATTGTTTTGTTTTAAAGCTCCATTAGCAGGATCCTTTAACCAACAAAGTTTGTTTCTAATTGAGTTTGTGGGTTTGAATGCCACTTTTATTCCTGCCTTGTTAGGAATTATGCGTAAGGCTTCCGAGGTTCCTTCTTTGTATGGAATTACTGTTGATGATTTACATTCCTTATTCTTGGTGTCGTCATTAATATTATTATTATCACTATTATTATTACCATTATTATTATTATTATTATCACTATCGCTATTATCATTATTTTATTTTTACATTTACTTACATATTTCTTGACTAATTTATCCGGGTAATTATTAAGTTTCAAGGCTTCTTTTATGTGTATCACTTCCTGTCTTAGATTTTCCTTGGTACTATTTAGTTTTTTTGCTCTGTCATTTAAACATTTGCATGGAGGAATTTAATCATGAGCTGACATCAGTTAGAGAACCACTGGAAAACCTGGGAGTACTGGACAGCCGTTTCGTCCTAGTTTGGGACCCCTCATCAGTACGCACCCACCGGTATTCGAACCCAGGACCTTCTGGTTACAAGGCGAGCTCGTAGACCATTGAGCCACTGGGACCCGATCCAATGGTCCTTGAATTCTAACTTCTGCCAGTTCACGACATAGCGCGACCACTTCGCAATGTCTTCTTCGATGAGTTACTGCCTCATCTTCAACCTGCTGTACCCTTAAACATTTCACCAATCCTATTTTTACTGACATAGGATAGGTGGGATGATCGGAAGTCCAAATATCTGTTTGAATGTGTGGGTTTTCTGTAAACACTAGTGTTTAGCTTCTCATCTTCTTTCCTTTTTACGTTGCAATCTAACACATTGGAAGTTCCCCTTCCTGACTTTCCAATTCATAAGGGAATTGAACTGCCTCTACCCTCCGGTTGATGTGTTCGAAAAATCTATCTATATATTGTGTTCTAAGCACAGTGAATGTGTCATCTACATGCCTCCACCATACTTCTGGGGTGGAGGTAAACGTTTCAATCACTATGCTTTCCCACTTATCCATGAATATATCTGCTACAACCGGGGATATTGGTGATCCCATGGCAGCTCCCTCAGTTTGTTTGTATATTTTCCCTTGGAATTTAAATACTGTAGAAATCAGGCAAAGCTTCACTCCCACCATTATGTCCTCAAGTGGCACTTTTGTCCTAAGGTCGAGTTCTTGGTCAAAAATGAGTTCGTTTCTGACCGCCTCTATAGCCATATTTATTGGTATACGTATATATAAACTGACAATGTCAAAACTAACCATTTTTTCTTCATTATCTAATTTTAAATTATCTAATCTGTGTTTTAGTTCATAAGAATTAGTTAGTCTAGATTTCGAGTGGATTTTTAGGGGATTTAATGCCATGGCTAAATATTTAGATAATTCATAGGTAGGTGAATTTCTAAAATCAACTATAGGCCTAATAGGGTATCCTGACTTATGAATTTTAACAACACCATACATCCTACTGAGGTTATTACCTTTTGGCATTAAATTAAACCACTTAGACTCACCTAGAAACGGCTTCATTCGGCGTATAAGGTCCGCTGTGGATTTCTTAACTTTATTCATAACTGTGTCTATTGATTTATTAATTTCCTCATATGATTGTCACACGAATTACTTCGACCCTTTTTAAAGATGGAGACGATAATGGCTTCGTTCCACATTGATGATACACTGTCTGTCTCCCACACCTTCCTTAACAACCCAGTTAGAGCCGCCACCATCTTTAAAAAGAGCCGGGGGTAATTTGTCTGGGCCGGGTGCCTTATGGCGTTTCAGTACTTGAAGTTCCTTACGGACCTCCGCTTCGGTGGGCGGGTCGGTACTAACCGACCAAGGAGCACTCGGACTAATGATAGTAGACACTGAAGCCAGCTAAAGTGCTTCCCGAAGTGCTCTGCTCAGCGTTCCAGGAGTCTTTTCAGGCTGGTAATTGGCATGCCATCTGCCTCACAGACCGTCTCGCTGACACCTTGTTTCTTGCCACCGGTGGCTCGGATGAGTTGGAACAGCTTCCGACTGTTGCCAGATACAGCAGCTGACTCCATCTCACACGCACGTTCTGACCACCAGGCTTCGCGGTCCTTACGTAAACACTGTCTAATCTTGCGCGTGAGCGCCTTTCGCTGATTGTTGTATTCGCTGCCAGCCGGAATGGACCGGCGTTCATCCAGGAGTTGCAAGGAACTCGCAGAAACGCAGTGGTTGTTAGTGGAGCATTCTTTCAAGCCTCAAGCGGCTACACTCACCCTTTGCATGGCACCTTGTACATGAAGCCAATGTTCATCTATACTACTTGGGGGGTTGCTGGCAAGCATTGTTTTTAACTCATTCTGATATTTCAAAGAAGTAGCAGGTGCTACTAGTTTGCTCACATAAACGCTTAGACGACGGCTTTTATGAACCCCACCAAATCGCAAGACGAACTTGGCACATACTAACGCATGATCGGAGTCCAGGCATGTGCTCTAGAAGGAGCGACAGTCTTGTATGCATCCTCGCCACCGGAAACTGACCGCAATATGATCAATCTGAGTTCAAGCTTGCTTCGCAGAGGGAGGACACCAGGTAGCGCTACGGCGATGGCTGTGCCGGAAGTTGGTGCTGGCTAGAAATAGGTTGTGATCCGCGCAAAGCTGCAGAAGACGGTCCCCATTATCTGACCTGCGACCATGTAGTCCCCACTGACCACCTAGACGATTCTCCTCTGAGCTTAGACGCCCGACCTGTGCATTCAAGTCCCTAGCCAGCACTACGATATCCCTCCGACCCGCCTGTTTCAAGAGATCGTTCAGTTGGTAGTAAAACTCATCCTTCATTGCATCCGGGCTGCAATCCGTCGGTGGATAGGCAGAGACAACAAATAGACACCACCTATCTGGCCTGCTACTCCTTACTTTCGTAAAACCTTCCAGCCCCACAGCACATAAACGACTGTTAATGGGAATCCAGTCGAGCAGTGCAGCTTCGGCTCTAGCGCTCAGTGCGACACCGACACCAGCTACGCCGGATGCCGACGCCACAGGGTCCCCGGATAAGCGCCGGTGGTACATACTACTAGAACTTCCAGATGGAGAGGATAGTCGAAGCACTTGACTGGGATCTTGAATGCGGGTCTCCGAAATGCAGCAGACATCGATAGCGAGGCTTTCCAAAGTTCTTGCCAACCCTGCCTGTTGTCCGATTTGCATCAGCGTCCGAACATTTTAGGTAGCCAGCTTGAACGCGGCACGCGGTTTCAGGATATCTGTGTTAGATGTCACATTGGGAACAACCATTTTGAGGATTACTCACTAACACCTCGAAACGACACGGATAGGCTGGGAATCTCGACAAAGGCGAAAGGCTGTCGAAGGTTAAAAAGCCAAGGTTAGCAAATGTAAAATACAGGAAACTATGTATAAAAATAAAAGTAAGGTACGAAGGAAATGAGTTGCTTGAGGGATCATTATTGCTTGAAATCATTTTTAATACTCGCGTTGAGTTTCAGTGAGAGTTCGTTGCTTTAATTCAGACCACAAAATTGATTTCGACAATATTAAAATAATCCAGAATACCTTCAGAAATCACAAAGGACGTCTAATATCAGAAGCACTTCATATCAAGTGGAATCCAAATTGCCTGAATAGGAATGATGGACTAAAAAAGAATCTCACCTGGTTACAACATCTCCCTTCCCCCATGAAGTGACAAAATCAACACGAATGTGACAAACAATTTCATTATGTAAACATACGCTGATTTTACGATTCGTTAACTCTTGCATCCTGCCTATTATTCTCTATTGTTCCCTCCCCCTTAGTTTTTCCAGGGCTACTAAAGAAAGACTATACCTTATTACGCAGGATGTTAAAGGTTGTCAGCAGGGTAAGCAATGTTCCGCTTAACCAGCTTGTTAATATTCTGGTTGACAGGCACTTGGACTCATGTGAAAAATGGGCTAGATCCATTATGTCTAACTCACACCACCCTCTTCATTCACAACTCTCCCTTTATATCTCATCAGTCACGACCAGAAGCCTATATAGAAAACTATATGCTCGCACCACCAGGTACAAAAACTCAACCATACCCTACTTAGCTTGTGTTCTGTGCGATAAAGAAAGCATTAGGCATGATACCTG
Source organism: Trichobilharzia regenti (assembly GCA_944472135.2). NCBI lineage: Eukaryota > Metazoa > Platyhelminthes > Trematoda > Strigeidida > Schistosomatidae > Trichobilharzia > Trichobilharzia regenti. The sequence goes on along the minus strand of OX235265.1, from coordinate 20,644,941 downwards.
TAACTCATTAAATAGTCAGTAGAACAACTGGATCTCGTCTTTCCAAATCATATCATATATAGGTACAAAGTTTTCTTTCTTCCTTTTCCTTTTCTCTTTTTTTTCTATTATGTGCTCTTTTGTTTCCTTCTTCTGCTTATGCCAGTAAATATGATAGTATCTACTTTTGTAACACCTTCGAACACTCTTTTCAATTTTGACTTTGCTACCTGCATGCCAACATGTTATTGTCATAATGAACTGAAATTCCCTTAATCTATGTAGAATTTTATTTATTGTTAATGTGCTAACTGGATGCAATACTGAAGTAAAATGCTGAGAATTCCATTCTGTATCGCAAGTACTGTTTTGGATTAAAGCAAATTATTATTATTATTAATTTTACACGTTTATCAAACCCAACAATCTACACCTGTTTTTGTTATGTTTACCACTTAGCCAATTTGACAACGAAAAATGCCTCCATACTGACGAACGATGATCAAGTTAGTGACATTTGTTTTGATACCATAACAGGTGCACTTAATAGTACCTCTTTTGGTTTAGTGATCTTCATTGTTATTTTGACCTTCAACATGTCCTTTTAACTTGACCTAAGTCTATTTCCTCACCTCCTAACTCTCTATTGCATACATTTTTTATTTTGATAACAGCCGAGATTTTGTAAATTCTGGTTTAATAATACTTTTATAAAGCTATTAGCAGCATTAAATAGTGAAACGTCAGTAAAAACAATATCGTTTTGTTTTTCATTCATTGGGAAATACAAAAACATCTTATTATAATGAATATCATATACCCAATGGCTAAATTTCTTCAAACTGTTAAAAGTTATAAGATTTGATAGTGTGAAATATTCCCATATTATGAATTAAAAGTCAATCTGAACGAAGAATATTCTTTTCAATAGTTTCTCTTCAGGTTCTTACAATTAGAAAATATAATATTTATTATACAATTGGTGGATGGTGGCTAGCAGTGGAATCCAGGATGCGCATTTCGTCCTATTTGGGACTTCCACTGCTAGCCACCATCCACCAATTGTATACTGATTAAATGCCCAGACATCGTCGAAGCATCTGCACAAGAAGCCGACATGTCAACCTGAAACCGAGCGCTTCGGTCCAAACAATCGACGGGAAAATCAAAAATTCAATTCAATATAATATTTATTATCGTTACAATAAAGGCCAGTTGTGCGGCGGATACATTTTTAACGTAGAATAACAGATCGATGTCAACACAGCTTTCAGGGTTATATACCGAATTCCGAAGTCGTTATCACGTACAGTTCGCTTACATCTCCTAAACATAGCTGAAGCTGTTGCAATAAGATCAACTAAACCGGAACTTTGTATCCAGAAAGAACACGTCCAGACGCTGTTCCTACCGTGGCCAAACTTGGATTGATGATTCTTCTTCACACCCGAGAGCGCTTCTTCCCCTGAACCCTCTTGGTTTTTTTCGTTTGTTTATTATTAGAAACATTATTATTACAATTATTATTATTCGTCATAATTTATGCCGTTCATGCAAACATTCCCTCAATACTATCGAATTTTTCATTTATACGGACATATTAATAGTGATACTATCTCTTTGCTGAATATATGCCTCCACCTGTTTCCTTTCATATATTCGTTATTTCATTATGAACCTCTCATTGCAGCCTTACCATCTCCCTCTCTTTAATACATACCACTTTGTACTAGCCACTCATCTGACAGCTTTTATAACCTTGAACTGACTTGTCAATTTTCCTACCCCACACTCTACAATTCTATTATGATTCATCACCACCACTGTCTCTGGTTTTACAATATTTCCAATCGATTTCAGCCTGGAACGTTTGTCACACAAATATGACTATTTATTTTGACACCCTATAACTAATCTATTGTTCTACGTTAAAAATGTATCCGCCGCATAACTGGCCTTTATTGTAACGACAACAAATGTTAAAAGTTAACTTGGTTTGGATGTATTCAACTACAAAGTATTGTGAATTGCCAGATGATAATGGTGATTACTTATAATAGATTTCTACAATGTGAGGAAGGAAAATTTACAAGTCAGATCAAGGTGTCAAGGGAGTGAGTGAGAGAGGTTAGTACCAACTAATATGCATTCAACAGGGGAGAGAGAGACAGTGAGGCTGTACGGTGGCTCTACGGAATTCTTCATACGTTGACCAATATGCGATACGAAAAATGACTAGGTAGATATTGAGGGAAGAGATATTACAGTATGACAACAAAGGCCAAGACATTCCATATTAGTTTGTTTATCAAATGTATCACACAGTGAAACAGTATTGTATACTGGATGACGTTTCGAACACAATTTATTGTTCATAATCATATCAATTTTTGTCACACGACTTTGAGATCTGATTTTTATAGTTTTCTCTGTCTTCTCCTATTTGTCGTATGGGCAGTAGAATTTTCCATATATCTGGGACAGGTGTTGAATCATTCCTGTTACATGTATTTGCAGTTGATTCGATAAACAAAGCTTCTGTTATCAATCTCTCCCTCCACCCTCTGACATTAGATTTTAAAACTGTCATCCTATCCTCTCCAGCCTATTGTATGGTTGTGTGTAACTGCATGTGGTGTAGTGCTATAGCTGAACTACTCTCTAGATTTCTTATCTTATTCGGGTCAACCAGTCTAGATTTAGCTAGGTTTTTATGTTCGGCTAATCTGGCTGCCCTTGTTCTACTAGTTTGACCTATGTATTTGACCTCACATTCATTACAGGGTATTAGATAAACTAAATTGTTTTGTTTTAAAGCTCCATTAGCAGGATCCTTTAACCAACAAAGTTTGTTTCTAATTGAGTTTGTGGGTTTGAATGCCACTTTTATTCCTGCCTTGTTAGGAATTATGCGTAAGGCTTCCGAGGTTCCTTCTTTGTATGGAATTACTGTTGATGATTTACATTCCTTATTCTTGGTGTCGTCATTAATATTATTATTATCACTATTATTATTACCATTATTATTATTATTATTATCACTATCGCTATTATCATTATTTTATTTTTACATTTACTTACATATTTCTTGACTAATTTATCCGGGTAATTATTAAGTTTCAAGGCTTCTTTTATGTGTATCACTTCCTGTCTTAGATTTTCCTTGGTACTATTTAGTTTTTTTGCTCTGTCATTTAAACATTTGCATGGAGGAATTTAATCATGAGCTGACATCAGTTAGAGAACCACTGGAAAACCTGGGAGTACTGGACAGCCGTTTCGTCCTAGTTTGGGACCCCTCATCAGTACGCACCCACCGGTATTCGAACCCAGGACCTTCTGGTTACAAGGCGAGCTCGTAGACCATTGAGCCACTGGGACCCGATCCAATGGTCCTTGAATTCTAACTTCTGCCAGTTCACGACATAGCGCGACCACTTCGCAATGTCTTCTTCGATGAGTTACTGCCTCATCTTCAACCTGCTGTACCCTTAAACATTTCACCAATCCTATTTTTACTGACATAGGATAGGTGGGATGATCGGAAGTCCAAATATCTGTTTGAATGTGTGGGTTTTCTGTAAACACTAGTGTTTAGCTTCTCATCTTCTTTCCTTTTTACGTTGCAATCTAACACATTGGAAGTTCCCCTTCCTGACTTTCCAATTCATAAGGGAATTGAACTGCCTCTACCCTCCGGTTGATGTGTTCGAAAAATCTATCTATATATTGTGTTCTAAGCACAGTGAATGTGTCATCTACATGCCTCCACCATACTTCTGGGGTGGAGGTAAACGTTTCAATCACTATGCTTTCCCACTTATCCATGAATATATCTGCTACAACCGGGGATATTGGTGATCCCATGGCAGCTCCCTCAGTTTGTTTGTATATTTTCCCTTGGAATTTAAATACTGTAGAAATCAGGCAAAGCTTCACTCCCACCATTATGTCCTCAAGTGGCACTTTTGTCCTAAGGTCGAGTTCTTGGTCAAAAATGAGTTCGTTTCTGACCGCCTCTATAGCCATATTTATTGGTATACGTATATATAAACTGACAATGTCAAAACTAACCATTTTTTCTTCATTATCTAATTTTAAATTATCTAATCTGTGTTTTAGTTCATAAGAATTAGTTAGTCTAGATTTCGAGTGGATTTTTAGGGGATTTAATGCCATGGCTAAATATTTAGATAATTCATAGGTAGGTGAATTTCTAAAATCAACTATAGGCCTAATAGGGTATCCTGACTTATGAATTTTAACAACACCATACATCCTACTGAGGTTATTACCTTTTGGCATTAAATTAAACCACTTAGACTCACCTAGAAACGGCTTCATTCGGCGTATAAGGTCCGCTGTGGATTTCTTAACTTTATTCATAACTGTGTCTATTGATTTATTAATTTCCTCATATGATTGTCACACGAATTACTTCGACCCTTTTTAAAGATGGAGACGATAATGGCTTCGTTCCACATTGATGATACACTGTCTGTCTCCCACACCTTCCTTAACAACCCAGTTAGAGCCGCCACCATCTTTAAAAAGAGCCGGGGGTAATTTGTCTGGGCCGGGTGCCTTATGGCGTTTCAGTACTTGAAGTTCCTTACGGACCTCCGCTTTGGTGGGCGGGTCGGTACTAACCGACCAAGGAGCACTCGGACTAATGATAGTAGACACTGAAGCCAGCTAAAGTGCTTCCCGAAGTGCTCTGCTCAGCGTTCCAGGAGTCTTTTCAGGCTGGTAATTGGCATGCCATCTGCCTCACAGACCGTCTCGCTGACACCTTGTTTCTTGCCACCGGTGGCTCGGATGAGTTGGAACAGCTTCCGACTGTTGCCAGATACAGCAGCTGACTCCATCTCACACGCACGTTCTGACCACCAGGCTTCGCGGTCCTTACGTAAACACTGTCTAATCTTGCGCGTGAGCGCCTTTCGCTGATTGTTGTATTCGCTGCCAGCCGGAATGGACCGGCGTTCATCCAGGAGTTGCAAGGAACTCGCAGAAACGCAGTGGTTGTTAGTGGAGCATTCTTTCAAGCCTCAAGCGGCTACACTCACCCTTTGCATGGCACCTTGTAGATGAAGCCAATGTTCATCTATACTACTTGGGGGGTTGCTGGCAAGCCTTGTTTTTAACTCATTCTGATATTTCAAAGAAGTAGCAGGTGCTACTAGTTTGCTCACATAAACGCTTAGACGACGGCTTTTATGAACCCCACCAAATCGCAAGACGAACTTGGCACATACTAACGCATGATCGGAGTCCAGGCATGTGCTCTAGAAGGAGCGACAGTCTTGTATGCATCCTCGCCACCGGAAACTGACCGCAATATGATCAATCTGAGTTCTAGCTTGCTTCGCAGAGGGAGGACACCAGGTAGCGCTACGACGATGGCTGTGTCGGAAGCTGGTGCTGGCTAGAAATAGGTTGTGATCCGCGCAAAGCTGCAGAAGACGGTCCCCATTATCTGACCTGCGACCATGTAGTCCCCACTGATCACCTAGACGATTCTCCTCTGAGCTTAGACGCCCGACCTGTGCATTGAAGTCCCTAGCCAGCACTACGATATCCCTCCGACCCGCCTGTTTCAAGAGATCGTTCAGCTGGTAGTAAAACTCATCCTTCATTGCATCCGGGCTGCAATCCGTCGGTGGATAGGCAGAGACAACAAATAGACACCACCTATCTGGCCTGCTACTCCTTACTTTCGTAAAACCTTCCAGCCCCACAGCACATAAACGACTGTTAATGGGAATCCAGTCGAGCAGTGCAGCTTCGGCTCTAGCGCTCAGTGCGACACCGACACCAGCTACGCCGGATGCCGACGCCACAGGGTCCCCGGATAAGCGCCGGTGGTACATACTACTAGAACTTCCAGATGGAGAGGATAGTCGAAGCACTTGACTGGGATCTTGAATGCGGGTCTCCGAAATGCAGCAGACATCGATAGCGAGGCTTTCCAAAGTTCTTGCCAACCCTGCCTGTTGTCCGATTTGCATCAGCGTCCGAACATTTTAGGTAGCCAGCTTGAACGCGGCACGCGGTTTCAGGATATCTGTGTTAGATGTCACATTGGGAACAACCATTTTGAGGATTACTCACTAACACCTCGAAACGACACGGATAGGCTGGGAATCTCGACAAAGGCGAAAGGCTGTCGAAGGTTAAAAAGCCAAGGTTAGCAAATGTAAAATACAGGAAACTATGTATAAAAATAAAAGTAAGGTACGAAGGAAATGAGTTGCTTGAGGGATCATTATTGCTTGAAATCATTTTTAATACTCGCGTTGAGTTTCAGTGAGAGTTCGTTGCTTTAATTCAGACCACAAAATTGATTTCGACAATATTAAAATAATCCAGAATACCTTCAGAAATCACAAAGGACGTCTAATATCAGAAGCACTTCATATCAAGTGGAATCCAAATTGCCTGAATAGGAATGATGGACTAAAAAAGAATCTCACCTGGTTACAACATCTCCCTTCCCCCATGAAGTGACAAAATCAACACGAATGTGACAAACAATTTCATTATGTAAACATACGCTGATTTTACGATTCGTTAACTCTTGCATCCTGCCTATTATTCTCTATTGTTCCCTCCCCCTTAGTTTTTCCAGGGCTACTAAAGAAAGACTATACCTTATTACGCAGGATGTTAAAGGTTGTCAGCAGGGTAAGCAATGTTCCGCTTAACCAGCTTGTTAATATTCTGGTTGACAGGCACTTGGACTCATGTGAAAAATGGGCTAGATCCATTATGTCTAACTCACACCACCCTCTTCATTCACAACTCTCCCTTTATATCTCATCAGTCACGACCAGAAGCCTATATAGAAAACTATATGCTCGCACCACCAGGTACAAAAACTCAACCATACCCTACTTAGCTTGTGTTCTGTGCGATAAAGAAAGCATTAGGCATGATACCTGTAACTCATTAAATAGTCAGTAGAACAACTGGATCTCGTCTTTCCAAATCATATCATATATAGGTACAAAGTTTTCTTTCTTCCTTTTCCTTTTCTCTTTTTTTTCTATTATGTGCTCTTTTGTTTCCTTCTTCTGCTTATGCCAGTAAATATGATAGTATCTACTTTTGTAACACCTTCGAACACTCTTTTCAATTTTGACTTTGCTACCTGCATGCCAACATGTTATTGTCATAATGAACTGAAATTCCCTTAATCTATGTAGAATTTTATTTATTGTTAATGTGCTAACTGGATGCAATACTGAAGTAAAATGCTGAGAATTCCATTCTGTATCGCAAGTACTGTTTTGGATTAAAGCAAATTATTATTATTATTAATTTTACACGTTTATCAAACCCAACAATCTACACCTGTTTTTGTTATGTTTACCACTTAGCCAATTTGACAACGAAAAATGCCTCCATACTGACGAACGATGATCAAGTTAGTGACATTTGTTTTGATACCATAACAGGTGCACTTAATAGTACCTCTTTTGGTTTAGTGATCTTCATTGTTATTTTGACCTTCAACATGTCCTTTTAACTTGACCTAAGTCTATTTCCTCACCTCCTAACTCTCTATTGCATACATTTTTTATTTTGATAACAGCCGAGATTTTGTAAATTCTGGTTTAATAATACTTTTATAAAGCTATTAGCAGCATTAAATAGTGAAACGTCAGTAAAAACAATATCGTTTTGTTTTTCATTCATTGGGAAATACAAAAACATCTTATTATAATGAATATCATATACCCAATGGCTAAATTTCTTCAAACTGTTAAAAGTTATAAGATTTGATAGTGTGAAATATTCCCATATTATGAATTAAAAGTCAATCTGAACGAAGAATATTCTTTTCAATAGTTTCTCTTCAGGTTCTTACAATTAGAAAATATAATATTTATTATACAATTGGTGGATGGTGGCTAGCAGTGGAATCCAGGATGCGCATTTCGTCCTATTTGGGACTTCCACTGCTAGCCACCATCCACCAATTGTATACTGATTAAATGCCCAGACATCGTCGAAGCATCTGCACAAGAAGCCGACATGTCAACCTGAAACCGAGCGCTTCGGTCCAAACAATCGACGGGAAAATCAAAAATTCAATTCAATATAATATTTATTATCGTTACAATAAAGGCCAGTTGTGCGGCGGATACATTTTTAACGTAGAATAACAGATCGATGTCAACACAGCTTTCAGGGTTATATACCGAATTCCGAAGTCGTTATCACGTACAGTTCGCTTACATCTCCTAAACATAGCTGAAGCTGTTGCAATAAGATCAACTAAACCGGAACTTTGTATCCAGAAAGAACACGTCCAGACGCTGTTCCTACCGTGGCCAAACTTGGATTGATGATTCTTCTTCACACCCGAGAGCGCTTCTTCCCCTGAACCCTCTTGGTTTTTTTCGTTTGTTTATTATTAGAAACATTATTATTACAATTATTATTATTCGTCATAATTTATGCCGTTCATGCAAACATTCCCTCAATACTATCGAATTTTTCATTTATACGGACATATTAATAGTGATACTATCTCTTTGCTGAATATATGCCTCCACCTGTTTCCTTTCATATATTCGTTATTTCATTATGAACCTCTCATTGCAGCCTTACCATCTCCCTCTCTTTAATACATACCACTTTGTACTAGCCACTCATCTGACAGCTTTTATAACCTTGAACTGACTTGTCAATTTTCCTACCCCACACTCTACAATTCTATTATGATTCATCACCACCACTGTCTCTGGTTTTACAATATTTCCAATCGATTTCAGCCTGGAACGTTTGTCACACAAATATGACTATTTATTTTGACACCCTATAACTAATCTATTGTTCTACGTTAAAAATGTATCCGCCGCATAACTGGCCTTTATTGTAACGACAACAAATGTTAAAAGTTAACTTGGTTTGGATGTATTCAACTACAAAGTATTGTGAATTGCCAGATGATAATGGTGATTACTTATAATAGATTTCTACAATGTGAGGAAGGAAAATTTACAAGTCAGATCAAGGTGTCAAGGGAGTGAGTGAGAGAGGTTAGTACCAACTAATATGCATTCAACAGGGGAGAGAGAGACAGTGAGGCTGTACGGTGGCTCTACGGAATTCTTCATACGTTGACCAATATGCGATACGAAAAATGACTAGGTAGATATTGAGGGAAGAGATATTACAGTATGACAACAAAGGCCAAGACATTCCATATTAGTTTGTTTATCAAATGTATCACACAGTGAAACAGTATTGTATACTGGATGACGTTTCGAACACAATTTATTGTTCATAATCATATCAATTTTTGTCACACGACTTTGAGATCTGATTTTTATAGTTTTCTCTGTCTTCTCCTATTTGTCGTATGGGCAGTAGAATTTTCCATATATCTGGGACAGGTGTTGAATCATTCCTGTTACATGTATTTGCAGTTGATTCGATAAACAAAGCTTCTGTTATCAATCTCTCCCTCCACCCTCTGACATTAGATTTTAAAACTGTCATCCTATCCTCTCCAGCCTATTGTATGGTTGTGTGTAACTGCATGTGGTGTAGTGCTATAGCTGAACTACTCTCTAGATTTCTTATCTTATTCGGGTCAACCAGTCTAGATTTAGCTAGGTTTTTATGTTCGGCTAATCTGGCTGCCCTTGTTCTACTAGTTTGACCTATGTATTTGACCTCACATTCATTACAGGGTATTAGATAAACTAAATTGTTTTGTTTTAAAGCTCCATTAGCAGGATCCTTTAACCAACAAAGTTTGTTTCTAATTGAGTTTGTGGGTTTGAATGCCACTTTTATTCCTGCCTTGTTAGGAATTATGCGTAAGGCTTCCGAGGTTCCTTCTTTGTATGGAATTACTGTTGATGATTTACATTCCTTATTCTTGGTGTCGTCATTAATATTATTATTATCACTATTATTATTACCATTATTATTATTATTATTATCACTATCGCTATTATCATTATTTTATTTTTACATTTACTTACATATTTCTTGACTAATTTATCCGGGTAATTATTAAGTTTCAAGGCTTCTTTTATGTGTATCACTTCCTGTCTTAGATTTTCCTTGGTACTATTTAGTTTTTTTGCTCTGTCATTTAAACATTTGCATGGAGGAATTTAATCATGAGCTGACATCAGTTAGAGAACCACTGGAAAACCTGGGAGTACTGGACAGCCGTTTCGTCCTAGTTTGGGACTCCTCATCAGTACGCACCCACCGGTATTCGAACCCAGGACCTTCTGGTTACAAGGCGAGCTCGTAGACCATTGAGCCACTGGGACCCGATCCAATGGTCCTTGAATTCTAACTTCTGCCAGTTCACGACATAGCGCGACCACTTCGCAATGTCTTCTTCGATGAGTTACTGCCTCATCTTCAACCTGCTGTACCCTTAAACATTTCACCAATCCTATTTTTACTGACATAGGATAGGTGGGATGATCGGAAGTCCAAATATCTGTTTGAATGTGTGGGTTTTCTGTAAACACTAGTGTTTAGCTTCTCATCTTCTTTCCTTTTTACGTTGCAATCTAACACATTGGAAGTTCCCCTTCCTGACTTTCCAATTCATAAGGGAATTGAACTGCCTCTACCCTCCGGTTGATGTGTTCGAAAAATCTATCTATATATTGTGTTCTAAGCACAGTGAATGTGTCATCTACATGCCTCCACCATACTTCTGGGGTGGAGGTAAACGTTTCAATCACTATGCTTTCCCACTTATCCATGAATATATCTGCTACAACCGGGGATATTGGTGATCCCATGGCAGCTCCCTCAGTTTGTTTGTATATTTTCCCTTGGAATTTAAATACTGTAGAAATCAGGCAAAGCTTCACTCCCACCATTATGTCCTCAAGTGGCACTTTTGTCCTAAGGTCGAGTTCTTGGTCAAAAATGAGTTCGTTTCTGACCGCCTCTATAGCCATATTTATTGGTATACGTATATATAAACTGACAATGTCAAAACTAACCATTTTTTCTTCATTATCTAATTTTAAATTATCTAATCTGTGTTTTAGTTCATAAGAATTAGTTAGTCTAGATTTCGAGTGGATTTTTAGGGGATTTAATGCCATGGCTAAATATTTAGATAATTCATAGGTAGGTGAATTTCTAAAATCAACTATAGGCCTAATAGGGTATCCTGACTTATGAATTTTAACAACACCATACATCCTACTGAGGTTATTACCTTTTGGCATTAAATTAAACCACTTAGACTCACCTAGAAACGGCTTCATTCGGCGTATAAGGTCCGCTGTGGATTTCTTAACTTTATTCATAACTGTGTCTATTGATTTATTAATTTCGTCGTATGGTCCTGTTTGTATGTGAGTATTTACCTTGTCCAAATAGTCCGATTTTTCTAATACTACTGTTGCGTTTTCTTTGTCTGACACGGAAGCTAAGGTATATTTACGAGTGGTCAAATCCCCTACTTATCTGCACTTTTATGTTTTCTAAGCAATCACTGAGCGTGTGATTTTGCCTTACACTAAACGACATGAAATAGAATGTTCACATATGTGTACACATGGTATTCTATTGCTAATGCAGTAGTGAACTGTGGGAATATGTGAGAATAATATTCCGTTGGAATACATTGTCTGTATCACACCACCACAATATCACTGATAGTAAGTCCGAATAGCATCAACCGAATGTTTTATCATGCTGAAACATTGTTAGGATAAAGGGTAGAAATTATGGTAAATATCAATAATAATAATAATAGATGATAATATTCAAAGTCAAAGAAAACAAAGGATGACATAAAGAGGCACTCCACACTATCTGGAATCACCCAATCTCTACTTTCACAATTTGTCAACTCTCGTATCTTACCTATTCTACTTTACTGCTCCCCGTTAGTCTTTCCTGGGCTACTGAAAAAGGACTATATCATCCTGAGAAGGATGTTGAAGGTAGTTAGTAGGACTAGTGGTGTAAAACTCAGTCAGCTCGTCACTACATCAGTAGAAAGGCATCTGAATACATGCGAAAAATGGTCTAAAGCCATACTCTCCGACCTTAGCACCCATTCTATTTCCAAATCTCTCCTTGTATCTCATCAGGTAGAACCAGAAATCAGTATAAAATAATATATGCTCGTACAACCAAATATGGGAACTCTACAATATCATATTTGGCTCGTGTTCTAAGTGACAGAGACAATGTTAAGCGTGAAATCTATGACTTGCCTTGTTGTTGATAACATAATTTTGGCTCTCTTATTGCTCTCTTATTTGTATCCTATCGTGAACACCTTCTTAAACATACTTAGCTACCTAAATTATTAACATCGGCTTACTTTTTTGGTACTTTATTCCCTCTTTTGTGTATCTACTGGTTCCGACTATATTAGAACTATGAGTATCACAAAATTGTCCTGTCATTAACCTTCATGTAATATTAGTTTTGTGGTTGTTTTTTCTTCGGCAATATTAACTGACAATCTTGATTGTGAACGCCGTTATCACCATCCTAAAATTTTTGCATTATGCGTGATACTCACACTACCACGACTAACACTGCATTAGTGCTGACAATAAAAAAAACTGAAATGTTTATTTTATGATTGTTTAGTGTAGTTCAATCAAATTAACTGATCATCTTGGCGATAAACATTCTTAATATCATTTCGTAACTTCTTGTATGATTATGGCTAAACTGTTCACCACACATAAACATTGCTTCCACTACTCAATACTGAGATGTTATTTATTACGTTGTTTATTTTCCTTCCTACTTTTTAGTATTTATTTTGCATTTTTTTTGTGTTTCTTTTTGGTTTTTGTTGTTGTTTTTTATATTTATTTTTTGTAATACTCCTTTTAAATGTGCGATGAAATTAGATGCAATATTGTAGATATGTGCTGAAAATTCCACATTGTACCACTAGTACTGTTTGCGGAATAAAGCAAATTATTATTATTATTATTTAAAAAAAGTTTTCAAAAGGAAGAATTTTAGGCGCTGTTCCTATCGTTACAGCTTCTTCTCCTCTCCGCGTGTGCCTATTCAACTCATCCAGTATTTTCTGATTCTACCTTAATTAACCTTAATTTGCTCTAAGTACATTCTTGCCTACATCATTAGAATATGCGGATTGGAAGTTGCGTAATGCGAATTACATTCTGAATATACTAATTGTCAATGAACGAGTATAGATCAACCCTAATTGTTCGCTTCACCTTTTTAACAACCTGTGAACAAAATTTATATGAAATAACTGTGGAACAGTCATTGGTGCTGATTTTGTAATCTAACATCTTGAAATGCTCTGCGGTTGATGATACTGGATTCGAATTCTACTCAGATGAAGCACATTAGAATATTCTATTGCAGTTATCGAATACTCCAAACAACAGAGGCTATTGCAATCAGAGGTCTAAAACAACCGGTGGTCTGTTTGCAGAAGAAAGAGGTTCAACCACAATTACTGCCTTAGTCCGCCGTGGAGCCTGCGAACACCTTATTACTTCGGTCTTTTTTCTGATATAGCCCTCCATCCTGTACATATAAATTCTCTTGCCCCTATTCATTACACTTGCACTAACTAACCTTTGATTTTCTTATTTAAACGTAGTGGTTAACTTAAACACACACACACACACACAACGCATAGAACCTTCCACCCCAAACTGTTTTTTCTCTACCCCTGGACTTGACATGAGCATTCATCCATTTGAAGCTTACAATCAATATGAATGGAATTAAATATGACATAAGGAAAGAACCTGGGCACTGTGGTAGAGTATGATTCTATTGTGGATAAAATTTATTTAGATAAAGTCTTACAGTGTTATACAGTAATATGCACTGATGACGTTTCCAGCACAATTTATTGCTGCTCATCATCATATCAAGCAACTCACACAGCCCTTCAACTTCGTTTATATAATTCCACCAATCAAATCAAGAGATGAGAAATAGTGGAAGCATATAATTGAAGTTGGAAAGTTGTTTGAATAGCTTGGTATGATTATGAGCAGCAATAAATTGTACTCGAAACGTCATCATTAAATACTACTGTATGACAACACTGTGAGACCTTATCAAAGTAAATTTTGTCCACAAGAGAATTTAATATGAACATGACTCATGAGAATTTGTTACTGCATATTAGTTGTCATTCATAATTGCTTACTTTGTCATATTGGTATTCAATTTAGTATTACAATAATACATGTACATGCATATATTTAAGATTATAATATATTAACAGTCTATTGGTGGCTAGTGGCTAGCAATGGAATCCAGGATGCTCATTTCGTCCCGTTCGAGACTCGTCATCTGGATGCACTTGCACTCACTCCTCTGTGAGTGATAGTGTTCCCACGGAGGCTCGAACCCAGTGCTCATAGTTCCAAATGCCTCTCTATATGAAAATAACATTTGTAATTCCGTTGTCAGTGATTGAATGTTACTTCTTAAAAACCACTAATTTTGTCAATAACAATAATTCGCTCATCATTATGGATGAATAACTGTGGAACCTGATGATGAAGCTAGTAGCAATCGATCTTTAGAAATTCTTCGTAACTTAATAACCACACCGATGACAGTGAACATTCTGTTGGTTCTATGTATATATTCGTCAGTGCAGCTCCAGTTTTATGCATAGTATATTCTACTAACCACTCTCTCATCTCATACCCTTTATAACCTTGAAATGAATTGTCAGTTTTCCTTTCCCATGACTAAAAGACGCAGAGAAGGAAAATTTATCTGTTGACTGAATCATTTCCAAAGGTCGTACAATCGTAATTATATTTACCAGAGCTGTAGGCTAGTCTATTATTGAGTAGTAGGGTGGGTGCGTAACCTAACTGAGACGATCACCCAGACGTGGTACCTAAAATAAGGCTATTATTAAAGATGGTCATGGGTGGTCAGTGAAATACACTGAGACGATAGTCATTCGTAATATTTAAGCCCCCAGCCCCTCCCCGCTATGTGTACAAAAACAATTTATTATTATTCTTAACCTAACTTGGTGATCCCTATCTGATAAACGCAATGTTGATTGTTCTAATTATTCTTAAATCCTTTTTGTCACTTTGTGTATTTTTATTGGCCTTTATTTCTGATATAAATTGACTCGACAAATGAATGTGTGAGGAATAAGATAGTTTGAAATGCATTGGGAAAATAAATAACACCACATATTTCAGATAATCTCTGTCCCCTAATAACACCATCCAAATCGTTTTAAAATAAAGGGAGTGAAAAATTGCGTAATATTCAACGGTACAAAGGGATGAAGGAGTTTGACATTTGATGATGTTGAAATTATTAATGAATAAGAAGGAAGTCAGTCCAGTATCCAATTGACAGGTTTGGAGAGGGTGAGAAAATTTGCAGAGGGAACATGACAAAGTGATTATATAGAATTCATAATTGAAAATTAAAAGAGACGCTTAGAAAAGAGTTTAATTTAACTTAAGATTTTCGATTGAATAGACTGAAGTGTTCGGCCTCAGGTTGACATGTCGGCTTCTTGTTCAGATGCTTCGACGATGTCTGGACATGTAATTAGAATTTAATTGGTGGATGGTGATTAGCAGTGGAATCCAGGATGCTCATTTCATCCTATTTATGACTCATCAATTGGATGTACCTACGTTCAGCAGTGAGTGATGATGTTCCAACGCGTTTGGTGTTATCCACTAGAAGTAGTACTCTGGTCCAATCAATCGACGGGAAAATCTAAAATTGAATTAAATAATTAATATGACCCATTGCACAAGAGGTGGCCAGCTCTCGTGGCGCAAGTGGTCTAGCGTTGGCATTTGAAGCTATGGGCACTGGGTTCGAGACTCGGTGGAACATCATCACTCACCGGGAAATCCAGGTGCATCCAGTTGACAAGTCCCAAATAGGACAGGCGAAATGCGCATCCTGGATTCCACTGCTAGTCACCATCCACCAATTAACTTCTGATTACAAAAGAGGTTAAGGCCACAGTAGAATAAGGGAAAGGACAAACACTTTCTGAGTACTGAGTTTCCTGTCTGAATTGTCTTTTACATAACTCTAATTTGGTTTCATCTACAGTGAGCAAGTGAACAAAGACAAGTATGGTAAATAATCTTCAATGGACCCATATCTTCATGTCTTCCTTTTGAAGCTGCAGTGTTTCTTTATGATGAATTCGAAATGTCTTTGATGAAAGGTAGAATATCCGTCAGCTTTTAAATATGCTAAAATGGATGACTATGGGTCACTGGCTTCCACACCAATGGTCAAAAAGTAAATATGCTGCAGCCGTAGCCTGAAAGTCTTGACATCTGTCCATAAAACGAGGTACATGCTTCTGATGAGCTTCAAACCTGGACGAAACAGGTCTCTTGTAATACATGCTTTTCTCAGTGATTTATGTAGTGATTTTAGCTGGCGATGAAATCTACATTCGAAAGAATCTGTTGTTGCTGGCACAACAGACGCCAGCCAATGTACAATTATATGTCTTCTTAGTCTGAAATCAGTTTTTAAAAGATAATATATCCTGATACAAGTGATCTATTAACAGATTTGTACATAGTGTAACGACAGAAGACAAGGACCAGGCAACAGATCGATTTTTGAGAAAATCAAGAGATTTCCATAGATTTTTATGCACATTATTATCAGTGAGGAAGCAACTTCTTCTGATTGGTTGTTTTCTTGCTCAAGGTTATTCTCTTATTGCTTTGTGACTGTTTCTTAGAAAGTAAAGCCACATATTTGCGAATCGTATTTTCATACGTCATGCGGATGACGGTTGCGAATGAAAAGAAAGCATTAATCTGGGCTGAAAATAAGAGACCAGAAGGTCTGGATTTTGCAGATAATCTATGCATAGTTTGTCGTAAATTCGGAAGTGTATTGGCGAAATTCGACAAGCTAATTGAAGAGGCAGTGAAGACAATACTACACGTAGCACGGATGAAGATGTAGGAACCAGAACAGCATTGGAAAAGAAAGACAGGCGTTCGTTACTTTGAAAGTGATATGGAGATGTCCAGCACTCAGAATTTAGCACGGAGAACAAGATACAAACTTTCAGCACTAATGTGAACTCGGTGTATCTATGTGGCTCAAACACATGGTGTATACGTCGCCATAATCATTTTCAACAGGAATATGCAGTTTTTAATAAACGCCTACCTCGTTCGCTCAGTAATGGAAACCAGCCGGTCCGCTGAAACAATAGGCGACACGTAGCTATAGGAGGCAACAAACCAGTCATGAACTTCTTGCTCAATAAGTATCCAGTAAGAAATCGATATGGATTGGATATACACTGAAGGGACCGTTGAGGGAAATGACACACCTGTATTTCTATTGAAACCCAAATGGAAAGCGAAAAGTTGGGCCCTACTTCATTGGTGATAGGGAATAGGGCGCGTAGAGAGGAAATGAAAGTGTCTGCGCGATCGCGGAGTCAACTAAAACTGCATGCAAAGATGGAGTAAAATGACGATGTTCCACCAAGAACCCATGGGAATAATAACAATGAAAGTGATTTACCACTTCCATGGCTAACAACCCATTTCCCATAATGATGGAATATAATTCACTCAGTCATTGTTATTTGCATAATGTACACAATTTAGCTGATAGTGTAGATTATGTAACTAACTTTAAACAACAATCTTGAGCTACTAAATTACCTTCTCCCAACTTTGCAGTGACTACTGACAAGTAGTTAAAAGTGTTCACAAAATTTTGGTAGCGTTCAAACACTGAGTCTTTGAGGGATTTGATTTATTTTTTTGAGAGAATCTTCATTAGTCGATATCAGGTAGAAAACCAGTGAAAACCGAGCAGCACTGAACAGCTCCTCCACTGTAGTTTTTGACTTTTCAGTAGTATTCACATAAGGGGATCAAAACGGATAAGCAGGTTTCCATCATCAATCGTTGTCATCAGTGTACGCTTATTTTCACAACCCACTTGCAGGACGCGAATGTTAATAATTCATCATTAGAAGCTGAATACATACGTCCTTAGGCCAGACACTAATCAGAAGTTGACTGACCTTCATGCACTGGGAAGTGGAAGACATTTGGGTACATATGTCATTAGTTCTCGACCTAATGGCTTTATAGTCGTGAGCTTACACATTGACTTGAAGGTTTTAAGCTTCACTTCTGGTAGGATAACAAGAGGGCGAGATTGTTAACTGGTGTCATTTTGTGGAGAAATCACTTTGAATTCTTATTCGATCCAAACTAGATGGTTCAGCTCGCGAACGTGAAGTTTGGACATACAAGTACTCAGACTATTACTTCCTCAGTGTTAGGTAGAGAATGACTCCAAACTTGTTAAAGCTAAAGACTCACGTTTGTAAGTTGTTTTGATGAAGTGTTTGAAATAATTCCAGTTACACAGCTCACTGAGTCTCACATTTATTCAAGTAATACCTTGCGCAAGTATGATCAAGAAGGGCTCAACAAATCTGAAATTGATTCGAACGTACTCACTGTTGTCACTTTCTTCAATCTGGCTACATATGGTTCAGGTAAGGCAAAGCATCGATTTAGGTTGCAGTGATGCATAATTCAGACATAATTACACTTAGATCACATTGCCATAACCGAGTATTAGATTTAATTGTGTCCTTATATGAGGATTTTGATTAGTCTTATATAAGGATTCGTCTTTATCAAGACCTGATTATAGACATTTGGGTTTGATAATGACCATGTTACTATGCCAACGAATGTGCAAAGAGACACATAGAAGACAGACCAGACTCATTAGCAGGTTTGCATATGAGCTCCCAAGCATCTAGTTGGGGTTCATTTATGCCTTATTTTAAACATCTATCGACTAATTTTATTGGCAGATGATTGTTATAACACTCACCTTGATAGTCGGCAAAGATCAAAACTTCTTCAGGAATCCATTTTGAAGTTGGTCATTGAACGTTCCAATGTCACAGTAGGTTATTCATATTCACATGTTGAAAAAATTGTAAAACCTCCGCATAGATCATATTCTATGCTACAAATTTTTATCTCTCCAGTGGAAACTAAATTAGGTTTCATAACGTGGTGTTGTTTAGGGCTCAGATAATAAAAAAGGTAACTTGGTGACTAGAGACACAAACAGTCTGAATGATGCTAATTGCACAAAAATAAGACATTGAAAGATATTTTAGTCAAACCTAATAAAAGTCTACAATTACATAGAATACTGTATTGCAAATGCGAACTAAGAAGGCCTTTAAACGACAGTGAAGTAATTATTCGAGAAAATTCAAACATCATCAAGAAAGCATTGATATGAGACGTGACTATTGATCGAAAGGGACATTTAGTCCACTTTATGTTGCAACATATATACATGTTGAATTTACTAATCAAAATGGAATCAGAATCCTCCGTGGTAGCAAGGTAATCAGCATTACATCCACAGGTTGGATTATGATTCAACGTTGACAATCGACAACGCATTCAGGTGCCAACCATCCCTAAACTGTCACACTGCTGTATGAGATTTCCCGAACTTCTCTTAATAACGAAACGTTTCCCAAATACATCGTCATAGACAGAGCTAAATACCACCGTGAGAAATATAACAAGTGTTAATATTGGTTATTTGTCGAGACTATACTATTGTAGTGGTAAATAATTCCATAAAATTATTGGCCACAGCATCGATCACTGGACATTGGATGCTGACCCTCACTATTTAAGTCAACTTGTTTAGCTGAAGGGTTCCGGTCAAGCATTCACGCCATTTGGTACTTCGTCGTGTCACGTTCGTTCGTTTGTTCGTGCACGATCCCTCTCTAGCTAGTTAAGCAATCATCTTGTACTCCGATTTGGTCTCCAAATGTAACTCGTAATTTGGACGGTCAATTCTGGTGTTTTGCTTTGCCTTTGTTCTACGCCGAACGAATACTATAGAAGCTGTGGGTTTTAGATCCTGCGTTAGTATACTTCGTACTGTCCACGAACTTCAATATCCTCAGCCTTTAAATTGTGTTTAAACTTGTCCGACAACATTTGACTGTCTTCAAAATACCTAGTTGCGTAATAGTATGACTAAATAGATTCCAGAGATATTAATTCTGTATTTGAACAACCTAACACCATGCAGTATATCCCTAGACACTTTATCTGATGTCCTTTTGTTGGTTTATGATATTAGCGTCTTGACTTTCCCTTGTTGCGTTATTTTACGCAGGTATTATGATCCAACTGCACGAACACCTACAAAACTGTATTCGAGCTTGAGTGATACAGGTATTAGAGCTACTATTACAGAGCATCTCAAGTTAGTATGTGAATGGCCTTCTAATCGTTCAACCACCAGCTTTAAACAATCACGATTGGAATCCTAATTAGTTTACACACTTGTCATATTTAAGATCTTAAAAGGTACTGTAACCCTTTAGAATTACGTATTATAATTATTACTAGTATTGCTATTCACTTCTTGCGTCCTAAATAGAACGTAGAACCTCGTCATGCTGTTGAGTTACTTTGTCGTTTTCCCAGTCCACTGGTTATAACCAAGACATTTGTTGATTACAGATTTCACAAAAACCTCAGCTGTTCACCGGACACGATATCGCTTTTCACTTTATAGTTTGCATACACCTGAGCCACTAGTTAAATTAACCGTCTACTATCCAACTACTCAATTCACTTCATTAGTAGTATACTAGAATACGCCATTTCGTTTGCATTCTTGACTGTCATTCGTGGCATTGTACAGATCCCTAATCTATTCGGGTACTTCGCCGTTACGTTTTACGCCAAAGGAGTGAAACATCTGTTTCATGTTTAGATCATTACAGTCTAGCTAGTCTGGTCTCCTGGTTGGTGAGGGTGGTATCCAGCTGCACGTATCAAGAAGTGGCATATATATCATCATGTTTTGAAAATTCGTTTATTGCATTTATATTAACTTTTGTGTGAGTCACAATTGACTATTAATACTCGGATCAAAACATATTAAATTTGTCACACCATATGTCACAGTCAAGACAGCAAACATGAACGCATGATGCTGCATACTACTGATTCACTGACATGAGTGGAGCTATAAAAATAGAATGGATATTTCTCCCGGTTGTGGCCGAGCTCATCAGCAGCGTACACAGTTCGAATGAGCTCAGGCGTCTGAGTTGATCTTATGTCGCCTCAATTCTGGCCAGCCTCTGAGCAAGCTGTTAATCGAGAATTAATTTACAAATTGAGAATTTGATTCCGTGCACTACCAGTTCCCTGAAGTAACTATCCAAAATTCCAGTAGTTTAGACATATCCAACCATCTCAACTTAGTCAAAAGCGGAAAACCCTCTGATAAGCTTGAGCGTGAATAAACGAAACAACCAACCGGTGTCGAAATCACTTCGACCTTCGTAGCAAGCACTAGTGCTTTATTTTAGTGCTCTTCAACTACTCATCTCATATCAGTTAATCAGTAGTATATTGTAGAAGAGTGTAAGTGTTTGTATTTCTGAAATCTCCCCACAACTGCTCTTGTCTTCACCAACTTTTATATTTCACGTATCTCAGTAGATCAAGAGGAACATCGTTATGAAATCTAACAGTAGTCTTCCAAGTTTACCGAAAAATACAAATTAATATGTTTGATACAAGCAGTTTAAATCTACGATGGTATTATCGACTTGATGAAAGCTGTATGGTTACAGTTCCAATCCTGAAATTTATTCGCTGAACTTAGTTGAGGGCTTCGAACTTACTGACAAAAAAGTGAAATTTAAACAGTGTTACCAGACAAGTAGACTCACTGAGCAACCGATTATATTCGATTCATAAGGATGGACTCCTTACGAAATACGGTTAAACAGAAGGAAGAGCCACTGATAATCAATTCTATGAGTTACACTAGGAAGTGCCTTATCACATTCGTACTTATGTTGACAAATATCTTCTGTAGATACCAAGAGTAAATTATATTTCTAGCATTTACTGCATAGTCTTGGTATTCATAATAAACACCAAGTGTCACTATGTATCTGTTGAAACAGTTAAGAGTTTACAAGAAGTTAAATGTGCAGTTTGTTATCTCTTAATCTGTCTTTTACACGTTTACGTATTATGCGAACTTACCAGCCGAAAAGCTGTAATCAAATGAAACCTGTCTCAGTAAAGTTGGTTTTCACATGTCTTCCAGTAGACATTGGTTTCACTTTCTGACTCTTATGCCTTTATTCTTCTGTAAAGAGGATGTAGGATTATTCCTCTTCAATTTCATAGAACTCCGAATTCACGTCGATTTTCTTAGCATATTCCACCGTGAACTCATGAGTGTATATTCCAGTGAAATCACTATGTCTTATTAATGATTTACATAAATTATTCCCGATCATATTTTGTATTCCAGAAGTAGTTGAATACTTATATGAAACAATGTAGAGATCACTCAAAGCTAGGTGTATTCAATATTAGATGGTTGGAGGCAGTCGGTAGGAAGCCTTGGACATAGTTTTCGTGCTAGTTGATACTTGAGCTAAGTCCAAGGCTTCCTGCCGTTTGTCTTCAACCATCTAATATTCATAATTCATAGTGCATCATGATGGCGAGCCACCTAGCATAGTGGCTACATTGCAAACTTGACTGATAGAATCCAGTATGCACCAAACAAAGGATTAGACACGCCACACTAGTCACTGACCAGTTTGCAATCAAAGGAAGTGCAGTTGTTTGGATCTAGTTTCGGTAATTTGAAGTAGTAACAGTACTCAAAAAATACTCAATTCACACTTCTGATTTCCAGCATTCAGAATGACCCTTTTCGAGTTTTCTATTCTATTGAAGCCTTATGGTGAGCATCAGAACTAACTGCAGATCCTGAACTCATTCACAGAACGAAGCTGCCCATCGAGGAAATTATTTTAGGAATTCAATTATGCCTCACATCTACTGTTTTCAAATTCCAAGGCAAAATTCATAGACAAACAGAAGGTGTAGCGATGGGATGGATAACCAATATCCCTTATCGTAGCAGATATCTTTATGGACAGCTGGAAAAACAATATGGATCTTAATACATTTAATCCTACTCCAAAAGTAAGGTGAAGATATGTGGATGACACTTTCACACACAGTGTTAAAAACGGAACAAATCTCTAGCTTCTTGACACGTATAAACTCACTGGTAGAAGGAATACAATTCACATTTGAATCAGAAAGTGAACAAGGAGAATTATCTATGTTAGACTGTAAACTAAA
Source organism: Trichobilharzia regenti (assembly GCA_944472135.2). Lineage (NCBI taxonomy): Eukaryota > Metazoa > Platyhelminthes > Trematoda > Strigeidida > Schistosomatidae > Trichobilharzia > Trichobilharzia regenti. The sequence continues at coordinate 20,621,734 of OX235265.1, read as the reverse complement.
GCGAATTGAAGAAGGTAAAATTCACACCAGGATCTATAAAAAACCAACGCATTCTAAAAGATATTTAGACTTTAATTCATCTCATCCGTTCGTTGTCTGTTTATGAAGTCAGGATTAGTTAGATGTCTGACAAACCGAGCAGTATCACTAAGTAGTATAAGAAAAGACCCAAATGGAGAAATAAAACAGATAAAAGAATTGTTGGTATCAAATATCTATCCTATAAAATTCATCGCGAAAATAAAAAAACAGTCAAAAGTAAAATAAAAATAATTGTCAAACTAGTAACGATAACATAAATCAAAGAGAATATAAGGCATCTACTGTTATACCATACAAGGAAGGGATATCTGAGACCCCAGGTAGGATTCTCAATAAAGCAGGAATTAGAGTGGCATTTAAACCTATCAACTCACTCAGGTAGGACAAGATCTGTAGGTCAAAGAACCCTGTCGGTGGGCCAAATTAGACAAAATAATATAATTTACAAAATACTCTGCAATGACTGTGAGTTAGGTCAACTACATAGGACAAACTAGTAGGTTGGGGGTAGTCAGATTGTCGGAACATAAGAATTTAGCTAAGGTAATTATGGTTGACCTCGAGATGATAAGTAATTTAGAAAAAAGCTCAGCAATCTAACTACATGCATTAACACAGCCTCACAATAGCATGGTGTGAGAGGGTTGAAATTCTAAGAAGTAATTTAGGTAGGTGGAGAGGGAAAGATTGATTACTGAATCCTGTTTTATCGAGTCTACACCCAACACTCATACTGGAAATATGGAAACTACTACTACCAATCAAATCAAGCGATGGAAAATAATGGAATTATGTGAAGGAAGTTAAAAAGTTGTGTGAGTCACTACCTTGATATGATTATGAGCAGTAATAAATTGTGCCTGAAACGTAGTCATCAGTAAACATTACTGTATAACACTGTGATACTTTATCAAAATAAATTTCACCCATAATGGAATTATACTCTGCCTTAGTGCACAAGTTTTATTCTTATATGAATATATTAGACAAAAGTATGAATAGGACAGAATTCTAAATGCTATGCATAGGAATAAACATTGTTTGTCACGTAGTTATGTTGAAACCATCTGGTTTGTTCACTTAAGCAAACCCAAATATACACAGGAACAATACTTACTTACATCAAAATATGAGGGGAGAAACTGTGCTCAAAAATATGAAATGAGTGAAATATTTTAAACGGTTCATTATAATGCATCTCACTGTGTAGGCTGTATCACACACTTTATAAGGCAAGTTTCATATTGCCCAAAAAAATATTTCACGCTAACAAATTCATTATTTACATGAAGCATAGCTGTCACAGATACCAGGATATTTCGTAGTTCTCATTGTTAATAGGACTTATCTAACTTGTTTTGTTGTAGTAAAACTAACTTGACGTTTCAAAATTCCTATCCATGCAGTTTTACTTCAGTGCATCTGACTGTCTGAATAAATTACCCATCACAAAAAACGTTGAGCAGTTTATCTTGCAGTGATCCTAATGTCAAATCAATTTACTGAATTTGTACGACACAGTAAAATAACGATGGCCGTACATTTACTGATCAAATATTGGATCCTGATACATTTTCAGTAAGTATGCTTTACAGGATTTGCTGAATGAAAAGGCCTGTCAAATTTATCCTGTCCCTTGAAGAGATGTTATGAGATATCCTCACCTCATCTGCAAATTAGTAACAATCAAATTGTAATAAACTAGTTTTCGAAAATATTGTATTGAAGACAAAGAAAATAAATTCGGATAAATATGAAGTGATAAGGTCTTTACATGAAAGGCGAAAATCCCTCCTACAGAGTTTTGACCGACAAAGCAAACTGACATACACACACACACACACAAGATATCCATGAAATTTATTCACAATCAGAGTAACACATATGCATATTCACATTTGTTTCTCCTCACTAGAGCATTCTGATGCAATACTATTTTAATCCACACAAACGCATGAAAATGGAAATGAATTTCGTCCAGAAATGAAGGAGAAGCAAACAGTGAGAACCAGCTGTAGGACTCTTCCTTAGTTCCACCAAAATTGCATCAAAGGATAATTACATTTCTTGGTAGTATTTTGATATTATTCTTCGTGTGTCGTCAGTGAATACATAAACCTCCTTGTTATGTTAGCGGTAGCGGAATTCAACTGAGTTTAACCAGAAATTATTTATTATAACTTCTATTCGATACCTGATTTCCTAGTAGAATATATGACGCCAGCATCATAACCTAGAAGTATTACACCGCAGATTCTATTCAGTTAACGTTGTGTGCTAATCACTGCCTTGTATAGCATTTAATATGACTTAAGAAAGTAGAAGTGAGATCTCCACGGCAGACAGCACAGGTTTGTCCTCCATATAGCTTTTGAATTTCAATTATTTAAATACCGACAGATGTTGCTTTTACTGGTTCTTGATAGCACACATATTCACCAGCATATCATGGAATCATTCAGTGTATGAGGAAAACCTTTTGAAGTTGCAATTGTGGTCTACGCCGAAAGAGCTTACTGAGCTGCCGTCAACTATGATGTATCATCCAAGAGTTTTCATTATGGCAGAACATTATTTGAGAGCACAAAAATACAGTACATGTGGAGTAGAACAGGCCATTCGGAAATCTTGTCAGTAACACATCGAGCAATATGGACGTGTTTTCTGCAAGTTGCTTGAAATAATACAAGCCTGTTCTCTAAAGGAGTAAAAGACGGATATTCACAAATACACAATAAATGCTCTGCATTACTTCAGTGTCAGAAAAGTAGAAAAATTACGGATGATGAGTATATAATTTCACATGAAATCACCTGCGTTTAAAAATAGACAGTGCATTAAGTTTCATACAATTAATGTAATCATTCTTTCTTGGGTTTCGGGGCAAACATACGGCTTCAGCTACATAAATACATTCCGCTTGATTCTTCAAAATCACTTCTAGTAGGTTTCACAATAACAGACAAGATTTCATTTCAGCTTCGCACAATCTTCTGCATGCTTGGCGTGTTCCTCAGTGCATGTTAACTCTATCTGCATTCCCTGCTGCATATTTGTTAGCTAATAGATTCTTAGCTCCCAAAGTTATTTGTGGCTTATCCCTTCCTACTGACCAAATGATCCTCATTATCGATCAAATGAAGTAGCTGTTCATTAAAATCTCCGGATGCTTTATGGAAATAAATGCCTTAAGCGATGCGCACTGCAGGTCTCTGAATCTAACAGAAGCACTGAATTGATATTAGTGTTGAAAGCTCCTGCCTCTTCCCTTGTGTTAGCTGCTTTAATTCTTCAAATTGATTCCAAAGTAATCGATGCGTGTCTTCATTTTTCTATCTCATTCCACCTCACAAATCCTCGTCTGTTTCGCCTGTAGTTGAAATGGTACTCTCCAGTTGGGGCCTGACGTATAAACGAATCCATTCAGATTACTCCCGTTGATAGTGTTTGGTGCTTATCATTGCTGATTTGGTACTCTCAACATCTATGTTTTTACTGTGTTCACCCGAAGTCCTGTCAGTTTTCATCTGTAGAACTTCGAGCTTGTCCCATATCAGTTGTGAATCAATCGCCCATCGTATTCACATCTTCTCAGTCTAAACGGTCTGCAGCATGATCCAGTCCAACGTAATTACGAAGATAATCAGTGAGAGTGGATAGTCATGGTTTATGCCTGTTTCCACCTCAATCTCCTCAGTGAACTTCCCTTTGTGAATCAATATACAGGCGACATCATATTGTAGATGCCGACTGACGCGTGTAATTGTTTGTAGCACCCCACTCTGTGGTGCTAAAATAATTGGCAAATTATTTTGACATCGATGCTGTTGAAAGCCTTTTCAAAGTCGACGAAGTCTAGGTAGGCAGTTGCCTGTCCTTTCAAACCGTTTTCATTGATGAAGCATAGTGTCTCAATTTTGTCAGCGGATTGTTTGATTTCCCTGAATCCAGTCGGTTCCTGCCAAAGGCGTCTTTCAGTCTTTCCAGGATGATGAGGCCTGATGTTTTGTCAAGAGTGGACTACAGCATTACTCCGCACCAGTTCGGGTGAAGGCTTAAATCACATTGCCTTGGGATTTTGACAATACAATCTACTTTCTAATGGTAAAGCACAATTTTTCCTCGCTACACATTCCTCGCTAGTGACGTGAGCATGTCGGCTGACGTGTGTAGGTCATTTTCGAGTGTTTATGGCCACGCTGACCTCCAACTTGATTTTAAGCAACTTTGTGACATTCAAGACTTCCTTTCCTATCGGATGACTGATATTCACTGTCGATTGTGTGATTGCTGGTGGTATTTCTGGACAGGTTGACGGTGGTGATTAATTAAAAAGTCTGTTGAAGTGATTCAACCGGTACTTTTTGTCTCAAGGCTTTCGTTACAAGATTTTTTTAACCTATCTTTTATTGGTCTCACCTGTGTTAATTCCCCCCCCCCCGGGATGTCAACCTGGATATATTATGTAGTGTCGTGAGGACTTTCGTATTTTCAGCCGGCTCTGCTTCAGTTTATATTATGTCGTGAACTTGTCTGTTGCCTCTTCGGAAACTCTTCTTCACTCCTCAGCTCGGTGCACTGCAGATTTTACTGATATTTTCCCTTAGTTGTTCGTCTCTGCAACTTTGTAGTAGATCGGAGTCAGCATCTCCTCTTCTTGATCGTATTTCCAATAAGGTTCGCCTAGAATTTTCGAGATTATGGATATCCTCGGATTTGAACACACTGTCTTCAATTGAGAATTCATTAAGGGGACAGAAATTTGCAGTCTTTTCTCTCCTCATTCATTTCATCAAGTACTTCTGAGTTCACGTTATGCGTTGCTGGAATTATATGCTCCTACACTGCAGTTTTATCATCAATAAGGATTTCGAAGTCGCCGTCAGCTGTGGGTTTTGTCTACTACTGTTTGCATTTGTCTGTAGAGGTTTCCCCATCTCTCTTGGGCTGATTTCTTCGTAGGAATGTGGTACTATGAAATTGTTACTTTCGTTCCTTTTCAGTGGAATCCACCTGTTATTTTTCTGGAGGAGATTAGTTCTCATCTCATCGAAACCTTCGACGTTGTTGGTGACGTCACAATGATTGTGTCATCAGCGTAACCATGGCTGCCATTTATTTGACCTTGGTACACTGCTCACTCTCTCATTAACCGTTTGGGTAATAGAATCGCCTTCTCTTCGATCGCACAGGTTACTAACGCTTCAATATCACATGCTCTCATTCACTTTGCAATATCAGAAGCCTCGCTAACCAGCCTCCAGCAGCATTGCACAGACAATCTGTGTCGCAATGGGTAAATTTCGTTACATCCAGAGAGTGATCACACCGGTCGACTTGCTTCATGAGGCTTTTCGCCCGACGAGGTCATCCATCTTGGAAGTGAGGAGTACTCCTGATTCATTCGAAAGACGAGTGTATGATTTCTGTGCTCTGAAATTTCAGTGGCGATAGTTGCGTGTCGTTTCGCGATGTCTGCCTGAATGTTCTAGTTCTACACTCACCCCTTCATCACTTACAGACTTAAACCAGGCTAGTGAACTGAGCGATATTGTCGCAATATATTATAATACTTTAGATTATTCAAATAATGGAACAAACCGATGGTGGTTCGAATGGTCCTACAATTTCATCGTGAAAGCAAATGAACTCAGATAATTTTTTGAAAATCAAATGACAGAAATCAATTTAATCTGTTTACTGAACGGTCTATATGTCACAGTACGGGGTTCACAGAAAATCAGAATCAGAGATATGACATTTAGAAGAATGGATCAAATTGAGTTGGTTGATATATGTGTCCCAGATATATGGAAAATTCTACTGCCCATACAACAAATAGTAGAAGACAGAGAAAACTATAAAAATCAAATCTCGAAGTCTTGTGACAAAAATTGATATGATTATGAACAATAAATTGTGTTCGAAACGTCATCCAGTAAGTAATACTGTTTCACTGTGTGATACATTTAATAAACAAACTAATATGGAATGAGTTGGTTGACTCCACATTCACAATCAAATGTGATATGTATCCACATATATATATTTATGTGTGTGTGTGCATGTTGGTCTCTCTTTCTGTTTGCTCGGTTAGTCCGTGACCACTTCACTTGTATGAACTTGTCTCCTTAAATAATGTGTATTCTCCTTATATTATATTATATATAATATGAGTGTTTGTTGACAGTCCGTTGCTTGGTGACATATATCCATATATGTTTGTTGGCATGTCTGCTATATTCGCTATGTATAATTGGATCGACACTCCATTATAATTAGCCATTCATGTTAAGACTGTCTAATGATTCTTACCACGCTTGTCTGAATTGTTTATATATATTCGCATTAACAATTTGTGTGAACTACTTTACTTTACAACTACTTGACTTACTTATCACTTTGGTGTGAGACCATTTATTTTCGTCTCCTTGTGTTTGGACAATAGAAGTATCATCGCAAACCTAGTGGTCTTCTGATTTCCGCCTTCTCGCGTCAGGACTATTAATTTCTCGACCAGTCCATAACAATAATTCAGCGACGAGTACACAACAAAGTGTGACTCGAGTTTTCATATACACTGCATCTGAATTTATCCATCTATATTTTATGAACCCCAATGTCGTGAGTAAACCTCCGTATTTGAAGTGCTTTCGTGACTGGTGAAGATTTATAGCTGAGAAGTATACGCCTTAACTATAAAGACAATTTTCTCCCCCAGGAGGAAAATTAGCACACAAAAGAAGGACATATGGAAAATCTGCAGAATATGTTGCTGAAATCTTCCTATACTGAATGTGTGGGTTCTAAGTATATCCCATTGAATTCTACAATCTAATTTTTGTCTTTTCTAGGTTCGCTTGGAGTCCTGTCTTCGATGCTAGCCAGCTTCTTCAGCTAGTTTGTTGGTTTTCCTTTGTAAGTAATCGAGTCTGTGTGACATTGAACATATATCATCCACATGAGAAATCCATATCTTCTAGAGTCTTCATACCACTGGCCTAACGTATTCCTGTCTCCTCGCTACCCAGTCTGATGCATAATCTGGTCACTCCACCACAGCTAAGAATATCATTGGTAATAATAGGCAGTTGGCTTTGTCTTACTCTTGTACTCACTTCGAAGGCGTCACTGAGTTTTCCGTTGTAGATCACTGACACGAGGCATTTTCATATAGCCAGGTGTTGAATGAGGTTGATAAAGATTTGGGCACTGCACGCCGTAGTGTTGAAGCAGATTCCAGATTACTTGTTGGTCAACGCTGTCTGTCGAAAGCCTTTTCGAAATCGATGAAGTTGAGGTAGAAGTTTGACTGCCATTCTATGCTTTGTTCGATGACGATGCGTAGACCTGCAATTTGATCAGCACATGATTTACCTTTCCTGAATCTTGCCAGCTTGTTCTGGTTGATGGAATTCTGCATCCAGTGAATCCTTTATTCTCCTTAGGATGATGCGACTCAGTAATTTATTTGGCGTGGATGAGAGCATTATTTCACGCCAGTTCTTGCAGAGGTATGCGTAAGTCACCCTTCTTTGGCAGCTTGACGAGGTAGCCCATTTTCCAATTGGCAGGCACCTCTCCTTCTTTCCAAATGTTTAGCAGTAATTGAGTGAGAACATCTACTGTAATATCTGGGGCCGCATTCAGTGCTTCGGAAGGAACTCCGTCCGGTCCTGCTGCCTTCCCTGCCGGCGTTCAGTAGCTTGATCGCATTCAAGACTTCTTCTTTTGCTGGAGGAGTGGTGTCCACTGGCATTTCCGTGCGTGCTGCTGTTGGTATTTCTGGGCGAGTTACTGGTGGTGGTTGATTCAAGAGTCCTTTAAAGTGATCAGCCCGTTGTTTGTTCTGTTTCTCCTCTCTGGTGATCAGGTTCCCTTGAGTATCTTTTATTGGTTTCATCATCTGAGTTGATCTCTCTCCGGACAGAAACCTGGTTTTTTGATATAATGTCCTGAGATCTATTTTCCTGTGGCTTATTCACCTTCATTTGCCAGTATGACGTAAGATTGTCTTTTGTCTTTTCCAGCACTCCTCTTCACTTTCTCATTTTGGTGTAGTGTACATTCAGCTCAGCTTCTCCTTCTATTTTGCATCTTTGCATTGAGTCATCTTCTCATTCACCATCCTCCTCTCCTCCATTAGCTTCCAGGTATCCAATGACAGCCATTCCTCTTCCTTTTTCCCAGAACAGTTGTACATGTTTCCTTGAACATCAACTTCAGGGAGTTATTTCCAATGTTCTTCCACACAGGTTTCCTCAGTGATACCACGTAGTGTGTGCAATTTCAATCTGATCTGATTTGTAGCTAAGGCATCCCTTGTAGTTTCGTCCTTCAGTTTTTGAATGTTGAACTTGAACTGTGGTTTGTCTCCATTTGTTTTCAGGGAATTCAGCTTCGCCTTGAAGGTCTTATGAACTAGATGATGGTCTGAGCCCACATCTGCTCCCCTTAACGACTTTGTATCCAGCAGACTAGCTGCGTCTGCACTTCCTTGAGATTGATATGAAATCTATTTGGTTTGTGGTGTGTCCGTCAGACGAAATCCATATTGCTTTGTGTATATCCTTGTGTTTGTATACGCTGCCTCTGATCAACAAATCACTGAAAGCACAGAAGTTTGAGAATAATTCTCCCTCCTCATTCATTTCGCCGAGCCATAGTCTCTCGACCCATGATGAGTTGTCTTCCTGAATTATCTGCTTCCACTTCAGTTCTCACTCATATCGCCCACAATGATTTTGATGTCATCATTTGGGTTGTTGTCTATTAATATTTGTAGTTGTCTGTAAAAATCCTCCTTCTTTTCTTGTTCAGCGTTGTTTGTAACACTGTGCATAGCATTCGATAATTGTGACCTTCTTTCCTTCCTTTTGAGCTAAATCATGCAGTCATGATCCTGCAGGAGGAAATTGGTTCCCACTATATTAGGGCTTTGGCTGCCACTGGAGACATAATTATAGCAACTCAGTGCCTGCATGTGCTCGTGGTTGTCATCAGGGTGACTGGAGTAGAATACCGATCCTCCAGTTGACAATTTTGACAGTCCACATCCATTCCATCTGCTTTCACAGATACCCAGTACTTCTAAGCCATATCTCCGTATCCCTTTGGCTACCTGGGCAGCCTTCCAAGTCTCGTGCATTGTACGGACATTCCGAATACCCATTCTTACTTTTGCTTTCATCAAGAGAAGACATATCGCCTGGCTAACTGGCTTCCCGAAGACTTTCACTAGCCGGTGTGTAATTTCGCCCCCTTGATTTCAGCGTAAAATAAAATGGTTCATTGAATTTTTTTATTCTTAATATACTTTTTGTGTTGAAGTTTTTTTATTGGTTTGATAGGTTAAGTGGTGTAGGGTTACTAGCCCTACGCTCTACACTGCTGCTTTAGCCGGGCTTGGGACAGGCCAAAAGCCTAGCAAGCCAGTTAACTAGGCGAGGTTTCGATACCACATCCTCTTATTTATTTTGGGATCTCAGCAGCCACGCCAAACAGCCTCAAACAACATTGCAGGAATATTCTGTGTCCCCATGGGTATATTTGCTTTCATCCAGAGAGTGGTCACATCGGTTGACCTGCTTCGTGAGGATTCTCATCCAGTGAGGTCATCCATCTTGGAGGGGATGAATATTCCTGATTAATCGACAGATGAGTTTATGATTTCTGTGCCTTGAAATTTCAGTGGCGATAGTAGCGTGTCGTTTCACGATGTCGGCCTGATTGTTCTAGTTCTACACTCACCCCTTCATCACTTACAGACTTAAACCAGGCTAGTGAACTGAGCGATATTGTCGCAATATATTATAATACTTTAGATTATTCAAATAATGGAACAAACCGATGGTGGTTCGAATGGTCCTACAATTTCATCGTGAAAGCAAATGAACTCAGATAATTTTTTGAAAATCAAATGACAGAAATCAATTTAATCTGTTTACTGAACGGTCTATATGTCACAGTACGGGGTTCACAGAAAATCAGAATCAGAGATATGACATTTAGAAGAATGGATCAAATTGAGTTGGTTGATATATGTGTCCCAGATATATGGAAAATTCTACTGCCCATACAACAAATAGTAGAAGACAGAGAAAACTATAAAAATCAAATCTCGAAGTCTTGTGACAAAAATTGATATGATTATGAACAATAAATTGTGTTCGAAACGTCATCCAGTAAGTAATACTGTTTCACTGTGTGATACATTTAATAAACAAACTAATATGGAATGAGTTGGTTGACTCCACATTCACAATCAAATGTGACTTGAGTTTTCATATACACTGCATCTGAATTTATCCATCTACATTTTATCAGGCCCTATGTCGTGAGTAAACCTCCATATTTGAAGTGCTTTCGTGACTGGTGAAGATTTATAGCTGAGAAGTATACGCCTTAACTATAAAGACAATTTTCTCCCCCAGGAGGAAAATTAGCACACAAAAGAAGGACATATGGAAAATCTGCAGAATATGTTGCTGAAATCTTCCTTTACTGAATGTGTGGGTTCTAAGTATATCCCATTGAATTCTACAATCTAATTTTTGTCGGTAAACAATTTCAAAATCATCAAACTAAAGCAACCAGATTTGAAATACTGATAGTATAATCTCAGTTGTTCAATTAAAGGCGTTTGAACAGCAGTTTTCAAATGAGATAGTATAACTATTTTGTCCTTATTCACAATGTCAATTAAACACTATTCGGGAGATTCATCTCAATGACAGATAATGTTGTCCTGGAAGAAAAATACTCAGTACAACTGTCGTCCATAATAAGATATACATGAAAGCGATAATAGAAACACAAACTATGTACAAAAGATGAGTGGAATAAAGACTCGTGATGGTAAGATTTGATGTTCAAGATAAAGGTGGAAGGTGTATTATTTATCTTCAATTTTGACCAAATTTCAACACAGTGGTTCCATATCTACAAGATTTTCCATGTGACTGCACTAGTTGTATCCCATTTACAGACGAACAGTGCTCAATTCTGGAAGAACCTCACTTACATTTGAACTTTCAGCGAAGGTCACACAATTCACCAAATTACAGAAATGTACTATTTCGATATCATTCATTTCTCATGAGATGAATCGCATTCTCATTGATTCAGCCTACATCATTTTGTGTATATAAAGGAGTGCATGAAATGATGGGATTCATACAGCATTACTTCACTATTGTCTTCACATTCGTACTAGAAGAATCGTAAAATGGCTCAGAGTTCCTGGAATATTCTGTTGTTCGTCTGCATCATCAGTTTGGCTGTAGTGGTGCAGTGTGAATATGTTTGTGAGATTATGCCGAATATCACTATGGTAAGTACACAGAGAGAGAGAGAGTATTGAATTTCTAACTGACATTCTCTTCAGAACTTCGGTATTTTGGGCGAACCAGTCGACAAGCGTCAATATGGTGGCAACAGACTCAAATTTATTGTGCATTATGATCACACCATTCAAAGACATCCGTTATTTCCTCGATTCAAGGTAAGACCAATCAATCAATCAACCAATCAAGTGAATTTATAAATGCATGTATTTCTGCCTGAACTTAGTTATGCCTCAAAATCAGCCGACATTCAGTGTATGTCTGTTTTGAGTTGTGTTCATCTTAATGACTAGGATTCGAAGTGAGCTATCATAGTTACTCAGTGAAGTATTTCAACACATTTGTTCCTCCAAATGAATGAAACATGGGTGACAAATTCACATTCAACGACGTTCTCCGACTTTCCACTATCACTTCCTCACAACACTTGCAGTCATAGCTTGATTATTTCAAAATGGCATATATTTCAATCACACTTTACTACATACAAGCTAAAGAAGGAGAGAGAGAGTTCAAATCTGAGTTATTGGAAATCCCTGTACCTTGATTCTGTTTGTGCAATTGTAATCTCGCCTTGTTCTTGACAGTAAACACTGTGCCTCCATGTGTAGTTAAATCGTACCTCATAATTAGTGAAATTATTTCAGTCAGTCCTTCACATAAAGCGTTGTTCTGAAAGACATTTTATGTTATACTGTTATTACTATTTCCTTGATTGAATATTACCTCTTTTCACTTTACTTCGCGAATAGGGTGAAGTCGTTGAACGAGCACTTGATTTCTGGGAAAGAACGCTGAGTGTGAGAAGACCACCAAACAGAAAACTCCTTATTCAAAGGTAGGTAATTGCTCAGTGTGTGTCGTCAGCCGAATTCACTTGTCTATATGTATATCTTCATGGCCATCATAAGTAAAATAAGAGGCCATTCACGTTGTTTCATAAAAGTGTTAATCTATTTATGTACTGATTTCAATATCCGTCAGTTTACAAGTTCGCTTTTCTATATCTCCCTTTGACAGAGGATGCGTTGAACCATACTACTTCACAGATGGACGCACAGGAAAGAAGTTCTGCAAACAACGATGCAAACCTCATGCTAAATGCTATGATCACAGAGTTCCAGATCAATATGCTTCCGTAAGTTTCATCTACTCATTTCATTACTTGGAGTCATCAAGATGGTCATCAAAGATGTGTAGCCTCTTTCGAATAATTCCTTGAGAAGGGACGACGAAGCGACTTCGTGATGTGGATAATGCATGTGGTTGGATAGTGTGGCAACCGAAGGGAAATTCAGTTTATCTCAGATTCGATTAATCAGAAATAAGCAAAGATGTTTACTGCAAATTATGACTGTGATATTGACGATTCTGAGAGCAAAGAAACATTCTGTGACACTCTCTGAATGTTCATCTATTTTCACCATAATATGAATTCTAGGGGGACCAGATTTACATTTATCAATCAATTTGGACATCGTTCTTCAATCAGATAAGAAATAAGCTTACAATTGTGAATATTGAGATCACTAACGTACCCCGTTTCGTGCTGCAGAAAGACAATAATTATGGCTTGACGGAAAATATAAGAAATTCCACAGTATCCAGAGAACACTTTCAAGAACAAATAATGTTTCTGGTCGATAAAATGTTTCGCTATATTCATAAGCTCATTCTCTCAATGCACATAAGTCGTTCAATTTATTGAAAGGCGTTTATTCATTTATTATTACTATTTCTATTCACAGGGATGTGCTCAAGGAACTGGTGGTCACAATATACGAGATGTTTACCAAGACGGGCCAGGATTTGCACCAAATCAGTTTGTGATATTTGTGGAGGCTGCAAATAAAGGAGCTTGTACCAGTGGGTCAACATTGGCATATGCCGGTCCATGTGAAATGCATCCAACAACTGATAGGTAGATTATGTGTACATTAATTATTGAATGCATAATTGTTGTGAATTTGAACTAAGTTAGGCAAACCTCAGTAGATCCCAGTTTCTGCAGGCTGACGAAAACATTCAGTAGACTGTCATATTCATTGTGCAACACCTTGTGTGCTATATTTTGTATGACATCTCGAAATATGGATTATTTGTTTAGGTTTATGGAAGTTATCCAAAATGAATTTCGCCTTTCCTAACAAATTAAGTGGAAAACGGTGGAACGATGGACCACCGGTGTCGATTTTCGCTGGTGTTCTAAAGGAGATATTCGAAGAATGTAAAGTGACCAGAGACTCACTGTCTCGTACTATAGTTGCCTTAAACTACCAGATTACGTGAAATTTCTTGTCTTTTAAGTAACCTTCTCTAAGCAATTTGATAACGTCTGTATGGTTTGATAGTTGTAGAACCCTGTGGGGTGAGCCATACTGACGGAGTATTGATACTTATTTACAAGGTGAGAGTAAGTTTATCTAACCACTGATAATCATGTGGAAACTCCTATTGAGATGATGTAGTATTTCGGTCAGTGAAATCATAATCCATCACCCTCAAGGTAACAAAAGACCTGATTAGGTAAAGCGTTAAGCCAAATATATATATATATATATATATATATATATATATATATATATATATATATATATATATATATAAATATTAGGTGTAAATACTAGGTGGAGCATACACATCAATCATCTCTCCTCATTTCCTTCAGACTCTCTGAGTTATGTTGTATGAGATATTCCTCAATGAGACTGACTTAGATTACACTGGTTAAAATCCGTCTTAGGACAATTACTGATGTCGATGAAATCCTAGAAGCCTTCACCTTTCCACACAGGTCGAAGACTTCACTTGAATGAAACATTTATCCAAAGCAATCTTATATGTATCACACATGTGAAAATTCAACTCACAGTGCACAGTCAATAATCACTCCGAACTCTCCGACATTTCTTTTCCCACTGATATTTTAGACCAATCATGGGAGCAATCAACTTCTGTCCAGCAAAAATGGAAGTCGACGAACCTGGTAAAACGATGTTAGTTGGAACAGCTATTCATGAAATCGGACATGCTTTGGTATGTTACTGTGTATCCATCTCTTCAATGTTATGTCTAGTTGAATGTATTTTGAAGTGAAAACATATTTTAAATGCGAGCCATAAATACAGAATAACCATCTGTTGTAGCAAACACGTGTTTGATGTTTCTCCTCAAACCGATATAAATGTTCACACTTCATTTTCACTAGCAATTTGAGGGCGAGTTTCTTAACTCTGTATTCGTCACGCTACAAACAACAAACACATGCATTTATTCTCATGCATCGCAACATTAACAAGTCCAAGTCTACAATTTAATGCTTGGACATTCTTCCCACCACATCTGAACTTCAGACTTAATATCATTGACCACCTGGAAATGACAATAAAGGAAGCATTTTATTCATTTTTGACAGCTAGCACTTTATCATTAATATTCGGTTCACCAACCCATTCAGAGTAGTCATCATTGAATGAAGATGTGGAAATTCGAGTTGTGTGCCAGTTTGCGTCTGCTTTGTGTGTCAGTCTTTGTGTGTGTGTGTGTGTGTGCCTGAGAGTGTGTTTGCGTGTTAACCACATTCACAATGTAACACGAATCTTTCTGACAATTCTACAGGGATTTGTGAAAACTAGTTTCGCTTTAATGCGTGATGAAAATGGGAATCCAAGAACACCCAGGGACCCTAGAACAGGCAAGCCACGAATGAATCAATTCAGACATTATGAACCAAGGTGAGAAAATTTCGCCATGATTTCATATTGGTAAATAAACACTGGAATAAATCTTCATCGTCTGGTAGAATTTACTGATAAGTATTGAAGCTGATTTCATAAACCGACTATTCCGATTACTCTGTCAGTAAGATGATGACCGATTTCCATATCAAACACCATGTCTGAAAACTAAATAACATGCCGTATTCAACGCAGGACATATATCATCCTTCCAAATATTTCATATTCGAGGTTATATGAACCACAAGTGGGTTTTCTCATAGCGTGGGAGATCTATTTGTTATTATTCTAGCACTCACTTAAGATGTATCCTTTGCACATATTGTCCACAAAGACTGTTCCAATAATTTCGCCCACTGACATAGGCCGCCTTTGAATGCACTGGGGAAACAGGATTTCATCATCAATTTTTAATTCGACCGCCGGAATTTTTAAACACTTCAGTCTCAACACGGAAATACAGGCTCTTCGGGGTTATATCATTGCATAGTTTGTCAAGCATTACTCTCTATAAATTGTAGCTGAGATACTGGTACACTGCGTGTACCCTTGAAAACCAATTCACTGATAATTCGTGTTTATGGTAGCACAAGAGTCGAGATAATAGTTCCCACAGTCAGTATTCTCACGAAGACAATATCATTACAAAATATTTACTTTCTCATTATCATGTAAGGCAAGGAGGTTTCTGAACTGATGCTTATCACATGTGAAGAAAGAATATCAGTGTCACAAAGGAAGATGTAAGTCAGGAGCACACAACGAGTCTTCCCAGTTGATTCTGACATCTTTCATTGTATCACCATCTTTGTCACCATCAACATCACCTTGGTGATACACCTCTCACCACTCGATATCTGAATATCATACGACAACCTTGTCGACTCACTATGTATCATCCAAGACTGCATTGTTTCTAAACGTGATTATTGCATGTTTACACATCCTAATTAATTAAATAAACTCTCCCTCTCACTACTACTACTAATAATAATATTCGATCTCTCTTCCAGTGAAAATACTGTCAGACGAATCAGCCGTCCATGGGTTTCGGCCATAGGAACATTCCGTAAAGCATTCTTATCCTTCGTCACACCCCGTCTACTGGTAAGTATTTTTACTGGATTATCAACTCTGCCTGTTTTGAAACTAGGTGGTTTACGGAGCTTGCTTCTCCACGTAAGTTATATAGCTGGCTTCATTCCCCTCTCTACCAGTCTCAGTCTACTAGATCTCGACGTAGTGTGAGTTCAGAGTGGATGAAACTTAGATGACACGAAATAATTATGACTACAAATATTGTTTGAAAGCGCCCAGTGGAAACCGATATCTCCATTAGTACTGACTGAACCCAACACAGGAGTTAGACGGGATTACTTCGACTTGTATTTATGGTAGAAACCATAATTGACGTCGTTAACCAATGTCAATAGTCATACTTTCAAATGTGTTATGGGTAGCAAGTGAGATAATTTTCAAATATCTTTTCGCACTGTTGAGCTTCCCTGTTGTAGAATACATTACATCATACACACCTTTCATGCTTTCAGGAGGAAGGACGTAGACACTTCAACTGTCCAAATCTCGATGGAATCGACATCGAGAATGAAGGTGGTGAAGGGACAATCGGTACACATTTTGAAAAGAGGGTTGTTGGTGTAAGTCGATTAGTAAATAATCTTCTTAATACTACAGGTATTTGTTTGTATGTACAAAAGAATGAATATCTAATTTCGACAATCACAGTTGGTTCATTGATTCACATGCGTTTAATAAAACCACTCGTTCAAGTCACCATTGGCAATAGGACGAAGTAATTCTCTCTCAGTTAAGGCATATGCAGAAAGCAACGAAGTATTTGTACAGACATTTCTACTTCGTATGACTGGAAATCCAGTCGTCTTCATTTCACGTGTCAAGTCAAATTAGGAGAAGTACTAGAGTGGAGATGGACACTAAGCTGTGAGCATTTCTCGCAAGCTGACTGCATCCTGTTATACGTCACGTGCATCAATATCCTGTAAAGAAAGACTACGGTACCTATGGATACGTGTATGATAGAATAGGGTAAACATACAGTTATATCAACATTCAATGAAGCAACTCAACTAACCATATTGCTTTGTTTTGCGAATTATCACCATCACAGAACAGATCCTCATATACCACCCAAAAGCATAGCCAATTCTACCCGAAGTATTCGTAACAATTAGTGTTGTGATAACTGGGAGTATTCACTTGTCAATATATCATCTTCTCCTCTCCACCTCACACATTCCAGAAATTGACCAAGGCGGTTACAAAACACCACATTGGCTCACTACGACACCAAGTCAATAGAATAAGACAATCAGCTGAGTGTATTTTCAAAACATATTGGAATTATGTTGTGAAGTTTTTGTAATGTGACTTTTAATGAATTATAACAACCACACAACCTGATTTTTCTTGCAGGATGAAATCATGGCAGGTGTAACAGGAGTGAAAGCAGTCACTTCACGACTGACATTAGCTTTCTATCAAGATTCTGGGTAAGTTGACGTAATCAAGCAAATATTTCTCCTTCTACATGTTAGCTTGAATAAGACCAGAGTACAAATGCACCACTTCCTAGTCGACGAATGAATTTTACGGTGGGATCATTTCCATTCAGACCTTGTGTATTGGAATGTGTACGACAATCACTGAATACACTCCACACAGCACACAAATTGTGTCACTCACTTCATTTCTATTAAACTTGACACTACCGAAATTGTAGCAGATAGCCTGTCAAAGCAGACATCACTTATAGTGACAATCAGCTTCTCCGATATCAGACAAGGCAATACACTAGTTATTTGTCTCATTTCGCATACACAGTTTTGAATATCACATGCTTTTGGCTTTGTTTTTGTTTGTTCCAATAACAGCTGGTGGGACGTTGATTACTCACTGGCAGAAAAGTGGGACTACGGAAGGGGACTTGGCTGTGGCTTTGTAATGGAAAGCTGCTACGCGTATATCAACAGAATGAAGCAACAGTAAGATTTCCAATGCATGATGAATGTTGTGATGAATGTGTAAATATATCACTGATTGTTTTCATGTATAGCACACGTGTTTACAATAAATAAGCTGATGTACTTCTGATATTTGTGATATTGTAGGGGAAGAAGTATTGAACCGTATTGTGAAGAACCGAGCTCTTTGATGTGTTATCACAAGAAAGCCTTCGGCATATGTGCAGTTTCCAGGTTCACCAGACATCTTCCTGCACCCGAACAATATTTCAGAGGTATTCCTAACCAAGGAGGCACCACTACACTCACGGAACATTGTCCTATGATTCAGGTAAGCTTTCACTTTCGATACACTTCTCTATCCTTATGTGTGTCAGAATATGAAACAAACGACCTTTCATAAAAGTCCTAGTATAAAAACTAGATAGCGTTTACTTTTTTCGCGAGAAGATGACCGCATCAGTATAGACCACGATAACTCTGACTTTCAATAGAATATACGAATCACGTGACTATGAATCATAATCAAGGAAAATACGTTGTTACAGATGAAACATGATATGGTATTTTGAGTGAATTCAGTGGTGTCTTCATCACACCACGTCGCGATATGTGGTATCCAGAGTTTGAGGAGGAGGAGGAGAGATACGCAATGTGGACTACTGGCTGATATGAGTAGTCGAGAAGCCATTATACCAACTAGTACGCTTCACTTTTCACACTGAGATTGCATATTCAGGAAATAGCCTCCTCACAAATGACTAATACCCCAATATCTTCAACCACTTAAATTATCGACTTCATCATTACGCTTATTTGTAAAGGCGACTGTTGAAATCAGTAACTGAAAATCCTACTACAATCAAGGTTGGATTACTCCATCACTATTAGAATAACTCGGAAATACTGCACAGCTGGTTGCTCTCTCGTCTCAGCTCGATGGCGACTCTACTTAGATTCTCCTTCTAAGTATGTCCGATTTGTGTGACACAAAGTAAGATCCAAGTGTCAGGTGTGCATGTCATTGATTTTCTCTTCCAAATGTACACACAGCTTTTCGATTCACTTAATCAAAGATTTCAGAGGAAGCAGAACATTTCCCATATGCAAAAGAGGTCTCCTATTTCTCTTCCCAATAATAAGGTTAATCATCTCCGTATTCCACAAAACCAACAGTACGATCCTCACAGTCACACGATTAGGTTTCATCGAGGTCTCAATTCACAGAATTGCAGCACTTCATCAGTTTGCGAAACATCCGTACATAAAATCAATCCACATGTTCTCCTCAGCCAAGGATTATTCGATGACATCGTGATTCTGTGTATTTCGTTAATAAAGTGGAATAAATATCGCTTGTCATTCTCCATTTTTCCACTCTCCGAACAACCATGAAGCCGATGAAAACATTCTTCCATGAACCGTTGATGACATATTGCAATCATCATTTGAATAGACAACATAGTAAGTCTACTGAGAGTTTGATTGATTATTCACGTGTTTTCATTGTGTGATATAAAAATATTCGAAATTCCGCTGTAGAAGATGACTGATGGAATTTTCGACTTCCCAAAGTGCATTCACAGTGAATAAGATTCACAAATCGTGTAGTAGTGTAAAGACGCAGTGTTTCATGTTTTCACATTGAGATTTCCAGCATAACTACCACTATTACTGTGAAAATGCAGTGCATATACTAGTCCTGGAATTATTGATTCCTAACATGAAGAAAATTAAAAATTCCAGCCACTAAAAATGTTCGAAACGTAAATTAACAGAGATCCGTTCGCAATAAGAAGATATCTTCCGGGTATTAGACATAACTCATGAAGAACTTCAAATTCGTTTGTGTCTGGAAATCGAACTGAGGACCATGTGCATGTTGACGAGCGTTATACCGCCGCCTGAAACACCGATCCACCAGCGTCGGATAGAGGTGGAATTCAAACAAACAGCCTGTCGGACTGAGAATAAATATCTATAAATTGGTCATTCCATATTGAAAGAAGTAATAACAGAACTGACGCCAGTGAACTAAAGACAGAGAAAAATGCTCATCCTGTTCTAAACAGCGGCGTGTTAAACGAGATCCGTTTTCACGATTCATCACTTTTTTACTTCTATAAATTAACACGCATCAATCTATTAAGTGAGCGAACCAAACAATAAACACAAGTTCCTTCATTTCCCCACCTTCCCTATTCACTCATTCACTTTCCCTTCTTATTTTTCAAAGTGCAAAGAGGAAACATGTTCGGACAGGACTTTGGCAATAATTCAGTATGCGTTAGGCACAGAGGACCTTGGGAAGCCAGGATGAATGGAAGAGTATCAAGAGATCCTCGGGTTTTGGCGACTTGCCATCAGGTATGATTCACCAACAAAATATTAACTCTATTAAATGCATGCAGCACCCACTGATGTCAGAAACGTGTATGCAAGTTATCACCATAATCATTGTCATCCTCAGCATTCATGCAAGAAGTTGAGAAGAGTGCACCGACAGCCAACATCTTCTACATATCATACAGTGATTGAAGCGAACTTCTCACTGGACTCAATCAACACCTCCACTTGAAAGCCAGAAACTTAAATTTAATAGAAAGACGACAACATGGCATATTCCGAGAAATTCCTGAACGTCGTTAGACATAAGATGTGTGAGAGTAAAGTGAATAGTGTTTCGAGTGAAGTCAAGTTGAAATCAACTCCTTAGCAGAAGCTTAGGCGGACAACATCAAGAAGTCTATCACAAGTTTCTGTGAATCGCACCTCCATTCTGACTAATTTTATTCTCCCAACCAGAGGATCATTCGAAATTTCAAGAAGTATAAGTGACGCGTTGACTACTCAGTTATGCATAGATTACTGATTGTCTTGAATCGTGACTTGCCTAACAATTAAATATACTCTTTGACATTCCAATGAAATGTCTGCATTGACTGGAACAGTCAGAAAACTTTGTTAGTGAGATGGAGTGAAATATCTGACATAAGAGGATGTGTGCCTTACAATTTCAAATGAACAGTTAGTGGTGAAATAGTGAGTCATTGTATTCGGATCAACCTGCAATCAACAAACAGATTGATATACATCTAATTTATCAAGCCATGTGAAAGACGTCACATGGATGAAAGACCGCATCTCGAGTTAACAAAATCATCAGTACCAAGTAAACGGACGTACAAAGAGATTAGCAGGAAGTCTCTGGAGACAATCAAGTAAGACTCAGTTGTTCTACTCGTTGAATAATTAGTTTAGTTAAATCTGAACAGCCTGTTCTCAGTATATATTCATACTTTCATTGTGCTCAGTGCATGATAGCTGGGAAATTAATGCAACGTCCATGTTTGTTTAAAAACATTTACAGATTTCGTGTGCTGGAGGTCTGAAAATAATTGTTAATGGCCAACCATTCCCTTGTCAGTCAGGTGTGGCAAGAATACAAACAAACCAGGTTACAGGAGAGGCCATCTGCCCACATCCAAATGAAGTTTGTGGAGTAAGAATAATTTGTGTGAACAATATTGCTACATTATATTTCTATTAAAACTTGTTTGTAGGTTTGTTGAACTGTACACCTTGACAATTCTGCAGACCGTGCGGAAATAACTACCCACTGACTAGTGACACCCGGTATTGACTTGGTTAAACAGACACTAATCATGTGGAACTTTGCCTGTGTCAGTGTTGGCTAGAATGAATTGTTGAATTTTGAACTGTGAAGAGATAATTCACCAATCTGAAAATGAAGAAAGAAATTCTCATCTCATTATTTACAGATAGTGACGTTCAATTTGCAAGTGACCCTCCATCTTCCATAATTCACCCCACATTATCGACAGACGAATGATGTCTCAATAGCCTGAGTGTGTCTCTGATATGACTTATGGCACCTCGGCGCAGGACAGTTGTCAGCGCGTCTGACCAGCTACTGATGCTACTGAAGTTATTTCAAATATTTGTGTCGAGAATGAATGACGGCGACAAGACCAAAACATTCATTCTCAAGTCGTAAATGAAGTAGTGTATGGACGGAATTTTGGTGTTGACTAGCTTATACAGTTGTAGACAGGATTATGCAGGAGACACACTTCATAAATATCTTCTCAGTTGTTTTATGGAATGAAAGTTCCCGAACTTCAAATCTGATCGTCACCTCATTCAGTGATTCAGAGCACATCACTGAAATATGATAAATACTCATTTCTGAAACTGGTGAATTAGTGAACTGTGATCATTTGACATTGAGTTATTAACATGTATTTGCATGGCTGATCAATATGTCTAATCCTCATATTTTTCTCATTCACAGCGTGGGATGAAGTGAGAACTGGCGGACTGCGAAAATAGGCTAACAGTTACTGCAGTAGTCCAGCCAATTCAATTATCCAAGTTGAAGTCACTGTCGTTGTACTGTCTGATGCGATGTACCCAATTAGTTAACTGCTTTTTGTAATCTTCGCTCATTTAATAAATGTTCATTACATAACTCACTTTCTTCTTATCTACAGTTTTATGTCGAATTATAGTGTTAGTAGTAGTAGTAGAAGTAATAGTAGTAGTAGTTGGGAATATTGTGTTCTACTTGAAAATAGAGGTGGAAGTAGGTCAATAATCTTGAGGAACGATGAGTGATTGTTTGTTGATAGTAGTCTTCGAAGTGATTCTCTGCAATTATTATTGTGGCACACAGGTGGAACTATGAAATATTTAAACACTTGTAAAAGCCTTAGGATATAGTTGGCATAAGGAGAATTGTATTGCGTACGTCTGTAGTCATGGTATGTATAACCCTCAAACATCGAAACGTGTATTTGATTGGGGATAGCTATCATTTGTAATTTAACCTCAGGTAACCCGTTCTTGTGTAGGTAAGAACGATATTTTAAGATAAGACTTTTAGAATATTTACTTTGTTTGAGGGACTGAGATCTGCTTGGAGAGTGCTCGATGAAGAGCCGACAATTCACCTAGAATACACTTCTAGTGAGCACTTGGAGAAAGCCCGTACATTGACGCATTCAAACAAGTGTGGTTTCTGTGCAAACGAAACTAGCATAATATGAATTTGCTTATTATTAAGGCTTCCATTGTGTTGCTTATCTCCGTAAAGTGGATGGAATGTAATTTTCACAGTCGACATCGTCTTCTTCCGATCCTTCGCCAAGTGACTGAGGTGAAATTGTCCTTATATAAATATCTAGAGTATTGCAGATGCAACACTACTGAAAGTAAGCTTACTTTCAGTGTAGTTTCCTCAAATCGTCTTTCCAGTGAGTCCACCACCCGAAGACTTTTGGTAGATATTGAAGGCTGTTCAACACTGGATAGATTGGTGGTCAGCAATCCGCTCGTCTTATTCACATTTGGGGTTAGATTGAGTTTCAAAAGTATTCACTGAAGACGGAAACATAGGAGTCGACTTGTACTGGGGAAGGTGAAATGAAAATGAGAATATTCCTACATACTGTACATTTGAGAGGTCGTCACTCCACTCAATTTGCTTTTAACTCATTTCAGCCAAGCCTAAGTGAATATGATCAGTAATAATGTGTTGAGAGCTGGCTGCAAGCCGAAATTGTAGACAGCAATTTACGCCAATGTTCACATCCCGAATCAGGGTCGTGAGAAATACAATAACAAGGATTAACCTTGAGAAAATTACGGGGCAGTCACAGAGGAGTTAACAGGTGGAAGTATGATTCAGAGATATTTGGCATGATTTTCTAGGAAACAGCCACAAAGAGATAACAGAATATTTTCAAGTATTGGTTTTGTAGGGATTTTGTTTTCATTGCATGGAGGATTTAATCATGAGCTGACATCAGCTAGAGAACCACTGGAAAACCCGGGAGTACTGAACGGCTGTTTATCCCTAGTTTAGGACTCTTCAGCAGTCGCGTACACACTTCAACAAAACAACTTACGAACGAGGGTCTTCAGCTTTAACACGTTTGGAGTTATTTTCTACCTAACACTGAGGAAGTTATAGTCTGAGTGCTTGTATATCCAAACTTCAGGTTTGCGAGCTGTACGACCCAGATCGGATCAAATAGGAAATCAAAATGACACCAGCTAACTATACCGCCCTCTTGTGATACCACCAGAGGTGAAGCTTAGAACCTTCAGGTTAATGTGTAAGCTCAAGATTATAAAGTCATTAGGTCGAGAACTAATGATTTATGTACCCAAATATCTTCCACTTTCCAGTGCATGAAGGCGAGCTAACTTCTGATTAGTGACCGGCTTAAAGACGGTTCAAATAATAATAATAAAATTAATAATAATAATAATGTCGTGAATGTTTTGAACGCAAATAATAACGATGATTATAATGATAAAAAAATATTGATAATAAGGTTCATACTATGGGCACTGGGTTTGAGCCTCAGTGGGAACATCATCACTCACTGAGAAATGAAGATGCATCCAGTGACGAGTCGCAAACAGAGGTTGCTTTGCCGCTAACAATAATGTATATAGAAATTTATAAATACCTCTTGATTCTCCCAATAAACAAGTCGTTAGCCCGCCATTGTCTTCTGTCGTTACAACATCAAAGGGACACTTGTCACAACAGTAGTTAAGGAAACACGAGAGTGCAATTTCCAATGGTATTCATGAAATACTCCGTTTTGTGTTACCCAACCTCAACTCATTAACTTGCACTTCGCCAGGAATTTCTACCCGTGATCATCAACGGTTAAATTAGCGATTGGAGGTAGGGAATTCAAATGAACCAGGATAATGTATATTACAGCACGGAATTATAACTTTCCCTGAAATTGACACAGATTGTTTAGTAGACAGGGATGGATGTATCTGTGGTTTGTTACACTACTGTAACTGACCGCGTCAATGAATGTAACTCAAATGTGAGAAGGCTACAGAATAACTTCGTTCATCTTGGTGAGATCAGGCCAGTCGAGCATAACTTCAATTCAACCATTGTTTTGCGACGCTGTTTCACTCAACCATAAATCACAATAACAATATACAGAGAGTTACCATTGTCCGCCCGATTGCACATCATCATGATATTATGGCAATACCTCTTCAATTAGGTTCTGAGTGGCACATCGGGCTTCAACAGGACACCATCATCTCATCCTGTTCTCTGCAATCCTCTTCAGTTGGTTCCATGATTGCTCATAAGTTGCCACCTCCTCCTCAAACGATCTCCTCCATTTCACTTTTAGAAGACCAACTCGCCGTTTCCAACTTGATTGCTACTCGAGTGCCTGGCGCGAGATGCAAATCAACAGTCTTCTCAGCGTGTGCCCGATCCATCTCCATTTATTTCAGCATATTTGTTGAACCATGAGTACTTGGTTGGTTCGTTACCAGAGTTCCTTGCTGCTAATCCTTTCTCACCGGGCCATCTGAACCCCAGTACGGTGACAGCAAGGGCAGTTGTTGATGAGAGTTTGTAGCTTGCCACTGCAAATACTTTCGGTGACGCGCAGAGCAACCCTCTGAACTATATAACAGAAGAAGTAACTGTCTTAACACTAGTATTGAAAATAAGAATCTTATTCTTTATGCTGAGTGCGGTAGATTTCCACCCTGAATTCAGAGCAACGAAGAGCTGTCTTGAGTTTCCGACCTTGATTTTCACATCGTCATCCGTGTCACCGGTAGTTGAAGCAAAGCTGCATAGACAAGTGGCTGGATTGGTTTCCTCCAATTTTTTCCAGTTGACAGTGATTGGCGATCGTTGGTAATGGTTGTATATCTTTGACATCTAAGTCTTCTCCATGTCCCCTTGAAATCCTGTCCTCGCCACTTCTTGTACCAACTTGTTGGTTTTCGTCTGTAGATCTTCGAGTTCGTGTTGCATTAGATATAAATCATCCTCCGAGTCCAGGCTCTCTAAAGTCTACTTATCGGTCCAATACATTCCTGTCCACTAGCTGACCTAGGTCTGCCGCATTCCTGAATTCATCAAAATGAAGAATAGCATCACTGATAGTAAGCAGCCTTGTCTTGTTGCTACCTTCAAATGACATGTGGCGTTTTCATCATACGGCTGTGGGGTGAGGTTGGTAAATATTTGTGTTCTGCAATCCGTAGTGTTCAAGCAGTTTCAAAGATACTGCAGTCGACTCTGTCGGATTTTTCAGAGTCATTTAAGTTGAGTTAGTGATTTGACTGAGATTCTACTTTATCTATGGTTGATGATGATGACGTGTAGTATTGCAGTTTGATCCGAACACGATTTGCTTTTCCTGAATCCAGCTTGTTACGGGTGGAGTTTAGTAGTCAGAGCAACTTTAAGTCCCTCTGGGATGACGCGAACCAAGACTGTGCTTGACGTGGACACGATCATAATTCCACCCCAGTTTTCGCAAGGACCTAAGTCGCCCCTCTTTCGTAGTTTCAAAAGACAGTCTTACTTACAATCAGTAAGCACCTTTCCTACCCTAAACACCTTCTGTAATAGTGGAGTGATCATGCTGGCCGAATTTTCTAGATCCATTTTCGGCGCTTCCGGTGGAATTTTGTCTGATCTTGCTGCATTCCCAACTGGATTTCAGAAGCTATATTGTATTCAAGATTCCTACTTCTGTCAGAGGATTGTTGTTCACTTGCGGTTCTGTGACTGTTGGTGGTGACCGGTTCAAGAGTCCTTTGAAGTGATCAACCCACTGTTTTATTTACTTTACCGCTTTTGTAGTTAGCATCCCTTGAACATCTTTCATTGGTTTCAACTGTGTTGATCCCTTCCTGAATAGTGATATGGCCATCTGATGTAGTGACAGCAGATCCCTCTGAGCTGCGGCCTGTTCTACCTCAGTTGTCAGTGTGCTGTAGAATTGCCTTTTGTCTTTCCCTAGCACTCTTCTTCACTCCTCTGTTCACTGCAATGTAAGTTTAACTCGTCCTCTGTTTTACATCACTGAACTGGATCCTTTTCTGTTTTACCAGCCCCTCTCCACTATTAGCTTTCAGGTGTACGTAGAAAGCTGTTGCTTGTCAAACCTCTTCTTTCTCCGTATGACTGCTAAATCCTGACGATTTTTAATGTTGTATATATTAGAAGATTCATCCCACAGGAACTCTACAACACAGGTGATTTGAAAAAAATTTCAATTGATCCGCGTTGGACAAACAAGAAGTTTATGTAAGTAACTTTGAAAAACAATCGTGAGCCATTACAATGCCTTCTTCCAACTTTGTAGTGACTACTGACAAGTAGCTAGAATTGTTCACAAAATTTTGGTAGCGTTCAAGCATTGAATCTTTGAGGGATTTATTTTAAGCGAGAATCTTCATTATTCGATATCAGGTAGAAAACCGAGCAGCACTGAACAGCTCTTCCACTGTAGTTTTTGACTTGTCAGTAGTATTCACATAGGGGGATCGATTCGGATGAGCAGGTTTCCATCATCAATCGTTGTCATCAGCGTACGTTTATTTTCACACCCCACTTGCAGGACGTGAATGTTGGAAATCCTTTCGTGAGAACGTGAAAACATCCCCCTTTAAATATTTAAATATTCCCATTTTTTAATAATAATAATATTAACAGCTTTATTCCGAACAGTATTTATGGTTCAGGTATTGAATTTTCAGCGTGCATTACAATATACTGCATCTAATTACCTCATAAATTTTATAAGATTTTAAAATCAAAAAGCATTACCCCAAAAAAGAAGATAAATAAAAACAACAGCGTTGCGTTTACATTTTAAACGATACACTACATGATATGAAATATAAAATTGGTGTGTAATAGAATATGAGAACAACAGTGTAATAGTAACGAGGAAAGGAAAACAGAAACTAATGAGACTATTTGTTAGAGTGCTGCAGTAAGTTGATCGTGTCGTACCTAACGTGTTTCTCATCACATAACAGCTGTGCCAGATATGGTATTGTGGAGTTTTTGTACTTGTTAGTCCTAGCATATAGCCTCCTATAGCTGCTTCTTGTTCTACCAGATGAAATTCAAGGAGACAGCTGAGCATAGAGAGGATTCTCGGGGTCTGACAATATTGTATTCGCTAGTTTCTTACATGACATTGTATGTACATCCACAATAGTGTTAACCAGTTGGTTTAACGATATCCCACTTGCCCTACTAACGGCTTTTATTGCCTGCCCTTCTCAGCAAAGCAAACCTTTCTTAAGTAGTCCAGGAAAGATTCATGGGGAGCAGTAAAGAGGGATGGGTAGAATACAAGAATTGACAAACTGAGAAAGCAAAGACTGCTTGGCGGCCTGTTCGAATTTTTGGGACTGCTACCAAAATATCTACATTTTGCATCCAGTCTACTGTTTACCAACATACATTTTTCACATAAATATGAATTCTAACAGAATCATTTACTCTCGTAACTTTATTAATCATTTACGACCAAATGACTTTCATATTCCAAAGAAACCAAGGAGGAAACATCGTAGTGGTTGGCAGAGAGCTCTCAAACGTACACCAATACACTTAACTACGGTCCCCGTCATAATGAACACAAACTGTCGCTCTCTGCCAAATAAGATAATGTACCTACAATCCTTGATGTCAACTGATACGTATCATAACACCGCCATAATCACATTACAAGAAACGTGGTTGCATGAACTGTATGATGACAACCTTATCTCACTAAAGGACTTTATTTTATTTCGTCAAGACCGTCAATGTTGTAATAAGAAAAATGGTGGTGGCGTTGCAACTTTTATTCACTCCAAATGGTCTGTCTCAAATAACGTCTGCTTCACCTTCTCAAATGACTTCATTGACTGTATTACTGTCAAATGTCGCCCCAAACATCTCCCCAAATATAAACAATTCTATATTACAAACATGTACATTTCTCCTAGTTGCTCTCCATCTGATCTATCTAATTTTGCTGATGAATTCACCATGTTTGCTGCTGCCAACTTCGACAACTCTCTATCCGTTATTACTGGAGACTTCAACACATCAGATTGCTCCTTTCTTGAAGCTCTTGGTCACACAAACATAGTCAAATTTCCCACTCGACTTGACAAAACACTCGATCTAGTTTTTACTAATGACGAAGGAGTATATGAAACACGTAGACGTTCACCGATACAAAACTCCGATCACTGCATTGTCCGCGTTTTGCCAAAAATATACAGCAAAACACATATTAAAATCTTCTCACACCTGTCTACGAAAGCACAACAAAGATGCTACACATCTGACAACTTACTCAATCTAAGATGCATGTTAAAAGATACCAACTGGGATCTATTCTATGAAAGTACATTAGATGACTCAATCACCAATATAATGGATTATCTCAAGTTCTGCCTCGACATATGCTGTCCCAAACAAACACTGTTCAAACGCCTCGACCGCTTCTCGTCTCCCCATCTCAAACAACTTCGCAGGCAAAAAGAAATGTTATATAAATGCAAAGACAAGTTAGGACTTAAAAAGATTAATGCTCAAATCAAATCTGAAATCAAAAATCTTAATGCTATCTATAACCAAACACTTTTATCATGCAAATCTCCTAACAGCATGTGGAAACTTTTCAATGAAATTACTGGCAATAGTAAGCGATGTAATGTTTTTCCCTCTTGTGATGTTAATGCTCTTAATCTGTCTTTTATACGCTCTCCTTCTACTATAACCACTTCTAACGTTACCAATCTTGTAGCTGATAACTTCCAGGACTTCAATACTCTCGATGTTTTGAAATGTCTTAAAACTCTTAAGCCCTCACATAGTCTTGGCCCTGATGGCATACCTGCATATGTTCTAAAACAATGTGCAGATGCTTTATGTTCTCCTCTAACTAATATCCTAAATGCTTCTTTCTCCGAAAACGTTGTACCTGTTCCATGGAAAGACATTAAAATAGTCCCTGTCCCTAAACCTGGCAATAGCAAGAACGTAAAGTTCAGACCCATTGCCATCACTTCCCCGTTTCTAAAGCTCATGGAAAAACTAGTACTTCTTAAACTCGAACCCTCCCTTAAAAGCTTCGAAGACCCCAAACAATTTGCCTACAGACAGGGTAGGAGTACTTTAGACGCTGCAGCCGTCTTACACAACAGTATTGTCTCATCATTAGACAAAGGTGCCAAATATGTCCGCTGCACGTTTCTTGACTTCACTTCTGCTTTCGACTCTGTACCTAGAAGTCTCTTGCTAAATAAGCTCTCCATGACACAAACCGAGTCCTGGGTCACTAACTGGTTGCATTCCTACTTTTCAAACAGAATGCAGTACACCGTATACAAAGGGAATCCTCCTCTGCTGTGCTCACTGAAGCTGGTGTCCCCCAAGGTGCTGTACTCTCCCCACTTCTCTTTTCATTCTTCCTACATGACCTACCGTCTTCAAATGACATTAACTTTGTCAAATATGCTGATGACCTAACTGTATCTTTACCTGTCAAATGTCAAAGTGACTGCTCTAAACTAAATGGCTTCTTATCAGAAATTAGCCAATGGTCCAAGGAAAACGGTCTAACCTTAAACCCCTCCAAATGCCAAACAGTTAATTTCACCTTTAGGCATAAATCTGACCTAAACAAACTGGTTAGCACTCACGAGGTGTGCAACATAGATGGCAGTGAAATAGAAACCAAGTCGGAAATTAAATACCTAGGCGTCACTCTATCTTCTGATCTTTCCTGGTCGTCTCATATCTTGACGATTTCCAAGAAAATATACCGTCTTACCTTCTACATCAAGAAGTTAAGACATTCTGGTGTAACCCAACCCTTACTCCTACAATTTGTTAACTCCCGTATTCTGCCTATTATTCTCTATTGCTCCCCCTTAGTCTTTCCTGGGCTATTGAAGAAAGACTATACCTTATTACGTAGGATGTTAAAGGTTGTCAGCAGGGTAAGCAGCTTGCCACTTAGCCAGCTTGTTAATATTCTGGTGGACAGGCATATGGACTCATGTGAAAAATGGGCGAAATCCATTTTATCTGACTCACAACACCCTCTACATTCACAACTCTCCCCATGTATCTCTTCAGGGAAAACAAGAAGCCTATATAGGAAACTATATGCCCGCACTAGTAAGTACAAAAACTCATCCATACCCTACCTAGCTCGTGTTCTGTGCGATAAAGAATGCATTAGGCATGAAACCTTTAACTTATTAAATAGTCAGTAGAACAAATGGATCTCGTCTTTCCAACTCACATCATTTATAGGTACAACGTTTTTCTCTCTCTTCATTCTGTATTTATTTTTGTTATGTGCTGTTTTGTTTCTCTCTTCCTTGCAAACTCTACTTAAAACATTCTTGTTCGTTCTTTCACACTCTGTATATCTCGACCATTTTGCTATCGCTTACGCCAGTAAATATGCTAGTAGTATCTACTTTTTTAACACCTTCAAACACTGTTTAAATTTTGGCTTTGCTACCGACATGCTAATATGTTGTTGTCAAAACTGACTGAGATAACTTTAATCTATGTAGAACTTTATTTATTGTTAATGTACAACTGGATGCAATATTGTAGTAAAATGCTGAGAATTCCATTCTGTATCACAAGTACTGATTTGGAATAAAACTTATCTTATCTATCTTTATGCCAGACTGCCTTGACTTCCTAACGTAAAACGTTAAGCGAAACATTTTTCTAGTGACTAGCAAGATGTTGGAAGACCAGGAAAGATTGGTGGAAAAACTCAGCCCAACGTACTTGACATTAGATGTATTTTCAACCTCTATGCCGTCAATGAGAGTGAGGCCATGTGAGCTAACTAGTTTTTGTAGGTCACGTTTACGTCTGAAAGTGAAGTTGACTACCTGACATTTAGACGGATTCAGCTTAAGGCCATTTGAAGAGGACCACTGACTAATTTCCGACAGAAATTTATTTAATTTGGAACAATCTGACTGGGAGCTGACAGGCATAGAAACAGAGAGGTCATCAGCATACTTAACAAAAGTGGCTACATCACAATGGGACAAATCATGTACGAAAAAAGAAAACAGAAAAGGAGAAAAAACAGCACCTTGAGGAACACTAGCTAAAGTAAGTGAGGTAGTGGAGGACTTTCCATTGTAGACGGTGTACTGCTTCCTATCAGAAAAATAGGAATGCAACCACTTTTTTTCCAACTCAGCCTGTGTTGCAGCAAGCTTACTTAGCAAGAGAGACCTAGGCGCAGAGTCAAATGCTGATGTGTAATCAAGGAAGGCACAGCGAACGTATTTAGCTCCTTTATCTAAACTAGAGACTATACTATGATGTAAGACACCAGCGGTATCTAAGGTACGCCTACTATGTTTATAAGCAAACTGGTTGTGGTCGTTGAAAGGCTTTAAAGAGGGTTCAAGATTAAGTAAAATAAGTCTTTCCATAACTTTCAAAAAAGGTGAGGTAATAGCAATGGGTCTAAACTTAACATTAGGTCCACTTGTTGATTTAGGCACTAGAACGATCTTGATATTTCTCCATGAGTCAGGTATAATACTTTTGGAAAACGATTCGTTCAAAATGTCAGTTAATGGGGAACACAAGATGTCAGCACACTTCTTAAGGATAACAGTAGGAACACCATCAGGACAAAGGGACTGAGTAGGTTTGAGAGACTGAAGACACTTGAGGACATCATTCGTATTAAAGCATGAGAAGCAGTCATTATTTACACTATTAGAGTTAGGAATCATAACATCTGCAGGGATACATATGAAGGATCTATTAAGCATGTCAGCATCTACAGAAATATCATTCATTATAAGAAGAAGACATATAAGCGAACAATATTGTTTTCAATCAGATCTTCTTCAGGTTCAATGTAATTTACATAGATTCATATACAAATATTTTTAACCAATGACGGTGATACTGTGGATCAAACAATAATAATGATAACTGAGTATGTGTGCAGTTTGAATACCATCCACTTTTATTCCTGCATTGTTGAAAATTCTCTTTGAGGTTGGTTTCCAAGGTTCTTTATTTGTATAAAAGTACTACTGACGCTTTCACTCCCTTATCGTTGGCGTTGTCAACATTTTGTGCATGTTTGATATGCCTGTCATCAGTATTATTATTACCATCAGCATTGCTGCCATTGTCATTGTTAACTTTATTTTTACATTTTCCTACACACTTCCTGATTAATTTATCAGAGTACTCATCAATAAGTTTCAAGGCTCCTCTTATATGCCTCACTTCCTGTCTTAAATTTCCTTGATATTACTTAGTTTTTGTGCCCCAATCACTTAGACATTTCCCCAATGCTATTTTTACTGACATAGGGTAGGATGATCCGAAATCCCAATATCCGTTTGAATGTGTCAGTTTTCTGTAAACACTAGTGCTTAACTTCCTATCTTCTTTACTTTTTATTCTACCGTCTAACATTGTGAAGCAATAAGTTGCTTTTTTGGAAAGAGCTATATAGGGCGAACAACTAGACAGCTTAACAAACGCGTTAGTGAGCATCTTCCTTCTTGGTTCGGAAAAAGTCAAATAAAACCTATGAGAAGTTCAATTTTGGCTCATTTGATTGACAGTGGTCACCAAGTGGACAAAAATAGTGCCTTCAAAGTTATCTACCGCATTCCATCGAGTCTTTTGAACGGAATCAGAACCTGTCTTTTGCACTGAGCCGAAGCTATGAGTATTCGGGAGAACAATCCTAGTCTTTTATTGGTGAATGGTGACTAGCAGTGGAATCCACGATGCGCATTTCGCCCTGTTTGCAACTCGTCACTGGATGCATCTTCATTTCTCAGTGAGTGATGATGTTCCCACTGAGGCTCAAACCCAGTGCCCATAGTATGAACCTTATTATCAATATTTTTTTATCATTATAATCATCGTTATTATTTGCGTTCAAAACATTCACGACATTATTATTATTATTAATTTTATTATTATTATTTGAACCGTCTTTAAGCCGGTCACTAATCAGAAGTTAGCTCGCCTTCATGCACTGGAAAGTGGAAGATATTTGGGTACATAAATCATTAGTTCTCGACCTAATGACTTTATAATCTTGAGCTTACACATTAACCTGAAGGTTCTAAGCTTCACCTCTGGTGGTATCACAAGAGGGCGGTATAGTTAGCTGGTGTCATTTTGATTTCCTATTTGATCCGATCTGGGTCGTACAGCTCGCAAACCTGAAGTTTGGATATACAAGCACTCAGACTATAACTTCCTCAGTGTTAGGTAGAAAATAACTCCAAACGTGTTAAAGCTGAAGACCCTCGTTCGTAAGTTGTTTTGTTGAAGTGTGTACGCGACTGCTGAAGAGTCCTAAACTAGGGATAAACAGCCGTTCAGTACTCCCGGGTTTTCCAGTGGTTCTCTAGCTGATGTCAGCTCATGATTAAATCCTCCATGCAATGAAAACAAAATCCCTACAAAACCAATACTTGAAAATATTCTGTTATCTCTTTGTGGCTGTTTCCTAGAAAATCATGCCAAATATCTCTGAATCATACTTCCACCTGTTAACTCCTCTGTGACTGCCCCGTAATTTTCTCAAGGTTAATCCTTGTTATTGTATTTCTCACGACCCTGATTCGGGATGTGAACATTGGCGTAAATTGCTGTCTACAATTTCGGCTTGCAGCCAGCTCTCAACACATTATTACTGATCATATTCACTTAGGCTTGGCTGAAATGAGTTAAAAGCAAATTGAGTGGAGTGACGACCTCTCAAATGTACAGTATGTAGGAATATTCTCATTTTCATTTCACCTTCCCCAGTACAAGTCGACTCCTATGTTTCCGTCTTCAGTGAATACTTTTGAAACTCAATCTAACCCCAAATGTGAATAAGACGAGCGGATTGCTGACCACCAATCTATCCAGTGTTGAACAGCCTTCAATATCTACCAAAAGTCTTCGGGTGGTGGACTCACTGGAAAGACGATTTGAGGAAACTACACTGAAAGTAAGCTTACTTTCAGTAGTGTTGCATCTGCAATACTCTAGATATTTATATAAGGACAATTTCACCTCAGTCACTTGGCGAAGGATCGGAAGAAGACGATGTCGACTGTGAAAATTACATTCCATCCACTTTACGGAGATAAGCAACACAATGGAAGCCTTAATAATAAGCAAATTCATATTATGCTAGTTTCGTTTGCACAGAAACCACACTTGTTTGAATGCGTCAATGTACGGGCTTTCTCCAAGTGCTCACTAGAAGTGTATTCTAGGTGAATTGTCGGCTCTTCATCGAGCACTCTCCAAGCAGATCTCAGTCCCTCAAACAAAGTAAATATTCTAAAAGTCTTATCTTAAAATATCGTTCTTACCTACACAAGAACGGGTTACCTGAGGTTAAATTACAAATGATAGCTATCCCCAATCAAATACACGTTTCGATGTTTGAGGGTTATACATACCATGACTACAGACGTACGCAATACAATTCTCCTTATGCCAACTATATCCTAAGGCTTTTACAAGTGTTTAAATATTTCATAGTTCCACCTGTGTGCCACAATAATAATTGCAGAGAATCACTTCGAAGACTACTATCAACAAACAATCACTCATCGTTCCTCAAGATTATTGACCTACTTCCACCTCTATTTTCAAGTAGAACACAATATTCCCAACTACTACTACTATTACTTCTACTACTACTACTAACACTATAATTCGACATAAAACTGTAGATAAGAAGAAAGTGAGTTATGTAATGAACATTTATTAAATGAGCGAAGATTACAAAAAGCAGTTAACTAATTGGGTACATCGCATCAGACAGTACAACGACAGTGACTTCAACTTGGATAATTGAATTGGCTGGACTACTGCAGTAACTGTTAGCCTATTTTCGCAGTCCGCCAGTTCTCACTTCATCCCACGCTGTGAATGAGAAAAATATGAGGATTAGACATATTGATCAGCCATGCAAATACATGTTAATAACTCAATGTCAAATGATCACAGTTCACTAATTCACCAGTTTCAGAAATGAGTATTTATCATATTTCAGTGATGTGCTCTGAATCACTGAATGAGGTGACGATCAGATTTGAAGTTCGGGAACTTTCATTCCATAAAACAACTGAGAAGATATTTATGAAGTGTGTCTCCTGCATAATCCTGTCTACAACTGTATAAGCTAGTCAACACCAAAATTCCGTCCATACACTACTTCATTTACGACTTGAGAATGAATGTTTTGGTCTTGTCGCCGTCATTCATTCTCGGCACAAATATTTGAAATAACTTCAGTAGCATCAGTAGCTGGTCAGATGCGCTGACAACTGTCCTGCGCCGAGGTGCCATAAGTCATATCAGAGACACACTCAGGCTATTGAGACTGTAGTACCTCTATACCATCCCTAAACATGCTTTTTAATCTAATTTGTATACTTGCATTATATGTGTATACAGACCGATTTTATATATACTTCGCAAATACTTGTCCATTCACTGTTGAATATTACCTTGACACAATTTCGAATTTGACTACTGCTTCAATACATATTCGTAATTTTCGCAAGTGCCTTTTGATTTACGTTGTGGGCGTCGAGTAGCCACAGCGTCTGCGCACATCAATAAGAACGAAGAAATACATAGAATATATGTGTACAGCAGTTTAGTCAGACAACGCACGCAACAAGACTTCATCCGACTGTCGAAAATGTGGGGTGAATTATGGAAGATGGAGGGTCACTTGCAAATTGAACGTCACTATCTGTAAATAATGAGATGAGAATTTCTTTCTTCATTTTCAGATTGGTGAATTATCTCTTCACAGTTCAAAATTCAACAATTCATTCTAGCCAACACTGACACAGGCAAAGTTCCACATGATTAGTGTCTGTTTAACCAAGTCAATACCGGGTGTCACTAGTCAGTGGGTAGTTATTTCCGCACGGTCTGCAGAATTGTCAAGGTGTACAGTTCAACAAACCTACAAACAAGTTTTAATAGAAATATAATGTAGCAATATTGTTCACACAAATTATTCTTACTCCACAAACTTCATTTGGATGTGGGCAGATGGCCTCTCCTGTAACCTGGTTTGTTTGTATTCTTGCCACACCTGACTGACAAGGGAATGGTTGGCCATTAACAATTATTTTCAGACCTCCAGCACACGAAATCTGTAAATGTTTTTAAACAAACATGGACGTTGCATTAATTTCCCAGCTATCATGCACTGAGCACAATGAAAGTATGAATATATACTGAGAACAGGCTGTTCAGATTTAACTAAACTAATTATTCAACGAGTAGAACAACTGAGTCTTACTTGATTGTCTCCAGAGACTTCCTGCTAATCTCTTTGTACGTCCGTTTACTTGGTACTGATGATTTTGTTAACTCGAGATGCGGTCTTTCATCCATGTGACGCCTTTCACATGGCTTGATAAATTAGATGTATATCAATCTGTTTGTTGATTGCAGGTTGATCCGAATACAATGACTCACTATTTCACCACTAACTGTTCATTTGAAATTGTAAGGCACACATCCTCTTATGTCAGATATTTCACTCCATCTCACTAACAAAGTTTTCTGACTGTTCCAGTCAATGCAAACATTTCATTGGAATGTCAAAGAGTATATTTAATTGTTAGGCAAGTCACGATTCAAGACAATCAGTAATCTATGCATAACTGAGTAGTCAACGCGTCACTTATACTTCTTGAAATTTCGAATGATCCTCTGGTTGGGAGAATAAAATTAGTCAGAATGGAGGTGCGATTCACAGAAACTTGTGATAGACTTCTTGATGTTGTCCGCCTAAGCTTCTGCTAAGGAGTTGATTTCAACTTGACTTCACTCGAAACACTATTCACTTTACTCTCACACATCTTATGTCTAACGACGTTCAGGAATTTCTCGGAATATGCCATGTTGTCGTCTTTCTATTAAATTTAAGTTTCTGGCTTTCAAGTGGAGGTGTTGATTGAGTCCAGTGAGAAGTTCGCTTCAATCACTGTATGATATGTAGAAGATGTTGGCTGTCGGTGCACTCTTCTCAACTTCTTGCATGAATGCTGAGGATGACAATGATTATGGTGATAACTTGCATACACGTTTCTGACATCAGTGGGTGCTGCATGCATTTAATAGAGTTAATATTTTGTTGGTGAATCATACCTGATGGCAAGTCGCCAAAACCCGAGGATCTCTTGATACTCTTCCATTCATCCTGGCTTCCCAAGGTCCTCTGTGCCTAACGCATACTGAATTATTGCCAAAGTCCTGTCCGAACATGTTTCCTCTTTGCACTTTGAAAAATAAGAAGGGAAAGTGAATGAGTGAATAGGGAAGGTGGGGAAATGAAGGAACTTGTGTTTATTGTTTGGTTCGCTCACTTAATAGATTGATGTGTGTTAATTTATAGAAGTAAAAAAGTGATGAATCGTGAAAACGGATCTCGTTTAACACGCCGCTGTTTAGAACAGGATGAGCATTTTTCTCTGTCTTTAGTTAGGGTTCTTCATGAGTTATGTCTAATACCCGGAAGATATCTTCTTGGTTCAAACGGATCTCTGTTAATTTACGTTTCGAAAGCTTTTGTGGCTGAAATTTGTAATTTCCTTCAGGGTTGAAACCAGTCATTCCAGAATTCATATATGAACTGCATTTTCACAGTAATAGTGGTAGTTATGCTGGAAATCTCAATGTGAAAACATGAAACACTGCGTCTTTACACTACTACACGATTTGTGAATCTTATTCACTGTGAATGCACTTTGGGAAGTCGAAAATTCCATCAGTCATCTTCTACAGCGGAATTTCGAATATTTTTATATCACACAATGAAAACACGTGAATAATCAATCAAACTCTCAGTAGACTTACTATGTTGTCTATTCAAATGATGATTGCAATATGTCATCAACGGTTCATGGAAGAATGTTTTCATCGGCTTCATGGTTGTTCGGAGAGTGGAAAAATGGAGAATGACAAGCGATATTTATTCCACTTTATTAACGAAATACACAGAATCACGATGTCATCGAATAATCCTTGGCTGAGGAGAACATGTGGATTGATTTTATGTACGGATGTTTCGCAAACTGATGAAGTGCTGCAATTCTGTGAATTGAGACCTCGATGAAACCTAATCGTGTGACTGTGAGGATCGTACTGTTGGTTTTGTGGAATACGGAGATGATTAACCTTATTATTGGGAAGAGAAATAGGAGACCTCTTTTGCATATGGGAAATGTTCTGCTTCCTCTGAAATCTTTGATTAAGTGAATCGAAAAGCTGTGTGTACATTTGGAAGAGAAAATCAATGACATGCACACCTGACACTTGGATCTTACTTTGTGTCACACAAATCGGAC
Source organism: Trichobilharzia regenti (assembly GCA_944472135.2). Taxonomy (NCBI): domain Eukaryota; kingdom Metazoa; phylum Platyhelminthes; class Trematoda; order Strigeidida; family Schistosomatidae; genus Trichobilharzia; species Trichobilharzia regenti. Next base: position 20,582,362 of record OX235265.1, on the reverse strand, counting down.
ATACTTAGAAGGAGAATCTAAGTAGAGTCGCCATCGAGCTGAGACGAGAGAGCAACCAGCTGTGCAGTATTTCCGAGTTATTCTAATAGTGATGGAGTAATCCAACCTTGATTGTAGTAGGATTTTCAGTTACTGATTTCAACAGTCGCCTTTACAAATAAGCGTAATGATGAAGTCGATAATTTAAGTGGTTGAAGATATTGGGGTATTAGTCATTTGTGAGGAGGCTATTTCCTGAATATGCAATCTCAGTGTGAAAAGTGAAGCGTACTAGTTGGTATAATGGCTTCTCGACTACTCATATCAGCCAGTAGTCCACATTGCGTATCTCTCCTCCTCCTCCTCAAACTCTGGATACCACATATCGCGACGTGGTGTGATGAAGACACCACTGAATTCACTCAAAATACCATATCATGTTTCATCTGTAACAACGTATTTTCCTTGATTATGATTCATAGTCACGTGATTCGTATATTCTATTGAAAGTCAGAGTTATCGTGGTCTATACTGATGCGGTCATCTTCTCGCGAAAAAAGTAAACGCTATCTAGTTTTTATACTAGGACTTTTATGAAAGGTCGTTTGTTTCATATTCTGACACACATAAGGATAGAGAAGTGTATCGAAAGTGAAAGCTTACCTGAATCATAGGACAATGTTCCGTGAGTGTAGTGGTGCCTCCTTGGTTAGGAATACCTCTGAAATATTGTTCGGGTGCAGGAAGATGTCTGGTGAACCTGGAAACTGCACATATGCCGAAGGCTTTCTTGTGATAACACATCAAATAGCTTGGTTCTTCACAATACGGTTCAATACTTCTTCCCCTACAATATCACAAATATCAGAAGTACATCAGCTTGTTTATTGTAAACACGTGTGCTATACATGAAAACAATCAGTGATATATTTACACATTCATCACAACATTCATGATGCATTGAAAATCTTACTGTTGCTTCATTCTGTTGATATACGCGTAGCAGCTTTCCATTACAAAGCTACAGCCAAGTCCCCTTCCGTAGTCCCACTTTTCTGCGAGTGAGTAATCAACGTCCCACCAGCTGTTATTGGAACAAACAAAAACAAAGCCGAAAGCATGTGATATTCAAAACTGTGTATGCGAAATGAGACAAATAACTAGTGTATTGCCTTGTCTGATATCGGAGAAGCTGATTGTCACTATAAGTGATGTCTGCTTTGACAGGCTATCTGCTGCAATTTCGGTAGTGTCAAGTTTAATAGAAATGAAGTGAGTGAGACAATTTGTGTGCTGTGTGGAGTGTATTCAGTGATTGTCACACACATTCCAATAGACAAGGTCTGAATGGAAATGATCCCACCGTAAAATTTATTCGTCGACTAAGAAGTGGTGCATTTGTACTCTGGTCTTATTCAAGCTAACATGTAGAAGGAGAAATATTTGCTTGATTACGTCGACTTACCCAGAATCTTGATAGAAAGCTAATGTCAGTCGTGAAGTGACTGCTTTCACTCCTGTTACACCTGCCATGATTTCATCCTGCAAGAAAAATCAGGTTGTGTGGTTGTTATAATTCATTAAAAGTCACATTTAGAAAAACTTCACAACATAATTCCAATATATTTTGAAAATACACTCAGCTGATTGTCTTATTCTATTGACTTGGTGTCGTAGTGAGCCAATGTGGTGTTTTGTAACCGCCTTGGTCAATTTCTCGAATGTGTGAGGTGGAGAGGAGAAGATGAAATATTGACAATTGAATACTCCCAGTTATCACAACACTAATTGTTACGAATACTTCGGGTAGGATTATCTATGGTGCTTGGTTGTGAATAAAGATCTCTTCTGTGATAATGTGAATTCGCAAAGCAAGCTTACATGTTTTGTTAATTTGCTTCATTGAATGTTGACATAACTGTGTGTTTACCCTATTCTGTCATACACGTATCTATTGGTGCCGTAGTCTTTCTTTACAGGATATTGATGTGTGTGGCGTGTTACAGGATGCAGTCAGCTTGCAAGGCATGCTCCCGCTTAGTGTCCATCTCCAATCTAGTTCCTTTCCTTCTGTGATCTGACACGTGAATTGGAGATGACTAAATTTCCAATCACACGAAGTAGAAATGTCTGTACAAATACTTCGTTGCTTTCTGCATATCCCTTAACTGAGAGAGAATTACTTCGTCCCACTGCCAATGGTGACTCAAACCAGTGATATTACTAAATGCATGTGAATTAATGAACCAACTGTGATTGTCGAAATTAGATATTCATCCCTTTGTACATACAAACAAATACCTGTAGTATTAGGAAGATTATTTACTAATCGACTTACACCAACAACCCTCTTTTCAAAATGTGTACCGATTGTCCCTTCACCACCTTCGTTCTCGATGTCGATTCCATCGAGATTTGGACAGTTGAAGTGTCTACGTCCTTCCTCCTGAAAGCATGAAAGGTGTGTATGATGTAATGTATTCTACAACAGGGAAGCTCAACAGTGCGAAAAGATATTTGAAAATTATCTCACTTGCTACCCATAACACATTTGAAAGTATGACTATTGACATTGGTTAACGACGTCCATTATGGTTTCTACCATAAATAAAAGTCGAAGTAATCCCATCTGACTCCCGTGTTAGGTTAAATCATTACAGATGGAGATATCGGTTTCCACTGGGCGCTTTCAAACAATATTTGTAGTCATAATTATTTCGTGTCATCTAAGTTTCATCCACTCTGAACTCACACTACGTCGAGATCTAGTAGACTGAGACTGGTAGAGAGAGACATGAAGCCAGCTAGATTACCTACATGGAGAAGCAAGCTCCGTAAACCACCTAGTTTCAAAACAGGCAGAGTTGATAATCCAGTAAAAATACTTACCAGTAGACGGGGTGTGACGAAGGATAAGAATGCTTTACGGAATGTTCCTATGGCCGAAACCCATGGACGGCTGATTCGTCTGACAGTATTTTCACTGGAAGAGAGATCGAATATTATTATTAGTAGTAGTAGTGAGAGGGAGAGTTTATTTAATTAATTAGGATGTGTAAACATGCAATAATCACGTTTAGAAACAATGCAGTCTTGGATGATACATAGTGAGTCGACAAGGTTGTCGTATGATATTCAGATATCGAGTGGTGAGAGGTGTATCACCAAGGTGATGTTGATGGTGACAAAGATGGTGATACAATGAAAGATGTCAGAATCAACTGGGAAGACTCGTTGTGTGCTCCTGACTTACATCTTCCTTTGTGACACTGATATTCTTTCTTCACATGTGATAAGCATCAGTTCAGAAACCTCCTTGCCTTACATGATAATGAGAAAGTAAATATTTTGTAATGATATTGTCTTCGTGAGAATACTGACTGTGGGAACTATTATCTCGACTCTTGTGCTACCATAAACACGAATTATCAGTGAATTGGTTTTCAAGGGTACACGCAGTGTACCAGTATCTCAGCTACAATTTATAGAGAGTAATGCTTGACAAACTATGCAATGATATAACCCCGAAGAGCCTGTATTTCCGTGTTGAGACTGAAGTGTTTAAAAATTCCGGCGGTCGAATTAAAAATTGATGATGAAATCCTGTTTCCCCAGTGCATTCAAAGGCGGCCTATGTCAGTGGGCGAAATTATTGGAACAGTCTTTGTGGACAATATGTGCAAAGGATACATCTTAAGTGAGTGCTAGAATAATAACAAATAGATCTCCCACGCTATGAGAAAACCCACTTGTGGTTCATATAACCTCGAATATGAAATATTTGGAAGGATGATATATGTCCTGCGTTGAATACGGCATGTTATTTAGTTTTCAGACATGGTGTTTGATATGGAAATCGGTCATCATCTTACTGACAGAGTAATCGGAATAGTCGGTTTATGAAATCAGCTTCAATACTTATCAGTAAATTCTACCAGACGATGAAGATTTATTCCAGTGTTTATTTACCAATATGAAATCATGGCGAAATTTTCTCACCTTGGTTCATAATGTCTGAATTGATTCATTCGTGGCTTGCCTGTTCTAGGGTCCCTGGGTGTTCTTGGATTCCCATTTTCATCACGCATTAAAGCGAAACTAGTTTTCACAAATCCCTGTAGAATTGTCAGAAAGATTCGTGTTACATTGTGAATGTGGTTAACACGCAAACACACTCTCAGGCACACACACACACACACACACAAAGACTGACACACAAAGCAGACGCAAACTGGCACACAACTCGAATTTCCACATCTTCATTCAATGATGACTACTCTGAATGGGTTGGTGAACCGAATATTAATGATAAAGTGCTAGCTGTCAAAAATGAATAAAATGCTTCCTTTATTGTCATTTCCAGGTGGTCAATGATATTAAGTCTGAAGTTCAGATGTGGTGGGAAGAATGTCCAAGCATTAAATTGTAGACTTGGACTTGTTAATGTTGCGATGCATGAGAATAAATGCATGTGTTTGTTGTTTGTAGCGTGACGAATACAGAGTTAAGAAACTCGCCCTCAAATTGCTAGTGAAAATGAAGTGTGAACATTTATATCGGTTTGAGGAGAAACATCAAACACGTGTTTGCTACAACAGATGGTTATTCTGTATTTATGGCTCGCATTTAAAATATGTTTTCACTTCAAAATACATTCAACTAAACATAACATTGAAGAGATGGATACACAGTAACATACCAAAGCATGTCCGATTTCATGAATAGCTGTTCCAACTAACATCGTTTTACCAGGTTCGTCGACTTCCATTTTTGCTGGACAGAAGTTGATTGCTCCCATAATTGGTCTAAAATATCAGTGGGAAAAGAAATGTCGGAGAGTTCGGAGTGATTATTGACTGTGCATTGTGAGTTGAATTTTCACATGTGGGATACATAAGATTGTTTTGGATGAATATTTCACGGAAGTGAAGTCTTCGACCTGTGTAGAAAGGTGAAGGCTTAGAGGATTTCACCGACATCAGTAATTGTCCTAAGACGGATTTTAACCAGTGTAATCTAAGTCAGTCTCATTGAGGAATATCTCATACAACATAACTCAGAGAGTCTGAAGGAAATGAGGAGAGATGATTGATGAGTATGCTCCACCTAGTGTTTTCACCTAATGAATATATATATACGTACTCATCTGACGTAAGAGTTTTCTTAGATGACTTCAATATATTTTCCCATTTTTGGCTTAACGCTTTACCTAATCAGGTCTTTTGTTACCTTGAGGGTGATGGATTATGATTTCACTGACCGAAATACTACATCATCTCAATAGGAGTTTCCACATGATTATCAGTGGTTAGATAAACTTACTCTCACCTTGTAAATAAGTATCAATACTCCGTCAGTATGGCTCACCCCACAGGGTTCTACAACTATCAAACCATACAGACGTTATCAAATTGCTTAGAGAAGGTTACTTAAAAGACAAGAAATTTCACGTAATCTGGTAGTTTAAGGCAACTATAGTACGAGACAGTGAGTCTCTGGTCACTTTACATTCTTCGAATATCTCCTTTAGAACACCAGCGAAAATCGACACCGGTGGTCCATCGTTCCACCGTTTTCCACTTAATTTGTTAGGAAAGGCGAAATTCATTTTGGATAACTTCCATAAACCTAAACAAATAATCCATATTTCGAGATGTCATACAAAATATAGCACACAAGGTGTTGCACAATGAATATGACAGTCTACTGAATGTTTTCGTCAGCCTGCAGAAACTGGGATCTACTGAGGTTTGCCTAACTTAGTTCAAATTCACAACAATTATGCATTCAATAATTAATGTACACATAATCTACCTATCAGTTGTTGGATGCATTTCACATGGACCGGCATATGCCAATGTTGACCCACTGGTACAAGCTCCTTTATTTGCAGCCTCCACAAATATCACAAACTGATTTGGTGCAAATCCTGGCCCGTCTTGGTAAACATCTCGTATATTGTGACCACCAGTTCCTTGAGCACATCCCTGTGAATAGAAATAGTAATAATAAATGAATAAACGCCTTTCAATAAATTGAACGACTTATGTGCATTGAGAGAATGAGCTTATGAATATAGCGAAACATTTTATCGACCAGAAACATTATTTGTTCTTGAAAGTGTTCTCTGGATACTGTGGAATTTCTTATATTTTCCGTCAAGCCATAATTATTGTCTTTCTGCAGCACGAAACGGGGTACGTTAGTGATCTCAATATTCACAATTGTAAGCTTATTTCTTATCTGATTGAAGAACGATGTCCAAATTGATTGATAAATGTAAATCTGGTCCCCCTAGAATTCATATTATGGTGAAAATAGATGAACATTCAGAGAGTGTCACAGAATGTTTCTTTGCTCTCAGAATCGTCAATATCACAGTCATAATTTGCAGTAAACATCTTTGCTTATTTCTGATTAATCGAATCTGAGATAAACTGAATTTCCCTTCGGTTGCCACACTATCCAACCACATGCATTATCCACATCACGAAGTCGCTTCGTCGTCCCTTCTCAAGGAATTATTCGAAAGAGGCTACACATCTTTGATGACCATCTTGATGACTCCAAGTAATGAAATGAGTAGATGAAACTTACGGAAGCATATTGATCTGGAACTCTGTGATCATAGCATTTAGCATGAGGTTTGCATCGTTGTTTGCAGAACTTCTTTCCTGTGCGTCCATCTGTGAAGTAGTATGGTTCAACGCATCCTCTGTCAAAGGGAGATATAGAAAAGCGAACTTGTAAACTGACGGATATTGAAATCAGTACATAAATAGATTAACACTTTTATGAAACAACGTGAATGGCCTCTTATTTTACTTATGATGGCCATGAAGATATACATATAGACAAGTGAATTCGGCTGACGACACACACTGAGCAATTACCTACCTTTGAATAAGGAGTTTTCTGTTTGGTGGTCTTCTCACACTCAGCGTTCTTTCCCAGAAATCAAGTGCTCGTTCAACGACTTCACCCTATTCGCGAAGTAAAGTGAAAAGAGGTAATATTCAATCAAGGAAATAGTAATAACAGTATAACATAAAATGTCTTTCAGAACAACGCTTTATATGAAAGACTGACTGAAATAATTTCACTAATTATGAGGTACGATTTAACTACACATGGAGGCACAGTGTTTACTGTCAAGAACAAGGCGAGATTACAATTGCACAAACAGAATCAAGGTACAGGGATTTCCAATAACTCAGATTTGAACTCTCTCTCTCCTTCTTTAGCTTGTATGTAGTAAAGTGTGATTGAAATATACGCCATTTTGAAATAATCAAGCTATGACTGCAAGTGTAGTCAGGAAGTGATAGTAGAAAGTCGGAGAACGTAGTTGAATGTGAATTTGACACCCATGTTTCATTCATTTGGAGGAACAAATGTGTTGAAATACTTCACTCAGAAACTTGGATAGCTCACTTCAAATCCTAGTCATTAAGATGAACACAACTCAAAACAGACATACACTGAATGTCGGCTGATTTTGAGGCATAACTAAGTTCAGACAGAAATACATGCATTTATAAATTCACTTGATTGGTTGATTGATTGGTCTTACCTTGAATCGAGGAAATAACGGATGTCTTTGAATGGTGTGATCATAATGCACAATAAATTTGAGTCTGTTCCCACCATATTGACGCTTGTCGACTGGTTCGCCCAAAATACCGAAGTTCTGAAGAGAATGTCAGTTAGCAATTCAATATTCTCTCTCTCTGTGTGTGTGTACTTACCATAGTTATATTCGGCATAATCTCACAAACATATTCACACTGCACCACTACAGCCAAACTGATGATGCAGACGAACAACAGAATATTCCTGGAACTCTGAGCCATTTTACGGTTCTTCTGGTGAGAGTGTGAAGACAATAGTGAAGTAATGCTGTATGAATCCCATCATTTCATGCACTTCTTTATATACACAAAACGATGTAGGCTGGATCAATGAGAATTCAATTTATCTCATGAGAAGTGAATGATATCGAAATAGTACATTTCTGTAATTTGGTGAATTGTGTGACCTTCGCTGAAAGTTCAAATGTAAGTGAGGTTCTTCCAGAATTGAGCACTCTTCGTCTGTAAATGGGATACAAATAGTGCAGTCACATGGCCAATCTTGTAGACATGGAACCATTGTGCTCAAATTTGGTCAAAAGAGAAGGAAAATTATGCAGCTTCCACTTTTATCTGGGACATCAAATTTTACCGTCACGAATCTTTATTTCACTCATTTCTTTTACATGAGCTGTCTTTCAATATCATCTATTTTCACCGTGGTTCATGTTTTACTATTCATGACAGTCTGTTTTTGTTCAGTCGTGTGCAGTTACGTGATACTGAAGTGAAATGATCGAGTCAGTAAATTTTAGCTGAGATTTCATGAATTCTGGTTTTCTGTTTCTTCGTTATACTGTTAGCTTGAAACGTCGGAATGTCGATTAAATAAACATTGTTCTGTTTCTCATTCACTGATAAATATAAATCTATAATAACAATGAACATCATGTATCGGATGCCAAAGTAATTTCATACCATATTCTTTACTTTGTTTTGACATTTTCACTCCAAATCTCAATGTCACTTGAGATATTCTGAAACATGGGATTCCTTATCAATGCAGCACCTGTGCAGCATAACATTTATACTGTCAGGACAACATCTTCCAATTAATGTTAAATTGACATTATGCATAAGGGAAAAATAGTTAGACGATCCCACTTGAAAACTACTCAAACGCCTTGTAGTGAACAATTGAGGTGATACTATCAAGATTTCGAATTTGGTTGCTTCAGCCTGATGATTTTGAAATTGTAAACCGATAAAAATTAGATTGTAGAATTCAATGGGATATACTTAGAACACACACATTCAGTATAGGAAGATTTCGACAAGATATTCTGCAGATTTTCCATATGTCCTTCTTTTGTGTGCTAATTTTCCTCCTAGGAGAAAATTGTCTTTATAATCAAGGCGTATACTTCTCAGCTATAAATCTTCACCAGTCAAGAAAGCACTTCAAATACGGAGGTTTACTCACGACATTGGGGTTCATAAAATATAGATGGATAAATTCAGATGCAGTGTATATGAAAACTCGAGTCACATTTGATTGTGAATGTGGAGTCAAACAACTCATTCCATATTAGTTTGTTTATTAAATGTATCACACAGTCAGTGAAACAGTATTACTTACTGGATGACGTTTCGAACACAATTTATTGTTCATAATCATATCAATTTTTGTCACACGACTTCAAGATTTGATTTTTATAGTTTTCTCTGTCTTCTACTATTTGTTGTATGGGCAGTAGAATTTTCCATATATCTGGGACACATATATCAACCAACTCAATTTGATCCATTCTTCTAAATGTCATATCTCTGATTCTGATTTTCTGTGAACCCCTTACTGTGACATACAGACTGTTCAGTAAACAGATTAAATTCATTTCTGTCATTTGATTTTCAAAAATTATCTCTGTTCATTTGCTTTCAGGATGAAATTGTAGGACTATTCGGACCACCGTTGGTTTGTTTCATTATTCGAAGAATTTAAAGAATAATTATATATTGTGACAACGCTTCTAAGGGAGGAAAGACTGAGTGTAGAACTACAACACTCCAGCCGACGCCGAAAAACAACATGCAAATATTGCTACTAAAATTTAAAAGCGAAAATATCATAAATTCATCTGTCGATTGAATCAGGAATATTCATCACCTCCAAGATGGATGACCTCACTGGATGAGAACCCTCACGAAGCAGGTCAACTGATGTGACCACTCTCTGGATGAAAGCAAATATACCCATGGGGACACAGAATGTTCCTGCAATGTTGTTTGAGGCTGTTTGGCGTGGCTGCTGAGATCACAAAATAAATAAGAGGATGTGGTATCGAAACCTCGCCTAGTTAACTGGCTTGCTAGGCTTTTGGCCTGTCCCAAGCCAGGCTAAAGCAGCAGTGTAGAGCGTAGGGCTAGTAACCCTACACCACTTAACCTGTCAAACCAGTAAAAAAACTTCAAGACAAAAAGTATATTAAAAATAAAAAAAATCAATGAACCATTTTATTTTAAGCTGAAATCAAGGGGGCGAAATTACACACCGGCTGGTGAAAGTCTTCGGGAGGCCAGTCAGCCAGCCGATATGTCTTCTCTTGATGAAAGCAAGAGTAAGAATGGGTATTTGGGATGTCCGTACAATGAACGAGACTGGGAGGGCTGCCTAGGTAGCCAAAGGGATATGGAGATATGGCTTAGAAGTACTGGGTATCTGTGAAAGCAGATGGAATGGATGTGGACTGTCAAAATTGTCAACTGGAGGATCGGTATTCTACTCCAGTCACCCTGATGACAACCACGAGCACATGCAGGCACTGAGTTGCTATAATTATGTCTCCAGTGGCAGCCAAAGCCCTAATATAGTGGGAACCAATTTCCTCCTGCAGGATCATGACTGCATGATTTAGCTCAAAAGGAAGGAAAGAAGGTCACAATTATCGAATGCTATCCACAGTGCTACAAACAACGCTGAACAAGAAAAGAAGGAGGATTTTTACACATAACTACAAATATTAATAGACAACAACCCAAATGATGACATCAAAATCATTGTGGGCGATATGAGTGAGAACTGAAGTGGGAGCAGATAATTCAGGAAGACAACTCATCATGGGTCGAGAGACTATGGCTCGGCGAAATGAATGGAGGGAGAATTATTCTCAAACTTCTGTGCTTTCAGTGATTTGTTGATCATAGGCAGCGTATACCAACACAAGGATATACACAAAGCAATATGGATTTCGCCTGACGGATACACCGCAAACCAAATAGATTTCATATCAATCTCAAGGAAGTGCAGACGCAGCTAGTCTGCTGGATACAAAGTCGTTAAGGGGAGCAGATATGGGCTCAGACCATCATCTAGTTCATAAGACCTTCAAGGCGAAGCTGAATTCCCTGAAAACAAATGGAGACAAACCACAATTCAAGTTCAACATTCAAAAACTGAAGGACGAAACTACAAGGGATGCCTTAGCTACAAATCAGATCAGAGTGAAATCGCACACACTACGTGGCATCACTGAGGAAACCTGTGTGGAAGAACATCGGAAATAACTCCCTGAAGTTGATGTTCAAGGAAACATGTACAACTGTTCTGGGAAAAAGGAAGAGGAATGGCTGTCATTGGATACCTGGAAGCTAATGGAGGAGAGGAGGATGGTGAATGAGAAGATGACTCAATGCAAAGATGCAAAATAGAAGGAGAAGCTGAGCTCAATGTACACTACACCAAAATGAGAAATTGAAGAGGAGTGCTGGAAAAGACAAAAGACAATTTTACGTCATACTGGCAAATGAAGGTGAATAAGCCACAGGAAAATAGATCTCAGGACATTATATCAAAAAACCAGGTTTCTGTCCGGAGAGAGATCAACTCAGATGATCAAACCAATAAAAGATACTCAAGGGAACCTGATCACCAGAGAGGAGAAACAGAACAAACAATGGGGTGATCACTCTAAAGGACTCTTGAATCAACCACTACCAGTAACTTGATTAGAAATACCAACAGCAGCACGCACGGAAATGCCAGTGGACACCACTCCTCTAACGAAAGAAGAAGTCTTGAATGCGATCAAGCTACTGAACGCCGGCAGGGAAGGCAGCAGGACTGGACGGAGTTCCTTCCGAAGCACTGAATGCGGCCCCAGATATTACAGAAGATGTTCTCACTCAATTACTGCTAAACATTTGGAAAGAAGGAGAGGTACCTGCCAATTGGAAAATGGGCTACCTCGTCAAGCTGCCAAAGAAGGGTGACTTACGCATACCTCTGCAAGAACTGGCGTGAAATAATGCTCTCATCCACGCCAAATAAATTACTGAGTCGCATCATCCTAAGGAGAATAAAGGATTCACTGGATGCAGAATTCCATCAACCAGAACAAGCTGGCAAGATTCAGGAAAGGTAAATCATGTGCTGATCAAATTGCAGCTCTACGCATCGTCATCGAACAAAGCATAGAATGGCAGTCAAACTTCTACCTCAACTTTATCGATTTCGAAAAGGCTTTCGACAGACAGCGTTGACAAACAAGTAATCTGGAATCTGCTTCAACACTACGGCATGCAGTGCCCAAATCTTTATCAACCTCATTCAACACCTGGCTATATGAAAATGCCTCGTGTCAGTGATCTACAACGGAAAACTCAGTGACGCCTTCGAAGTGAGTACAAGAGTAAGACAAAGCCAACTGCCTATTATTACCAATGATATTCTTAGCTGTGGTGGAGTGACCAGATTATGCATCAGACTGGGTAGCGAGGAGACAGGAATACGTTAGGCCAGTGGTATGAAGACTCTAGAAGATATGGATTTCTCATGTGGATGATATATGTTCAATGTCACACAGACTCGATTACTTACAAAGGAAAACCAACAAACTAGTTGAAGAAGCTGGCTAGCATCGAAGACAGGACTCCAAGCGAACTTAGAAAAGGCGGGGGTGATAAAGATAACCAAACAACATCAAAAACAACATTCAGTGCCAATTATTATCAACAGGAGAGATTTAACAGAAGTGACTGGCTGGTTTTTTACTGATCTAGGAAGCCTCGTTTCAACTGAGTGTCTGAGATGAGAGGGAATGGCAGTTGGCTCTGGAAATCGTTAAGCTGGGAACCATTGGTTTACTACTGTTGCCTGGAAGGCAACCACAAGCGGACTGAATGCATGGCTCTTCTAGGAGGGAAAAAGAGCCAGGACATAGAATGGATATTTACGAATATATATGGAATTTGATACGGGAGAGGCGATTACTAATGTGGAAATTAAATTAATGCACAAACGAGTAACTAAGTAGAAATATCAGTACGGTCTACAGCGCACTGAGCCAAGGAGTGTAGAAGAGTTTCTGAGAAGGCAACAGACAAGTGCAAGACACGCAATCAACTAAAGCATAATCGGCTGCAAGCACTAGAGTCCTCACGACGCTACATGAGATATCCAGTTTGATATCCGGGGGCGGTGGAATTCACACAAGTGAGACCAATGAAAGATTATGCAGACAGCCTTTTTACCAAAAACTTGAAACAAAAAAGCACTCGTCGAATCACGTTAACAGACTTTTAAATCAACCACCACCGTCAGCGTGTCCAGAAATACCACCAGCAATCACACAATTGACAGTGAGTATCAGTCATCCGATAGGAAATGAAGTCTTGAATACCGTGAAGTTGCTGTAACTCAAGTGGGAGGGTAGCATGGGCAGAAGCACTCAAAAGTGGCCTACACACCTCAGTCGACATGCCCACGTCAATAACAAGGAATGTGTAGAAAGAGAAACCAGTACCCTTCCACTAAAAAGCAGACTGTATTGTCAAAATCCCAAGACAACGTAATTTAAGCCTTCACCCGAACTGGTGCGGAATAATGCTGGAGTCTACTCTTGACAAAACATCAGGCCTCATCATCCTCGAAAGACTGAAAGACGCCTATGGCAAGAACCGACTGGATTCAGGGAAATCAAACAATCCGCTGACAAAATTGAGACACTATGCATCATCAATGAACACGGTTTGAAATGACAGGCAACTGCCTACCTGGACTTCGTCGACTTTGAAAACGCTTTCAACAGCAGTGACCTCTAGATAATTTGTCAATTATTTTATCACCACGGAGTGAGGTGACACAAACAACTACACGCGTCAGTCGGCATCTACAATATGATGTCACTTATATACTGATTCACAAAGGGAAGTTCACTGATGAGTTTGAAGTGGAAACAGGCATAACACACGACTGTTCACCGTCACTGATTATCTTCGTAATTGCGTTGGACTGGATCATGCTGCAGACCGTTTAGACTGAGAAGACGTAAATACGATAGGCTGACGAAAAGACCATGTATAATGTGGATCTCGTGACTGATTCACATCTGATAATGGACTAGCTCGAAGTTCTACAGGTGAGAACTGACATGACTTCGGGTGAACACAGTAAAAACATAGATGGTGAGAGTACCAAATCAGCGATGATAAGCACCAAACACTATCAACGGGAGTAATCTGAATGGATTCGTTTATACGTCAGGCCCCCACCTGGAGAGTACCATTTCAACTACAGGCGAAACAGACGGGGATTTGTGAGGTGGAATGAGATAGAAAAATGAAGACACGCATCGATTACTTTGGAATCAATTTGAAGAATTAAAGCAGCCAACACAAGGGAAGAGGCAGGAGCCTTCAACACTAATATCAATTCAGTGCTTCCGTTAGTTTCAGAGACCTGCAGTGCACGTCACTTAAGGCATTTATTTCCATAAAGCAGCCGGAGATTTTAATGAACAGCTACTTCATTTGATCGATAATGAGGATCATTTGGTCAGTAGGAAGGGATAAGCCACAAATAACTTTGGGAGCTAAGAATCTATTAGCTAACAAATATGCAGCAGGGAATGCAGATAGAGTTGACATGCACTGAGGAACACACCAACGGATATCACAAGTCAGGCATGAAGGAGATTGTGTGAAGCTGAAATGACAGCTTGTGTGTTATTGTGAAACCTACTAGAAGTGATTTTGAAGAACTAAGTGGAATGTATTTTATGTAGCTCAAGCCCTATGTTTGCCCAAATACCCAAGAAAGAATGATTACATTAATTGTATGAAACTTAATGCACTGTCTATTTTTAAACGCAGGTGATTTCATGTGAAATTATATACTCATCATCCGTAATTTTTCTACTTTGCTGACACTGAAGTAATGCAGAGCATTTATTGTGTATTTGTGAATATCCGTCTTTTACTCCTTTAGAGAACAGGCTTGTATTATTTCAAGCAACTTGCAGAAAACACGTCCATATTGCTCGATGTGTCACTGACAAGATTTCCGAATGACCTGTTCTACTCCACATGTACTGTATTTTTGTGCTCTCAAATAATGTTCTGCCATAATGAAAACTCTTGGATGATGCATCATAGTTGACGGCAGCTCAGTAAGCTCTTTCGGCGTAGACCACAATTGCAACTTCAAAAGGTTTTCCTCATACACTGAATGATTCCATGATATGCTGGTGAATATGTGTGCTATCAAGAACCAGTAAAAGCAACATTTGTCAGTATTTAAATAATTGCAATTCAAAAACTATATGTAGGACAAACCTGTGCTGTCTGCCGTGGAGATCTCACTTCTATTTTCTTAGGTCATATTAAATGCTATACAAGACAGTGATTAGCACACAACGTTAACTGAATAGAATCTGCGGTGTAATACTTCTAGGTTATGATGCTGGCGTCATATATTCCACTAGGAAATCAGGTATCGAATAGAAGTTATAATAAATAATTTCTGGTTAAACTCAGTTGAATTCCGCTACCGCTAACATAACAAGGAGGTTTATGTATTCACTGACGACACACGAAGAATAATATCAAAATACTACCAAGAAATGTAATTATCCTTTGATGCAATTTTGGTGGAACTAAGGAAGAGTCCTACAGCTGGTTCTCATCGTTTGCTTCTCCTTCATTTCTGGACGAAATTCATTTCCATTTTCATGCGTTTGTGTGGATTAAAATGGTATTGCATCAGAATGCTCTAGTGAGGAGAAACAAATGTGAATATGCATATGTGTTACTCTGATTGTGAATAAATTTCATGGATATCTTGTGTGTGTGTGTGTATGTCAGTTTGCTTTGTCGGTCAAAACTCTGTAGGAGGGATTTTCGCCTTTCATGTAAAGTCCTTATCACTTCATATTTATCCGAATTTATTTTCTTTGTCTTCTATACAATATTTTCGAAAACTAGTTTATTACAATTTGATTGTTAGTAATTTGCAGATGAGGTGAGGATATCTCATAACATCTCTTCAAGGGACAGGTTAAATGTGACAGGCCTTTTCATTCAGCAAATTCTGTAAAGCATACCTACTGAAAATGTATCAGGATCCAATATTTGATCAGTAAATGTACGGCCATCGTTATTTTATTGTGTTGTACGAATTCAGTAAATTGATTTGACATTAGGATCACTGCAAGATAAACTGCTCAACGTTTTTTGTGATGGGTAATTCTATTCAGACAGTTATATGCACTGAAGTAAAACTGCATGGATAGGAATTTTGAAACGTCAAGTTAGTTTTACTACAACAAAACAAGTTAGATAAGTCCTATTAACAATGAGAACTACGAAATATCCTGGTATCTGTGACAGCTATGCTTCATGTAAATAATGAATTTGTTAGCGTGAAATATTTTTCGGGCAATATGAAACTTGCCTTACAAAGCATGTGATACAGCCTACACAGTGAGATACATTATAATGAACCGTTTAAAATATTTCACTCATTTCATATTTTTGAGCACAGTTTCTCCCCTCATATTTTGATGTAAGTAAGTATTGTTCCTGTGTATATTTGGATTTGCTTAAGTGAACAAACCATATGGTTTCAACATAACTACGTGACAAACAATGTTTATTCCTATGCATAGCATTTAGAATTCTGCCCTATTCACACTTTTGTTTGACATATTCTGATACCCACCGTAAGGCTTCAATAGAATAGACAACTATAAATAGGATCTTTCTGAATACTGGAAATCACGAGTGTGAATTGAGCATTCACTAAGATCACTATTTTGAATTACTGAAACTACAACCAAAGAATTAACTGGGTTTAGGGTGATTCTTGAATGGCTTCGATATCATTTTTCAACCAATCCTGAAATACAGAATAATATGATAGGGAATCATTTATATGAATCACTAGTATAACATGTTAATTCCATTGGGATATACACTCAGCAGCATGTTAAGAAATATGATGTGAAGTCAACATTCTATGAAATTGAAGATGAATAAGCCTGCATCATCTTTAGAGCGAAATAAAAGCATTACAATCAGAAAGTGTCTACCGGAAGACATGTGAAAGCCAGCTTTAGCGAGACAGGTTTCACTTGACTACAGCTTTCCGGCTGGTAGGTTCGAATAATACGTAAACTTGTAAAACACAGATTAAAAGATAACAAACTGTACATTGAACTTCTTGTAAACACCTAACTGTTTCAGGAGACACATGGTGACACTTGACATTTTATTATGAATACCAAGACTGTGCAATAATTGTTAGAAATATCCTTTGCTATTTGTGTCTGTAGGAGATATTCGTCAACATAAGTATGAATATGATAAGACACCTCCCAGTGTAACGCATAGTATTAATTATTAGTGTTTCTTCCTTCTCTTTAACCGGATTTCATAAGTTGTCCATTCTTATGATTTGTATTTAATTAATATCTCTTTGAGTGTACTTGTCCGGTAACACTTTAAATTTCACGTTGTTGTCAGTATGTTCGAATCCCTTAACTAAGTAGAGTGAATAAGTTTCAGAAATGGAACTGTAAAAATACAGCTTTCATCAGGTTAGTAGTAGTAATACTAACTCAGATTGAAATTATTTGTAATAAACGTATTAATTTATTATTATTATTATTATTAGGTATGATAGTGGTGTTCCTCTTGATTAATTAAGATACGTGAAATGTAAAAGTCGGTAAATGCAATAGCAGTTTTGGTGAGTTTTCAGAAATACCAACACTCACTCTCTTCTGCAATATACAACTGATTGATTGATGTGAAATTATTAGTTGAAGTTGTAAGCACTTAAATAAAGCACTAGTGCTTGTTAGGAAGGTCGAAGTGTTTATTTGCGCTCGAGCTTATCAACAGGGTTTCCACTTTTGACTCATTTCAGATGGCTGGATAAGTTTAAACCACTGGAATTCTGGATAGTTACTTCAGGGAACTGGTAGTGCACGGAATCAAATTCTCAATTTGTAAATTAATTCTCGATTTACAACTTGCTCAGAGGCTGGCCAGAATTGAGGCGACATAAGATCAACTCAGACGCCTGAGCTCATTCGAACTGTGTACGCTGCTGATGAGCTCGGCCGCAACCGGGAGAAATATCCATTCTATTTTTATAGCTCCACTCATGTCAGTGAATCAGTAGTATGCAGCATCATGCGTTCATGTTTGCCGTCTTGACTGTGACATATGGTGTGACAAATTTAATATGTTTCGATCCGAGTATTAATAGTCAATTGTGACTCACACAAAAGTTAATATAAATGCAATAAACGAATTTTCAAAACATGATGATATATATGCCACTTCTTGATACGTGCAGTTGGATACCACCCTCACCAACCAGGAGACCAGACTAGCTAGACCGTAATGATCTAAACATGAAACAGATGTTTCACTCCTTTGGCGTAAAACGTAATAGCTATGTACCTGAATACCTTAGTGATCTGTTCACTGCCAAGAGTGACAACCAAGAATGCAGGTGAAATGGTTTGATCTCAAATACTACTAATAAAATGAATTAAGTAGTTGGATAGTAGACGTAGTGTATGCAAATTAAAGTCAAAGGAGATATAGTATCAGGTGAACAGCTGAGCCATGTCTGAAATTCGTAATCAACAAAAGTCTTGATTATAGTCAGTGGAATGAGAGCACAACAAATTAACTTCACAGGATGATGAGGTTCTATTTTCTATTCAGGATGCAAGAAGTGAATGGCAATACTAGTAATATTGATATAAGTACAAAACTTGGGCACTGTGATAGAGTATAACCCCATTATGAATGAGATTTTATTTTGATAATTCACACAGTGTTGTACAGTAATGTTTACTAATGACGTTTCGAGCACAAACTATTGCTCATAATCATATCAAGGTACTCACACGACTTCCTAACTTCATTTATATATTTCCATTGTTTTTCACTTGATTTTCACTTGATTTGATTGGTAATAGTATTTTCCATATTTCAGGTATGAGTGATGACTCATTCCTATTGCATGTGTTGGGTATAGACTCGATGAACAAGGCAGGATTCAGTAATCACTCTCTCTCCATCTACCCAGATTACTTTTTAGAATTTTAACCCTATCCCACTCTATTGTGTGGCTGTTTGTTATTGCGTGAAGTGCAATAGCTGAGCTTTTTTCCAAATTACTTCACTTTTTAGGGTCAACCATTCTTCCCTTAGCATAATTCTTATGTACTGATAATCTGACTACCCCTGAACTACTAGTTTGACCTACTTAGTTGACCTCACAGTCATTGCAAGGTATTTTGTCTAATTGGGTCAATCTACAGGGTGCTTCGCCCTACAGAGCTTGTCCTACCTGAGTGAGTTTGTAGGTTCGAATGCCACCCTAATTCCTGCTTTATTGAGCATCCTACGTAAGGAGGGTCTCAGATGTCTCCTCCTTATATGGTTTAACTGTAGATGACTTATATTCTCTCTTATTTATTATTATTTATTATTACTAGTTTCACAATTATTTTTATTTTGTCTTTGGCCTTTAATTTTCTTCCTAATGAATTTTATTAGATAGTTATTCATCACCAACGCCTCTTCTTCTATCTGTTTCATTTCATCATTTACGTCTTTTTTTGTGCTACTTAGTGATATGGCTCGTTTTGTTAGACATTTCACTAAGCCTGCCTTAACAGTTAACGGATGAGACGAATTAAAATCTAAATATCTATTAGAATGTGTTGGTTTTCTATAAACACCAGTGTGTAGTTCGCCTTCTTCTATTCGTTTTATCTTACAAACTAACATATCTAATTCACCTTGTTCATTTTCTGATTCAAATGTGAATTTTATTCCCTCAACTTGTGAATTTATATGTGTCAAAAAGCTAGAGATGTATTCTGTTTTTAACACTGTGAAAGTGTCATCCACATATCTCCACCATATTTTCGGAGTAGGGTTAAATGTATTGAGGGCACTATTTTCCCAGCTGTCCATAAATATGTCTGCTACAATAGGGGATATTGGTGATCCCATTGCTACACCAATGTAGGACACGTTGTTGGGTCGCTCAAATACATCAGAATAAATATCTCTGGAATCGATTTAGACATAATGTCATGTAATTAGGTATTCTGCAAACAGCTGAATGTCGTCAGATAAATTTAAACGTAGTATATACGCGAAACATAACCACTATAAACATTTTTTTAAAATATTTCCCATGGTGATATTTAGCTCTGTTGATGACGATGTATTTGGGAAACGTTTGTTTATTAAGAGAAGTTCGGGAAATCTCATACAGCAGTGTGACAGTTTAGGGATGGTTGGCACCTGAATGCGTTGTCGATTGTCAACGTTGAATCATAATCCAACCTTTGGATGTAATGCTGATTACCTTGCTACCACGGAGGATTCTGATTCCATTTTGGTTAGTAAATTCAACATGTATATATGTAGCAACATAAAGTGGACTAAATGTCCCTTTCGATCAATAGTCACGTCTCAAATCAATGCTTTCTTGATGATGTTTGAATTTTCTCGAATAATTACTTCACTGTCGTTTGAAGGCCTTCTTAGTTCGCATTTGCAACACAGTATTCTATGTACTTGTAGACTTTTATTAGGTTTGACTAAAATATCTTTCAGTGTCTTATTTTTGTGCAATTAGCATCATTCAGACTGTTTGTGTCTCTAGTCACCAAGTTACCTTTTTTATTATCTGAGCCCTAAACAACACCACGTTATGAAACCTAATTTAGTTTCCACTGGAGAGATAAAAATTTGTAGCATAGAATATGATCTATGCGGAGGTTTTACCATTTTTTAAACATGTGAATATGAATAACCTACTGTGACATTGGAACGTTCAATGACCAACTTCAAAATGGATTCCTGAAGAAGTTTCGATCTTTGCCGACTATCAAGGTGAGTGTTATAACAATCATCTGCCAATAAAATCAGTCGACAGATGTTTAAAATAAGGCGTAAATGAACTCCAACTAGGTGCTTGGGAGCTCATATGCAAATCTGCTAATGAATCTGATCTGTTTTCTATGTGCCTCTTTACGCTTTCGATGTAATAGGAACATGCTCATTATCAAACTCAAGGGTTCTTGATCAGGTTTTGATGAAGATGATTCCTTGATTCAAAATCCTAATATCAAAGACACAATTAAATCTAAAACTCGGTTATGGCGATGTGAACTAAATGCGATTATGTTTGAATTATACATCACTGCAACCTGAATCAGTGCTTTGCCTCACCTGAACCACATCTATCCAGATTGAAGAAAATGGCAACAGTGAGTATGTCCAAATTAATTTCAGATTTTTTGCATTCTTCTTGATCAAACCGGTGCATGATATTACCCAAATAACTGCGAAAATCAGTGGACAGTGTTACTGGAATTTTTTTAAACACTTCAACAAAACAACTTACAAACCCGAATCTGTAGCTTTAAAAAGTGTGGAGTTATTTTCTGCCTAACGCTGAGGAAGTAATGGCCCGAGTACTTGTAAATCCCAAATTCATATTTGCGAGTTGCATCATCTAGTTTGGACCAAATGACGATTCAAAGTGATTTCCTCACAAAACGACATCAGTTAACAATCCCGCCCTCTTGTGATCCTACCAGAGGTAAAGCTTAGAACTTTCAAGTTAACGTGCAGCCTCAGGATTATTATCATGACATTAGGTCGTGAACTAATCATTTGTGTACCCAAATATCTTCCACTTCCCAGTACTTTAAGATTAGTCAGCTTCACAATACTGACCGGCTTAAAATGGGTGTATTAGGGTCCTAATGATGGACTATTAACATTCGCGTCCTGCAATTGGGGTGTGAAAATAAACGTACGCTGATGACAACGATTGATGATGGAAATCTGCTCATCCAAATCGATCCCCCTATGTGAATACTACTGACAAGTCAAAAACTACAGTGGAGGAGCTGTTCAGTGCTGCTCGGTTTTCACTGGTTTTCTACCTGATATCGACTAATGAAGATTCTCTCAAAAAAATAAATCAAATCCCTCAAAGACTCAGTGTTTGAACGCTACCAAAATTTTGTGAACACTTTTAACTACTTGTCAGTAGTCACTGCAAAGTTGGAAGAAGGTAATTTAGTAGCTCAAGATTGTTGTTTAAAGTTAGTTACATAGTCTACACTATCAGCTAAATTGTGTACATTATGCAAATAACAGTGACTGAGCGAATGATATTCCCCCATTATGGGAAATGGGGTGTTAGCCATGGAAGTGATAAATTACTTTGATATTAGGCTAGATAGAAGAGAGAATGGAACGCTGTTAAGGTCGATTTGCCGAAAGCCAACATTCACTGGGCAGTACATTAACTTCAACAGTTGGGTACCTTTAAGCAGAAAGAGAAATCTCATTCATTCCTTATGCTCCAGAATTCGTAAAATCTGCTCGGCAGAGACAATCGATAGGGAACTAGACAACCTCCGATCAAATCTCCTTAACAATAGTTGTCCCACAAGGTTCATTGAACGGAACATCAAGAAAGAATCCGCCCCGAGACAAGTCACAGTACCAAAGTAAAAACTGTTTATGAGTCTGGCATTCAAACGTGACACCATTTCAGAATTGATTAAAAATCGTTTATCTAAATGTGTTAAATACACTTTTCCTGCAGCTGACCTACAACTAGTTTTTACCAGCCGAAATATGATTAGACAATGCGTCAAGGATAGATTACCGCTTTTGTCCACATCTATGTGTATTTACTCTTTTACCTGCTCTTGTGGAGCTGTTTATATTGGACGTTGTAAGCGTTATCTCTGAAAATGTGTAGCTGAACACTATCCGGTTTGGTTAATGAAAGGCGAACGTAGAACTGCAAAGTCGTCTATTTGTGATCACCTGTTAGAGTCTGGTCATTTAGCCCCACGTGATTCATCTTTCCAAGTTATCTACATGGCAAAATCGAATCGATCCAAAAGTTTACGTTTTCTTCACTTATGCAAAACCGAAGCTTTAGTTAAACATGAACAGAAACCTAAATTATGTGTTCAAAAGCGTTTTGTCAGACCCCTTTCTTTACCTTGGTCATAATAATGTTCTTTCTAGTTTTTATTTTATTTTACCACTTGAATTCTTTCCACTTCACTTCACATCTTCATTCTTATCGTAATAGTACTCCTAATTTTCAAAATCTTTTAGACAACACTTGACATTTTTGTTATAAAACAATCTTTAATATTTTTGTAATTTATCCACTTCAACTCTACCCCTTATAACTTTTATCACATATATACGTACATTGACTGAGCAATTATTTAGTGCCACGTAATAACCCCCTTTTCTGTAATATAAACACGACTGTACAGTTAGCTTGAAAATGAAGTCGTTGAAAAGAAATTTCTTCGCTGAACAAAAACTGTGTTTTTACTTATGAATAAATGGGTATTTTTCGAGATTTAAATTACTTTCATTGTTATTATTCCCATGGGTTCTTTGTGGCACATCCTCATTTCACTCCATCTTTGCATGCAGTTTTAGCTGACTCCACGACTGCTGAGACACTTTCATTTCCTCTCCACGTGCTCTATTCCATTTCACCAATGAAGTACGTCCCAACTCTTAGCTTTCCATTTGGGTTTCAATACAAATACAGGTGTGTGATTTCCTTCAACGGTCCCTTTCAGTGTATATCAAACCCATATCCATTTCTTACCGTATACTTGTTGAGCAAGACGTTCACGACCGGTTTTCTGCCTCAGTTGACGCAATAAAGGAAACCGCAGCTAACAATACACAGCACAATCTGGCTTCCCCCCTCCACCAAGAGTGGAATATGACGAGGCTGAGAAGGGGACGGAAAGAAGCCACGAGAAATGTAAAGCGTAAATAGACGAAAGACGCCGCGAAGTCTGAAAAGGGAGAAAAGACGGGAAGCATAATATTTGAGGTCAGAGTTCTGCCAGAGTGTAGAGAAAGCAAGTACGTGGCTAGGTATGGGTCAAGATCACGGAAAATAATTCTGAAACGGGAAGAGCCACACGCTGTCAAAGAGAAATGTGGTTCCGTTCACACCCTCTAAAAATAAGTAGAATCGGGTTGGCGTCAGTCAGCTACAGAAACGGATACAGTAGAATGGGGAAGCATGGATCAAGTTACAACGAGAGCGGGTGAAACCAAGAAGGTTGGCGCAGCTCCTTGGGACGAGTGTAGCGTATGCTGCTGATAGAATTTATCACTTGTATATGAAGACACGTTCGTCGGCATAAAAACATCAAACAGCGCAGAGTTAGACTTGACGTCAAGGAGATAAATTGATACAGCGTTGCGGCAAAACATGGGAGCCACGAAAAGACGACAGAGAAACATAATATTAAAGACCGAAGTAGCACAACCCGGTAGATCTGTGCAAATGGTATGTTGAAAATAAGGGGTACATAATTTCGCTATATAGTGATCTCACATTCCAAATAAACACTCTTTTACCAAGTCTCCTGCCTTGTACCGTTAATATCTTCCCTTGTTTAGAATCTCCAGATCATACAACATTTGCTAATATCTCATCTGAAGCAATATTATTCCATGCAAAGTAATCTTCAATGTGAATATACAATATTCTTCCTTGACTTTCATAGAAAAGCCCGTATAGATGAGTAGAAACGTATTCGGAATTGGGGATCAGTAAACATTTTGAATCATTCTGGCATTAAGAAGGTTAAAACGATATTGAAAGAAGGAACATAAACAGTGAATGTGTTCCTCCTAGTTATTTCCTTCAGTCGCTGAGTATTAAACTTTATTGATGGTCTATCTCCAGCTGCTTTGAAGAATCTCACTCTGGACTTCAAATTTTCTTGCACTAGATAATTCTGTCAGCTAACACCTTCATGACTTTTTTCTAGTAGATGACGTTTCCGCTTTCTTCAGATTTAGAAGTCCGGCTAATTTTCAGAGTGTCATTCTGATGAAATGCATGTCACTTTGTGTATGGCATTGTGTTTGAACAGGCTCCTTCTAATGACCAACTCATTGTAGACGAAGAATTCGGCAAAACGTTCTTCGTTTTCATTCAATTCGAAAGCGACCTCCATGCCCATGATAAGCTCTGTCTTACAGTGTTGACTGCACCAGTTTAGCATTTACATCACCCGTTAGTTTTTTTTTATTAATAATAATTTGCTTTTTTCTAAAACAGTACTTGTGATACAGAATGGAATTCTAAGCATTTCACTGCAGTATTGCATCCATTTAGTTCATTACCAATAAATAAAATTCTACATAGATTAAGGAAATCTCAGTTCATTTTGACAAGAACATATTGGTATGTCGGTAGCAAAGCCAAAAATTGAACAAAGTGTTTGAAGGTGTTAAAAAAATAGATGCTAGCATATATACTGGCGTAAGCCGAAGAAAGAAACAAAGGAGCACATAACAGAGAAAGAAAAAGAGAGAGAAAAGGAAAATAAAGAAGAAAAACGTACCTATGAAAGATATGAACTGGAAAAACGAGATCCACGTTTTCTCCTGACTATTTAATGAGTTATATATATCACGCCTAATGCTTTCTTTATCGCACAGAACACCAGCTAAGTAGGATATGGTTGAGTTTTTGTACTTACTAGTGCAAGCATATAGTTTTCTATATAGGCTTCTGGTTTTCCCTGATGAGATACAAGGGGAGAGTTGTGAATGTAGAGGGTGTTGTGAGTTGGATAAAATGGATTTAGCCCATTTTTTACATGAGTCCATGTGCCTGTCCACCAGAATATTAACAAGCTGGCTAAGTGGCACGTGGCTTACCCTGCTGACAACCTTTAACATCCTACGTAATAAGGTGTAGTCTTTCTTCAGTAGCCCAGCCCAGGAAAAACTAAGGGGGAACAATAGAGAATAATAGGCAGAATACGGGAGTTAACAAATTGTAGGAGTAAGGGTTGGGTTACACCAGAATGTCTTAACTTCTTGATGTCGAAGGTAAGACGGAATATTTTCTTGGAAATCATCAAGAAATGAGATGACCAGGAAAGATCAGCAAATAGAACGACGCCTAGTTATTTAACTTCCGACTTTGGTTTCTATTTCACTGCCATCTATTTTGCAGACCTCGTTAGTGTTAACCAGTTTGTTTAGGTCAGATTTGTGCCTAAGGGTGAAATTGAATGTTTGGCATTTAGAGGGCTTTAAGGTGAGACCGTTTTCCTTGGACCATTGTCTGATTTCTGATAAAAAGCCATATAGTTTGGAGCAGTCACTTTGACATTTGACAGACAAAGATACAGTCGAGTCGTCAGCATATTTGACAAAATTAATGTCATTTGAAGATGGTAGGTCATGTAGAACGAAAGAAAAGAGAAGTGGGGAGAGTACAGCACCTTGAGGGACATCAGCTATTGATATCGGCGTCTAACGTGGGTCTTAGATATGATAGAGAAGATTTGTAGCTCAGGTGGATGATTTGTTGTTGGTGGTGTTGTAATAACAATAACACACAAAAGGAATTGCATACAAACACTATTCAAGAGGGCAAGGACTCATTGCAGCACTCCCACCTTAAGGAAAATTGAGGAAAAGTATCTCATGGACGTCTTCCAAAAGAATGGATATCCACGGAGTTTCATCAAAAAAACATATACCCCCAAGCCAGTCTACCAAAGCAAAAGCCACCAAGCAAAACACAAAGAAAATCGCCTTACCATATATAAAGGGTATCTCAGAAATCACTACAAGACTCTTCAAACCTTTAGGAATCGACATCGTACACAAACCGACAAAGTCGTTTCACTCAATTATATGTCAACCAAAAGACTCAACAGCGAACGAAGATAAAGTCAACATCATCTACAAAATAAGTTGTAACAACTGCGAAAAACACTACATTGGCCAAAGTGGACATCCCCTTCGTCTTCGTATCCACGAACATAAACTAACCGTCAAAAGACATGACATCCACTCCCTCATATCACTACACACAGACAACCACGGACATCAATTCGACTGGGACAACCATCGTTCAAACATTAGACAGAGGAAAGAACAAGAATGCTAGAGAATTTTTAGAAGCCAGCCTGGTATTTCAGTGAATCACCAATCAATAGACACATAGAGATAGACAAAATTTATCAACCGATAAGAAAGAAACTTCACACACAAAGGGTCAAAGTTCAAGTCAAAGAAACAATCAGCCCCAATACAAGTAGTCTAGAAGGTGTGAAAACATACAAAAACAACCAATCACGTCCAAGATCATCAGGAGAGATGATTAATAAACTCGTGGAGAAATCTAAAAGCTCACTTCAAATTGAAGTATGCGCTGAAGATGTCACCCAGTAGGATGATGAAAGCTTCGTAAATTAACCATCCAGCTCAGAGAACACAAACGCATCAAAAACTTGGATCTTGTTCAATACAACCTGTGGCTGTCTGTAGCAGCCTCCCTTTTTCCCTTGACCTGCTTTGTTTTTAGGTGCGTAGCATAGGATAATCGTAAACTTGTTTCCTTTTGAATTGGATCTTACTGTCATTATCCTGGTGGAAATTAGTCCCCATTGCATAAGATCGGTCGATTATGCTGTTGATATCATGATGCCCACTCATTTATTATGCCCCATGGTCGTTGTCTGGTTGACCAGAGTAGATTACTTGCTCGGTAGGTTACAATTTGGATGGTCCACTGCAATTTCCATCAGCTATGTTACACTGTGTTGTTATTTCAAATAGCTGTTTATTCGTCGCTTAAACCTTTCAATGCCAAAGCATAATTTGCTGATTAGAACTACTTATTAGACTCTTTCCTGTTGCTTAATACATGTTGATAGCTACCCCTAGGGTCATTATTTCTGAAAACACGCTTATATCCATACATTTTGTCCTTTCCACGCTTGTGTCTTATGTAGACAAATGTGACCATTATGTTATTCTCTTTAGCGGCAATATTTAGCAGGATATTTGCTCACTGACTTGAATTAGGTAAAAGCACTACGTCAGACTATCCCATTGAACGACCGGTAAATGGTACCATTCACAACGCAAAGATGAAGTAGATGCTTTTGGATGGTGTTATTGAAGAATCTTACAGCCCGTGTAACAATTTCGTTCTTTTAGTGAAAAAAGCAAATAGTAAGTACAAATTCTGAGTTGATTTCCAACAGCCAAAAAGCATGACAGATCTGAGACCGTGTGCCGTACTAACTATAGCAGAGATCTTGGATCGTCTACAAAATGCGAAGTTATTTACAGTGCTCGACCCCCAGTTAGGATAATGGCACATACCGATAAGACAGAGTGACAGAGGTAGAATGGAGTTCATTGTGGGGCGGAAGCAGTATCGGTTTAAACGCATGCCATTTCAACTAGCAGGTGCTCCGTTCACTTTCAGACAACTGATGACGTTGTTACTTAGAAAACTGAAGAATTCGGAGGTGTGCGGTGATGATTTCGTCATCTACAGTCAAAAGGAAAGCAACCATGTGAACCATGTCGAAGTCAGGTTTAATAGGCACTGAAGAGTTTGGACTGCTCATTCACAAAACACAATTTCAGATAGCCAAACGCAGTGTTACGCTGTCGGTTCATAAATTACGCGACGGTCAGACGAAACCGCTTGCAGAGAAAATCTGTGAAAAACTTCACCTGAGGAAACATGTGTGGAAAAGCATAAAAAGTCACCGAAAGAGCTAAAAAATCATATCGAGCTGTCTTTCGCAAGAAGAGGAGGTTAGACAAGCAACAGCTTTCTACGTACACCTGAAGGCTAACAGATGAGAGCAAACAATAAAACAGAAGATGATCCAGTTCAGTGATGGAAAACAGAAGGAGCGATCGAGTTAAACTTACAATGCACTGACTAGAGGAGCAAAGAAGAGTGGTGTGAAAGACAAAAGACAATTGTACAGCACACTTACAACTGAAGCTGAAAAGGCCGCAGCTGAGAGGGATCTGGTATCACTACACCAGGTGGCCATGTCGCTATCCGGGAAGGGATCAACACGGTTGAAACCAATGAAAGATAGTCAAGAGATACCAATTAGAAAAGAAGAGGAGAAGCAAATAAAGCAGTGAGTTGATCAAGTCAAAGGACTCTTGAACCGGCCACCACGAACAGTCACAGAACTGCCAGTGAACAACAATTCTCTGACAGAAGAAGTAGTTTTGAATACAATAAAGTTTCTGAAATCCACTCGGGAAGGCAGCAGAATCAGACACAATTCCTCCGCAAGCATCGAAAACGGATCTAGAAAAATCAGCCAGCATGATCACTTCACTGTTACAGAAGGTGTTTAGGGGGGGGGAAGTGTCTACTGGTTGTAAGAAAGGCTGTCTTGTCAAATTACGAAAGAGGGGCAACTTAGGTCTTCGCAAATCTGGGGCTGAATTTTGACCTTGCCCATGCTAAGCACAGTCTTGATTTGCATCAGTCTAGAGAGACTATGAGTTGCCCTAACTGCTGAACTCCGCCCAGAACAACCTGGATCCAGGAAAAGCAAATCATGTGCAGATCGAACTGCAGTACTACACATCATCATCAACTATAGATAGAATAGAATCGCAGTCAAATCTCTAACTCAAATTCAACGACTCTGAAAAATTGGACAGCGTCAACTGCAATATCTTTGAAACTGCTTCAACACTACGGATTGGAGTATACAAATATTTACCAACCTCATTCAACAGCCGTATAATGAAAACGCCACATGTCAATTGAAGGCAGCAACAAGACAAGGCTGCTTACTATCAGTGATTATATTTTTCGTTTTGGTGAATTGATGAATGCGACAGACCTTGATCAGCTAGAGGACAGCAATGTTTTAGACCGACAAGAAGACTTAAGAGAGCCTGGATTCGGAGGATGATTTATGTCTAATGCAACACAAACTCGAAGATCTACAGACGAAAACCAACAGGTTGGCAGGGAAGTGGTGAGGACAGGATTCCAAGGGAACATAGAGAAGACTGAGGTGACAAAGATGCACAACCAAATACAACGATCGCCAATCACAGTCAACTGGAAAAGTTTGAAGGAAACCAATCCAGCCATTTGTCTATGCGGCTTTGTTTCAACTACCGGTGATGTGGATGACGATGTGAAAGTCAAGGTGGGAAATTCAAGACAGCTCTTTGTTGCTCTCAATTCAGAGTAGAAATCTATCGCACTCAGCATAAAGAATAAGATTCATACTTTCAACCCTAGTGTCAAGACAGTTACTTCTTCTGTTATATGGTTCAGAGGGTTGCTCTGCGCGTCGCCGAAAGCCTGATGTAACTAGCCTTTCTGTCACCGTACTGGAGATCAGATGACCCTACAAGAAATGATTAGCAGCAAGGAACTCTGGTAACGAACCAACCAAGTACCCATGGTTCAACAAATATGCTGAAATAAATGGAGATGGATCGGGCACACGCTGAGAAGACTGTTGATTTGCATCTCGCGCCAGGCACTGTAACCAGTCCAAAAAAAATATGTGTAATTCTTGGGGGGGGGTTGGAGGAGGAGAGCAGGTTACACTCAGTGGAGTGAGAGAAGTGTAAATACTGCAACAGTATAAGACAAGCAAACGGCACACGCTGACAGATAACAAGTAAAGTGATAAAAAAATATTCTCAAGAGAAGGATCACATCATCTTTGGGCAAACATTCTTTGCAGCAGCTAAAAATAGTGTTCTCCATTCGCCCATTGATCTGCAGAAGCCTAAAGGACAAGACCTTGCATCTGACCACTTCTGTATGCATATATCAGTTTACCTGCTGCTGAAGAGCCAGGTACATCGGTCGTTCGACGCACACCCTGTCCAAGAGGATTCACGAACACTATCCAGCATGGTTGCGAAAAGGCAACACTGGTGCAATAAGGAGTGAGATAAGTGAACACGTGATTAACACTGATCATTCCATCTCAACAAACACCCCCTGCTTCATAGTAACCTACAAAGTCAAGAATAACCTACCAAAGGTAATACAGTTTCGTCTTCTTTGTATCACTGAAGCTATGGCCATTCACAAAGAAAAAACTGGAGCTGTGCATACGAAAGAGAAGTACTCAACCACTTCTATTGTCACGGTAACAATTGTTGATTTTTGATGACTTAATTTTGCTTGTTTGCTTGTTTCCTTAATTGCTTATAATTACTGTATTCATTTCCGTAATTTCGTATTCTTTACTTAGTTCTTATGTGTATCCTGAATAGAAACTTAATCATCAAACTATGAATATATTATTACATAACTTCTTTTTAACAACTATTTGTGACACTTTATCACCATGTTACTGCCCTAATTTCATTAATACCCAACTCTGTTAACCGATTTTGTATTATGTAACTGCAAATTACCAATCTTCTCCTGTTTAGATAAAATAACCATAACCAATTGTATTTTTGTTTGTTTGACAAACTTAATGTACACATACATACAAAATAGCACATATATATTTGCGATTGTACAGCTAAGAAAATGAATTCGCCGAAAAGAGACTGTTAGCGCAATATCGCTTGAAATTAAGTCACGCGTAGATAAAGGCTATCCCGGTCCAGAACAAACAAGAAGCCGGTCACTGTTTCTACGGTACTATTAATAAACAAATCAATAATTATATATACAACAAACCTTAACGGTTTCAAGAGTACAAAGCACAACGCTTAACAGAAAGCAAGGTACCGCTATCAGAGCGGAGTAACGTTAAAGTCAATATTAAGAACTAGCCGGAATCAGACACGACCGTTCAGGTAAGCAATTAGTAGAAGAATGAACCCAAGTAAGGCAGGGCATAGAACAGAGAGCGGTTAAGAGATAGAACACAAAGATAGAATTTGATTGGCTACTTAACCAGGTAGGCTGATACGGATGAAGATCAATAAATAAGATAAACTCGACAGAATAGTACAAAGACATGGGTTAGCAAAAATAACAGTTCACAAAATACTCTGATTGGGTCAAATGGCTGACTGAACAGTCGAGGTAAAAACACATATACACAGTTCATTAAACACGAGGGGATAGACACGTTAGGTATGGATAATTGGGTTGCAACAACGCTAGGCTGATCCGGGACAGGTTGACTTGATTCAAGGATGGGAAATGAATTGATCTTACAGAGACTCTTCGATGAACTGTGTGTTTTGTTTTCATTAAAAGAAGATTATCAAACAGTGAAATGTAGCCAAATAATAGGGCTAAAATAAGCTTAGTACAAGTGAAAAATTGAAAAATAATAATGATCACAACTGTGTGAGGTCGCCTAGGTGAGAAGGAATATTTAAGGCATAAAATAAGAGATGTAAATCTTGTCTTTGTTTGCATTTAGGTGATGTGGAACTGGCAATCAAGAGATGAATTACTCCTCGTCATAATTAATCGGGTTATAACAGTGTTCTTTTCAAATCATCCTACCATTTCGGTGAAACTCACAAAATACAGAACACAAATTTAAATAGTTTGGCGACTATTTGTTAAAATGTCTCTCATTTCGCAGCATAAACAAAGGATGCTTTTGCAGCATCCATTCCGAGATCAACAATTTACTAAATGCATTTCCCTTAATCTAATTATTTCCTTGCACTTTTTGAAGTGTTTAAATAATTTATAGTTACAATCGTATATTTCACCAATGAGAGAACATTACTTCACAGACTACTATCAACAATCCCTCATCCTTCCTTTAGAGTATAAACTCACGTCCACCTCTATTTTTAAGAAGAATCCAATATTCCCTATTACTATATTTCGATATAAAACTGTAGGTGAGAAGAAAGTGGGTTATATATTGAACATTTACTAAATGAGCGAAGATTAACAAAAGCAGTTATCTAGCTGAGTAAATTGCATCAGACAGTACGACGAGAGTGACTTCAAATTGAGTAGTTGAATTGGCTGGACTACTACAGTAACTGTTAGCCTATTTTCTCAGTCCGCCAGTTCTCACTTCATCCCACGCTGTGAATGAGAAAAATATGAGGATTAGACATATTGATCAGCCATGCAAATACATGTTAATAACTCAATGTCAAATGATCACAGTTCACTAACTCACCAGTTTCAGAAATGAGTATTTATCATATTTCAGTGATGTGCTCTGAATCACTGCCTGACATGACGATCATTCATGAAACGTGTCTTGTGCATAAGCCCTTTGTACAACCGCGTTCTGTCTGGGAACAAAGCATTCTTACTCACCTTGAAACCGGAGCCAGATGAGCCCAACAGTGCAGGTGATCCAGGATTTGATGCCCAGCAGTAGCATACCTTCATCTCCCATGCTCGACTATAACCCCGACAAAGAAGGTAAGTTGGACATGGAGCTGCCGATCCAACGCCGCTGAAAAGTTTCACTGCTACTGCAACTTCACAGCTGAACCTTATAGCATTATGTTTCACTTGAAACATGAAGAAATAAAATAATAATAATAAGGTATAAGAACTACATTACAACTTATTTCAAGTTGTAATGTGAATAGGCTTCTAATCATTCACACAGTAGGTTTCCAACAACACCACAATTTCTAATTATACTTACCATTAGATGAAATTACTTTGATTGCATGAAGGATTTTATCATAAGCTGACATCAGCTAGAGAACCACTGGAAAACCTGGTAGTACTGGACAGCTGTTTCGTCCTAGTCCGAGACTCTTCATAAGTACGCACACACCGGGGTTCGAACTCAGGACCTTCAGGTTACAAGGCGAGCTCCTAGACTATTAAGCAACTGGGACTCGATGTCGGCGCATGATGAAATTCTTCATGCAATCAAACAAAATCCCTACAAAACCCATACTTGAAAATTGCTTTGAGATTATCCGCCCCATTTATTATTATGTTCTTATTCCACTCATTATAATTAATCCATTGAAACCTGACATAGTGTTAACAAAAAAGTTTTCAAGAGCGTGAATTAATCATTCTACCTAATGTCTGTTTGACTGTACAATTTGTGGATATTTAAACCAGTACCATTTAGCCACTTAGTTCAGTTATTCAGTAGTACACAGTGCTTTATAATGTCAAGTGCTTTCTTGAATGCTTTTCTAATGAAATCAAACAGATCAAATACTGAACTGTATTCACCATCACTGAGCATGTTTTCAGATAAACTAAACAATCAGTCAGTATTTAGGTCACTTCAATCTTGCTAGCAAGCAATACTTTTTGGTGTAAATCGTATTGAATATACTTACACCAGTTCAACAGTAGCATACAATATCACGTTATTCCGTTAAAAACCGCACGTTCAGAAAATTCGTGTATGCTGATTGTATATATATCTTTCACGTAAGTTACGAAAAGCAGAATTATTCAGATCACAGTGTGTGATCTGATTCGTAGTATGAATCACAACAAAAGCAACAAGCATCATACTGAAACCATTCAGGAATCACTGAGAACTAGTGTGGTGGTTTGGTTGACAAATTTAGATCTCTGTTTTTAGTAAGATCCTATTTCCTGTTGTCTGTTCTATTGGAGTCTTAGTATGAGCATCATACTTTATCAAAGAAAAGTGTGAATACGATGGAATTCTAAGTGATATGCTATGTTTGTCAAGTAGTTATGATGAGTCTACCTGCAGCGTAGACAGGTACTACTTTTTTAAATATAAAACCAATAAACTTTTCAAGCTGATAATTAATAGACCTCACTATTCAGGCTTTTTTGAGTCAAGAGTTGTATCGATACTCTACCACAAGCAGTGAACTGCAGGTTGAAAAAGAGTCAGAAAGACTAAAATAATTCATACAGTCATCATTTACATAAAATGTTGTTTTCATGGATATCAGGATATATTGTCTCAATCCAGATGTACTCTGCAGTCACAAGAGAGAGAATATATCCAACTCGTTTTCACTGTACTTACACTAATTTAGGTGTTTCAACATTTCTGTCCATGCAGTTTCGCTTCAGTGCATTCAACCGTATGAATCAAATCACCCATCACAAAATACACTGAATTGCTGAGTGTTTCAATTTTCAGCCAACATACTGTCGAGTAATTTAACTAAATCTTGACAACACAGTAAAATAATGATAGCCGTGCATCGATTGACCAAGCATTAAATTCTCATTTATCTTGAGTATGTACTCTTTGTAGGATTCATTGAATGATAAGCCCTGTCATATTTCTCCTGTCCATCTAAGAGACGTTAAAATGCACCACTCGAATTAGCTGCAAAGTATGAGGAATAATATTGTAATAAGGTGGCTTTCAAAACTCCTATATGGAACACAAAGACACTAAATTCAGATATATATAAATGAAGTGGTTGGATGTGCACGTCAAAGGCTAGAATCCCACCTAGAGCGTTTTGACCGATACAGAAAATTGGTATACTTTGAGTATATCCACTAAATTTATTTACAATTAGAACAAAATACATACACATTTATTTCATGTGACTATATGATTGTGATGCAATACCACTTTAATTCACACATGCACACACACAAATGCACGGAGACTGAAGTGAATTTTGTCCACAAATGAAGGAGAATTATACAAGGAAAACCAGTTGTAGGACTATTTCCTAGTTACTCCAAAATCATATCGAAGAATATTTACACATTTCCTACTAGTATTAGTGTTGATGCTATTCTTCGCCATGTCATCAGCAAAATCTAAAGGTCTTTGTTTTTGTTAGCGGCAGTGGAATTCAACTGATTTTCACCTAAAACTATCACTACAGCTATTTATCTCTTGATTTTGCTGGTGGAAAATAGGACTTCAGCAGTACAACCTAGAATTATTACACCACAGTTTCTAATTAGTTAATGTTGCATGCTATTTACTGTCTTTTGTAAGAGACTCGATATTATTTAAGAACAAAGAAGTAAGGTCTTCACCGACGATAGAACAAAATTTTCTTCCTTCTGGTTCTTTGTAAACTTAAATTATTTAAACACTCATGGATATTACTTTCTCTGGCTCCTCATACCAGCATATCATGATATCAAGGACCATAATTTATTCAATGTATAAGCAAATTGTGTTGAAGTTGATTTTTCACCTGCAGATTTGAAAAGAGGTTGATAATGTAGCCACTTAACACTTTCTATAAGATAACCAACGTTTTAGGACCACTAACATTTAATTAACATAAAATTTAGTCAGTGATACATTGGATAATAAAGGCAAGCTTGCTGCATATTATTTGAAATAATGTAAGCATCTTTTAGAAAGTGATGAACGGTTACATAATTATGTGTGCTAATGGTAACGTCCTACTTTATGATCAGTAAAATGGAGAAAATTCCCGATAATGCCTATTTATTTTCTTCCTAAAAGACCTGCACTTAGGAAAAAGGAGCATTAAAATTCCCACAGTTATTATAATTATTGATTCCTTAAGTTCCGAGTCAAATACAGGGCTTCAGCGGCATAATTACGTTCCACTCGTTCAGCCAACATCACTTTTAGTAGCTTTCACAACGGCCAACAAACGTTTCTTTCACCTTCATAAAATGTCATCCACGTCGGGAATGTGATGTCACTTAAAGGCCTCTCCAGCATATACCACTGCCATCGCTAGTTGCTTGTGCACTGGGCTACTACTGGGCTCTTGGCTACTTGGTTCTCAGAGTTCTCTGTCCCTCATTGTTTCTACCTACCGACTGATCTCCAGCATCCATCGGACGACTTAGCTGTTCATGAAAATCTACAGCTGCCTGCTGGAAATAGTTTTGGTGATGCGCAGTGCAAGTCCCTGAAACTTATAGAAGTATTGACTTGATAATAATATTAAAATTTGAATAACCTCCACTGTGGTGGTTGTTGTAGACATTCACATCGATTTCAGATCAATGAGCAGCTGTGTTGCTTTCTAAGATTCTCATCCCAGCTGCATGTAGGTGGATGCCATCCAAGTAAGTGAAAGAGACGAGTTCCTTTACACTATTATCAGTCATAGTGTTTGGTATTTTCTTCTGTGATTGGATATTTTTATCACTTTCCTCCATGGGCCGCCTATTCAGTCAAACTGCTGGCTTTGGTTTGTAAGTATGAGAGTATGTACGACATAATACATGAATCACCCACGAAGTCCGGACCATACAGGATATTTTTGCTGGTCACATCTCATCCAATCGACTTCCACATGATCCGGTCCAACACAGTCAGGAAGACAATCAGCGGAAGTAGGTAGTTTCGTATTGTGACTGTATCCACTTCAAAAGATTCCCTGAGCTAGTGCCTGTAGATCAGTAGGCATGCAACACCAGTATACAACTGTCCAGCAATGTTTATAAGGATTTCTCTCATCTCCTTGCGTTGTGTTGATGAAGTTGCCAAACTGCTTCGATATCGATGGTTTTGAAAAGCTTCTCAAATTCGATAAAGGTGAGAAAGCAGTTACCCAACATTCTAGGCTCTTTTAATTGCTGACACATAACGCTCCAATTTCCTTCATGCATGATTTCTCATCCCTAAATCCTGTCTGTTCTAGTCAACGTCTTTCTTCCATTCAACACACCTTCCAGTTTTTCAGGAATGTTGTGGGTTAATATTTTGCTCAGAACGGACATCATCATGATTCCGCACCAGTCTATGTGAAGGCTAAAATCACCTCTGTTTGGGAGTCTGACAACACAACCTGAATTTCAATGAAAAGGTACTATCGCTTGGTTCTATACACTCCGTGTGTATTTTGCCTGAGATATGATGGATAGTTTTCAGTGCTTCTAGCCACGCTCCCCTCCTGGTTGGCTTTCAACAACTTTATGAAATTCAAGACTTCTGTTTTTGTCGGAACATTGCTATTCACCGTCATTTATGTGGAGACTGGTGGCAATTCAGGACGGGGTGACAGTGGTGCTTGATTGAGAATTCTTCTAACGTGATTCGCTCATTATTTCCTTTGCTTATCTTTTATAGTAATAGGGTACGCTTCACTAACTTTCAGTCCTTTCATCCACATTCCTTTCGCCCTGGATAAGAAACCGGATATTTTACATAGTGTTGTGGGGTCTCCCTTACCTGCGGCCAGCTCTGTTTCAGTTGACATTTTGTCGTATCATTGTCGTTTGTTTTTTCAAACACTCTCCTTCACTGCTATGTTCAGTGGGTTGTTGACTGCACTCTTCTGCCTCTTCGGTCTTTCATCTCTACACTGTTCCACTTTACTAAACTCCTCTCCTCTATCAACTTCCATTCATCCGTAAATCTCCATTCTGTCTTTTATCTCATCTATCCTCCTAGGACAGCTGTACTCTCAGTCTGATTGTGATGATCGTCTCAGTAATCAGAGTATCAATGTTGAAGGCCAACTTCCATTCTCTTTCATATCAGAGACTCAGGTTTTCAACTTCAAGATGTCCTGTTCTAGAGCGGAGTCAACATCTCCTATGATTGCTCATATATCCATTAGCCTACTTCCTCACCTTTTATGAGATTGCGTATTTCCTTGAATTTTTAAACACTCCCTCTGACTATGAATTCAATGATGGTGCAGAAGCCCCTAAAGTGTTGTGTTCTCATTCATTGACTACCTCATGAATCATGTTGTGTCTTATCTCCTACCAGTTTGCGTTTGTATCACTCATAGGAATTTTGATGTTGCCATCTGGCTTCGGCTTTGTCTGTTACCGTTTGCACTTGTAGGTAGATGTCGTGCCGCTTCTCTTAGTCCAATTTGTTTGTGTGAATACTGTCCTGTATAATTAATAATTTCCTTTCTTTTTTAGTTAAATCTTCCTGTCATCATCTCGGAGGAGATTAGTTCTCATTGCACAGGAACCTTCGGTGTTATTTGTGACATTGCAATGACTACGCCATCAGTGTGCTTATGACTGGCATTTGTTTGTGCGTAGTACACTGTCAACTCTCTCGGTAATGGTTTGGGGGACGGAACAGCCTTCTGTTTGATCTAACAGATTACTAACACTTCAATATCGCGTCTTCTCATTTAATTTTCAATTTCAGCAGCCTCACCAACCAGCCTCAAACAGCATCTCACCGACATTCCATGTCCATATGGGTAAATTTGCTTTCATAGACAGAGACCACATCGGTCAACTTGCTTCATGAGGGTTTTCACCCGAGGGGGAGGTCATCCATCTTGGAAGTGAGGAGTACTCGTGATTCCATTGATGGATTTGTTTATTATTTCTGTGCTTCAAAATTTCCACAGCAATGGTATTGTTCTGTTTTGCATGCGTGGGGTTGCTAGGGTTATTCACTCAGCTTTTATTCACTTACAGATTAAGAACGGCCTACAAACTAAACTGAGTGAAGTCGCAGTGATATATAATTATTATTATTTACCTTATAGTTGTAATGCAACAGTCCTAAAATTTCACTCTGATAGCAAATCAACAGACATATTTCTTCGAAATCAAATGACTGAAATCAAGATAATCTATTTAATTATCAGTCTTTGTATAACAATAGGGTGCTCTCAGTAGTTAAAAATCAGAGATATAAAATTTAGAAGGGTTGTTCAAATAGCGTTGGTTGACATCCTACTTACAATAACAACTGATACTAATTTACTTGTATTCTGCATCTGTAGTGACTAAACCTCCGTATTTAAAATGCCTCTTAGAATGACAAACATTTACAGCTGAGAAGTATTACTGATATAAGTATAAAACCTGGGTACTGTTTTAGAGTATAACCCCACTATAGATAAGATTTCATTTTGATAAATCACACAGTGGTGTTATACAGTAATATTAACTAATGACCACGTTTCGAGAACAATTTATTACTGCTCATAACCATATCTTGGCACTATTCACACTACTCGCTTTCTTGCTTCATTTATATACATGAGTGAAAATTGATGATTAGACATTTGAATAAAATCAATATAAGATAAAGTACATTGGGAAATAATGCAGGCGTTATCCATCAAATACAATCAGATGGGAAATAAGATGTCTTATAGTAAAAATAAGTAACTTGTTAGAATGCTATAATGTGAACTGAATACATTTTAACATTATTTATTATTCGCCGACTTGACTGGTGATAATGTCTTCGATATCTCTGGTATTTGCTTTGAGACATTTCTGTTGCATGTGTTGGGTGTAGACTGGATGAACCAGGCAGGATTCAGTAATCAACCTCCCTCTATCTCCACCTACCTATATTACTCTTTACTAGTTTGGTTTTGTCCCACACTATTGTGTGGTTGTGTGTTAGTGTATGCAGTTAGATTGCTGAGTTGTTGTTTTTTTCTAAATTACTTATCTTCGTGGGATCAATCATTCTAACCTTAGCCGCTAAATTCTTATGTTCCGACAATCTGACTACCCCCGACCTACTAGTTTGACCTATGCAGTTGACCTAACTGACAGTCATTGCAGGGTATTTTGTAAATTGTACTATTTTGTCTAATTGGCTCAACTGGGTCCTTCAAATTACAGAGCTTGTCCTAACTGAGTGAGTTTGTAGGTTTAAATGCCACTCCAATTCCAACTTTATTAAGAATCCTACCTAGGGTCTCAGATGTCCCCTCCTTATATGGTATAACAGTAGATGCCTTATATTCTCTCTTATTTATGTTATCATTATTGGTTTCACCACTATTTTTATTTTGCTTCTGACCTTTTTTGATGTTCTTAATGAATTTTAAGGGATAGTTATTTGATACCAACCAGCTATTCTTCTGACTGTTTTATTTCATCATTTAGGTCTTTTCTTGTACTGCTTAGTTCTGCTGCTAGGCTTGTTAGACACTTAACTAAGCCTGACTTCAAAAACACACAACGAACTGATGAGATGAATTGAAGAATGCGTTGGTTTTTTATAAACTCTGGTGTGAATTTTACCTTCTTCAATTCGCTTTATTTTACAATCTAACATAGATAATTCTCCTTGTTCATTTTCTGATTCAAATGTGGATTTTATTCCCTCTACTAGTGAGTTTATGCGTATGAAGAACCTAGAGATATGTTCTGTTTTTAACACTGTGAAACTGTCATCCACATATCTCCACGATATTTTTGGAGTAAAATTAAATGTGTTAATAGCACTATTTACCCAGCTGTTCATAAATATGTCTGCTACAATAGGGATATTGGTTATCCATCCCGTTTCTACACCTTCTGTTTTTATGGAGGATTTAATCATGAGCTGACATCAGTTAGAGAACCACTGGAAAATCTGGGATTACTGGACAGCTGTTTCGTCCTGGTTTTCGACTCTTCTGGTTACAAGGCCAGCTCGAAGACCATTCAGCTACTGCAACCAGATCCAATGGTCGTTAAATTATAACTCCTCCAAATTCACGAAATAGCACTGGAGAGCTGTCCAGTAATCCCAGGTTTTCCAGTGGTTCACTAACTGATGTCAGCTCATGAATAAATCCTCCATGCAATCAAACAAAATCCTTATAAAACAAATACTTTAAAATTAATCTGATGCTCACTAGCGACTGGCCCTATTCAGGCAGTTAACCTGGGGTTCTAGTGGGAAGCTGTGATCAGTGTGGTACAGCAGGTCGAAAGTACTGTATTCCAAAGTATTGTTTACCTTATATCTAGGCATCTTCCAGTGGGAAGCCGTGATCAGTAGGGTGCAGCAGGTTTAAGGCGAGGCAGTAACTCATCGAAGAAGACATTGAGAAGTGACCGCGATATGTCATGAGTTGGCAGAAGTTAGAATTCATGGGCTGGCCATTGGATTGGGTCCCATGGCTCATTGGTCGACGAGCTTGCCTTGTAACCAGAAGGTCTTGGGTTCTAACCATGGCGGTGGGTGCGTACTGCTGGAGAACCGCAAACTAGGACGAAACAGCTTTCCAGTACTCCCTGCTGGTTCTCCAGTGGTTCTCTGACTGATGTCAGCTCATGATTAAATCCTCCAACCAATCAAACAAAATCCTTACAAAGCCAATACTTGTATATATATTTCGCCTTGCAATTTAATCATAGTAGATATGAGGCATAACTGAATTCCTTAAAGAATTTTTCCAATGGTCAGATTTGTCCTAACCTTGAGTTCAGGATCTGCACTTAGTTCATTTTTATCTTCTTCTGAGGCCATTTTGATTTGTATAATAATAATATGAAGACTGAACTATTTGTATGCCATTTACAGGCAGAAAGTACTCAATTCGAAAAGTACTTTTATTACATTTGAAATTTTAAGGAAGGTCACACAATTTACTAAATTACAAAAAAGTACTATTTCGATGTCATTCATTTCTCATGAGATGAATCACATTCTCATTGATCGAGGCTACATCGTTTTGTGTATATAAACGAGTGAACGAAATGATGGGATTCATACAGCAATACTTCTGTATTGTCTTCACACTCTCACTGTAATAATAATAGTAGTAAAATGGCTCAGAGTTCCAGGAATATTCTGTTGTTCCTCTGCATCATCAGTTTCGCTGTAGTAGTGCAGAGTGAACATATTTGTCAAATGGACCCCAATATAACTATTGTAAGTGAAAACAGAGTATTGATCTTCTAACTCACATTCTCTTCAGAACTATGGTGTTTTGGGCGAACCAGTCGATAAGCGTCAACAAGGTGGGAACAGACTTAGATTTATTGTGCATTATGAAGAGGGTTTTCGAAGGCATCCATTATTTCAACAATTCAAGGTAAGATCATTCGATCAAGTAAATTTATACATGTCTATATTGGTCTCTGCATTTATGGTTGAATCATTGAAAAGAATGATACATTGTAATAAATGTTATAACTCTAATGAATCTTTCAGATTTACTCCTGTCTGTACTCGTGAATAGTTTATATGCTAAATTATAAATTATAATTAGTACTTTCTTGGTTAAATATTAACTGCTTTTAATTTCATTGATAAGAATGAAGTTGTTCAACGAGCTCTTAATTTCTGGGAAAGAACACTGAGTGCAAGACGATCACCAAACAGGAGACTTCTAATTCCAAGGTAGGTAAAAATATTCAGTGTATTGTTAGACAACATTTTTCTATATGTATATCATCATGGCCATCATGAATCAATTAAAAAGCCTCTTACACTGTTTTGTAGATGTGTAAATCCTTTTCAACATTCAATTCAGTGGATACGCTTTGTATTTCTCTCCTTTCTTTTGATGATAGCGGATGCGTTGAAGGCTATTCAGCTTTAGATGGAAACACAGGCAGAAGGTTTTGCATGCAACAGTGCAGTCACGCTAAATGCACTGATTATAAAGTCCCAAATCAATTTACTGCCGTAAGTTTACTCTAATCATCTCAGTGCTTTCAATCATTGAAAAAAGGTCGTTTAAAATATACGTGTGTTTCAGAGATCACTAGTCCATCTGAGAAAATCCCATGAGAACTACCGAAAGGAATACTTGGTGATATGAATAAGGCGTCTACTGGAATAATGTGAAAACGACAAACAAATCTAATCCTTACAAATCAACTCTTGAAAATTGATCTGATGCTCACTAGTAACTGGCTACATGATGGAGTCTACCGAAGAAGTCGTGACCTGAGTAGCCCATTCAGTCGGGAGTGAGGATGAATTTCCCGCCGACTACATTTGTTGATGGTCTCACCAAAATCACTAATGGGTAGAAGTTAGAATTCATGCACTGACCAATGAAGTGGGTCCCAGTGGTTGAATGTTATACGAGCCTGCCTTGTAATCAGAAGATCCTGGGTTTAAACCCTGGTGATGGCTGAGTAGTGCCAATGATCAATAAACAAGGATGGCATCGCTGTCCAGTACACACCACCTGGTTTTCAATGGTACTCTAATTGGTTTCAATCTGTGATCGAACTCGAAAACAAATCTGATCCTTTCACACCAACTCCTGATAACAAAATATTCGGTTTATCTGAGATTCGATTAATCAGAAATAAGCAAAGATGTGTATCGCGAATGAAGTATTACTGTGTCATTAAATCTTTTCAGAATAGAGCAAACTTTCGACAACACTTTCTGAATGTAAATGCAGAACCATAGATTAAATTTGCAAACCAATTATCAAGCTTAACGTCATCAACGTTTGAGCTTACTAGCATGCCCCAATTTTATGGTATAAAATTATTGACTGTGATTCACTGGGAGAATTAAGAATTTCGACAGTTTTCCGACAACATTTTCACGAGCAAATAATGATTCTCGTCAGCGAAATGGTTGTGATAATATTTTTCACTATGTTTTTGAGCTTGTTCTCTCAATGGACATGAATTAGTTAATTAATTTATTGAAACGTATTTCTTCACTTTTTGTTGTTGCTATTCACAGGGATGTTTCCAAGGACGTGATGGTAGTAATCTACGACGGGTTACCCAAGATGGACCAGGATTTGCACCGAATGAGTTCGTGATGTTCGTGGATAGCGTGAATAAAGGATCTTGTAGACGTGGTGTGACAGTGGCTTTTGCCTCTCCATGTGAAATGCATCCAACAACTGATAGGTAGATTATGTGTACACTAGTGAATGCGAAATTGTGTTTTGAATTCGAAATGAGTTAGCCACACTTCTTAGAAGTTTGCTTTCTCTAATCAGATGAAAATGTGCAGTCAAAATGTTGTAGTTATTATACGTTGACATAAAAATTACAATTATAATGACATTGAAATTGAGGATGTGAGCGATTTTAACAAAAAGCGATCTGTTCTGATGATAGTGAGTCAATGGGCTATAATATCTCATAATCTCGCTTGCTTGTTAAGCGATCTAAACCATATTGAAATGACTTTCACTGATAATGAAAATCAAAAGGAAGTGATTGAAAACAGAGCATCATGTGTTCTAATCTTTCAAATGTCCTAATGAGTATTTCGGATAAATGAGAAGAAACCAAAAATCAATTGACGCTTAAGATAGTTGTCTTAAGCTATGAAATAATTTTGCATTTCTTGTCTTAGAAGGAATCTTGTTTTGGCTGCCTGATAACATCTTTAAAGTTGGATGGTTATAGAAGACCCTTGAGATACTTCTAATGGCTGACTATTGATACTTCTTTACGAGGTGGGACGATGCAAAGACATCAGATAGCATTAGGTCAAATGTGAGTAATTACATCATGAAACGACATACTACTATCTGAACTAAATCAGTTGTTGTACACCCCTCACACCAACCGGCAGTTAGATTGAGGCTGGATTGCTAGCTAGACTGAAGAGATGTAAGTAGCAGAAGCTCATTTCTCCCTGTTGAGGCTGAGCCTACCAGCGGTGTACTCAGTTTGTCCCAGTTAACACAACCAAATCAGTATCGACC
Source organism: Trichobilharzia regenti (assembly GCA_944472135.2). Classification (NCBI taxonomy): domain Eukaryota; kingdom Metazoa; phylum Platyhelminthes; class Trematoda; order Strigeidida; family Schistosomatidae; genus Trichobilharzia; species Trichobilharzia regenti. Next base: position 20,537,408 of record OX235265.1, on the reverse strand, counting down.
ACCCGATTTGTAGCTGGCCAGTAATTATCGTTATGTTATTCAGCTATATTTATATATGTATTTATAAACCTAAATTTTGTACAGTTGCTGAAGACCAAAATTATGGATTGAGCATACAACTCATCGACTTCCACTCTTCTCTTTTCACCTGTTGAGATGACGTTGAGATGTGCCTCAATGTGTGTTTCATTTGCGTTCCTGTGGTGTACATTCATCTGAGATTAATTACTAATATTGATATTGGCGACAATAATGACAGCATCATGATGAATAGTACATTTGAAGCAGTACAGATTTTTCGCCTATTTTGCGGCGAGATATTTACTCCTTGTTCAGAATCTCCAAGTAATGTAATAATGCATCACTGAAAACAACATTATTCCATCCATTCCAAGCTCCATTACCACACGGACGCTTCCTTCAATTTCCTTCAAACTCTTCATAGCACTAGTCTCAAATCTTCTTATAAATATGTGTGTGATTGTTAAAACATAAGAACTGTAGAATATCGGATGCAATTTCATGGATGGTATAAATTTGGTAACTTAGAGATTTAAACAGTCCACTGACATTGACGAAATCCTGGCAGCTCCCTATTTTCTACAGAAGTTGAGGATTTCCGCTGTGTGAAATATTCGTGCAAATCGCCCCAATATGAGGTTTGCATATGACAGTTCAAATCAAAATCGACATTCCGTATTCATTATAAACTCTCCGAGATTTATTTTTTCCGCATTAATATTTTAGACCAATTATGGGAGCAATCAACTTCTGTCCACAACATATGAGTGTAAATGAACCTGCTAAAACGAAATTGATATCAACAGCTACTCATGAAGTGGCACATGCTTTGGTATGTTACCCTGTATATTTTTGATGATATACGTGGTTAAAACTATTTATTTAATTCATGGAAAACTCCCATTAGGACATATAGGAAACCAAAACAAGTGATTCAGCGAAGTGACTCTTTTTAACGAATTTATTAACAAGTTGTACAAACGTATTTATATGGTCTAAACGAAATTCTTTCTATGTTGTAAGGGGATTGAATCATACGTGTGAATACACAAAATAATTATAGTACGAAATGCAATTAAAATGTTTTTGATTATAGTCACAGTTCAATATCAGGTGGCAAAAAGATTAATTTCGTAAATAGAACAATTCATGGGATGTATAGAACATGTAAGGCGTGTCAAATTATGGGTTTAGTGGGCAAATGGAATAAAAATGAAAACGTTACGTAACACTGTATAAAATTTCACAAATCATAGTTTCCGGTTGAAAAACAAAATCGATTTTGATTGACAAGTGGAATGAGTGAAACAATACCGGGGACAATTCAAAGTGAATATAGAAACAGTAGCAGTTGACACAATAAAGGAATGATAGACAAACTGATAAAAAGGATTAACATACTTTAACATAGAGGGAGTACGACGATGAAAGTTGAAGGGGTCAGACAAACGTTTTCTGTATACAGAGATCTGGCAGCTCTATTTTGATAGCCAAAGTAAGTTTCAGCAATATACATGATTCGAATTACGTTTCGCCTTGTAGATGACAATAAAGTCGGAGATTGTAGAGATGGGTTGATCATTATCGATCAGATGTTCAGTGATCTTGTTTCTTATTGCTCCACGTCCACCTCTTCGTAACCATGCAGGATAGCGTTCTTGATACCTCCTGGTCAAAACTGGAGTTGAACTACCTGTATAACTAACTCCACATGAGCAGGTGAATTGCTAAACGCAAACAGAGTTGGTCAACTGCGGGATCTTGTCCTTCAGGTTGTTGAACAGTAATAGCTGACCACAAAACTCTATTCTCGACGATGCCACAAGGAATGGTCTTCTTAGGTACTGTGACGTCAGCCGCCGCTGAGTTCCAAGCTCATGTACAGTGTTCTTTTGGTTACGGATAATAAGTCGCATTGCAAAGGATTTACTGCATATTCTTGTCTATAAAACGCAGTGGAAATAATTTTTTACAAGGATTTCTGTCAAAAAACTTAGCCCTTCATCCACAGTATCAGGATTGCATATGCACCGATTGCAAGTGGCAAGCGATCGGATCAGGTTAAATTCACAAAATGAATACCAAATTACAATTTATTGTAACAAATGCATTTTCATTGTTTTCTCTATTCGCGATCATACGTTTCACTTAACACCTACACCTTTTGACCGATTTCATAAATCACTTGAGAGTAGTTCTCAATAAAGTCGAGGAAAGGGTGTATTGTTTCAGCTAGATGACTTGTGAAAAGCAAAATTCACTCAGTATGTAAAGATAAGTGTTATGTGAGTGTGTGTTAACTAATTTCTGAATAACATGTTGCTTTATTAAAAATTTACAGGGATTTACAAGTAAATGTTTCGCTTTAATGCGTGATGTGAATGGCAATCCAAGAACACCCAGGGACCCTATGACTAAAAAACCACGAAACGGTCAACCCAGGTGAGATACATACGTTTTATGCATTTTGTTGATAAATGAACACCAAAATAAATCTTCGTCATTTGGAAATATGTATTCAGCAGTGATGTGGTTGGTTTCAGGATTCGACTACTGCCAGTCACCACATCTATGAAATAATGTTTGATTTACAGGGGAAACAGTGTTACAGTTGAATACATTTACTAAAACCTCTGAAAATCAGATGGTGTACCATTGCTAATCGTAACAGTATTATTCCAATGTGTTCATTGAAACCTCTTCATATCTAAAGTCGCTTCGACCGTGTGTGTGTGTGTTGTTGGGTGTTATTCCCAGTTATTATTACTCTCCTACTCCCTTGAGTCTTATCTTTCTTATATACTTTCCACATAGACTGAATGATGGCAGGAGATTTCACTATCAGTTTACAATTCACGGGACAGAATCCAGAGGAACTTTAATCTCAGCATTAAAACACAAATTATGGGGGTCACATGATTGCAAAGTTTGTCACAAATCACTCTGTGCAAAGTGCAGTTCACTTTGTTTCGCGTTAGTATATAATCTTGAAAATGTTTTCACTGATAATTCAAGTTTATACGAACACATCAAACAAGTCACGAAAACTATGATATTCAAATATGGATGACCATATATGCTCCTTATTATTCTGTTGAATGGGGAAATATCTGAAGTGGTGCTAATGATATTCGAGAAAATATTGTTAGTGTCACAGTTAATGTTGATGGCCAGTAACATCCAATAAGTCTCGCCGATTAATTTCCATGTCTTTTATTGTATAATCACCTTTGTGATAAATTATCGATTAGTTGAAATATAATATGGAGGGCCTATGTGGTCACTATGCTCCGCGAGGGATTATACTGTTTACGAATGTGATTCTCATATCCTTACTCATCCTAATTAAACAAACTCTTTCTATGTTACTATTTACTTTCTCTTCTAGTGAAAACACTGTCAGACAAATCAACCGCCCATGGGTCTCGGCTGTAGGAACATTCCGTAAAACATTTACATCTTTGGTTACACCACGTGTATTAGTAAGTACTTTTAGTGGGACATGATCGCATTGTGTTCTGGAGCATGTTCTTGTAACCTCAACAACAGGACCTCTAAAGGCTCCTTTCTTAGATTTCAGTGAATTCTGATTGTAAATCTAGACAAAATTACTTGATGTAGGGAAGGTTGGATCTCGAATTGTCACTGAGCATCTCCTCCTTCAAACTGATGTTGCTATCAGCACCGATGGAAGCTAGTAAGAGAGTGAGGCGCGATTACATTTAGTTACATTTTCTGCAGGAATAGCAGTTATATGACTCGATGGATATTATGAGGTATATAATCGAGCGTGATATCACCAGTCGAGGGGAGATGTTCTTTTCTGTATGATATCCTCTACTGTGTAATATATTCGATGTATCTGTTGTGCTTTTAGGAAGAGGGACGTCGACACTTCAACTGTCCAAATCTCGATGGAATTGATTTAGAGAATGAAGGCGGTCAAGGAACAGCCGGTACACATTTTGAAAAGCGAGTTGTTGGTGTAAGTCAATGTCGAAACATTATTGTTCATACCAAAGTTGTATTTATATTTATAGAAGAATAGATATCTTATGTTAATAGCATGAAACCTTAAGCATGTCTTTCAGTCTGACAGACTCTTCGAGTACTTTAGCCACATTTGTGAGATATATTAGGCCTACGTATATGTATACCCATATCTAAGTGCATGTATATGTGTTCGTATATAAATGTGACGCCTAATACACTTACAGCACAATACCACGAATATTCATTGATATCAGTATTTGGAGACTGGAATTTAAAAAATACACTCACTTGCCTTCTGAATTTCAAACAGTAAAGTAGCGATTTTTATACATAATCGAACAGCATAGCCTATTCTACCCCAAGAAGAATGTACCAATTTTATCATTATTATTAACATTCTATCTCAGAATTTAGGCGCTGTCTATTGCAAAAATTGATCAAGGCGGTTAGAAACACACCACTACGTCAGTCAGCTGAGTGGATTATCAAGATACAGGAATTATCACATGAAGTTTTTTAAATGTTACTTCTGATGAATTATAACAACTGCACAACCTGATTTTTCTTTCAGGATGAAATCATGGCAGGTTCTACAGGATTGAGAGGAATAGTTTCACGACTGACATTAGCTTACTTCCAAGATTCTGGGTAAGTTAATGTAATTGAACATGTTAGCTTTAATAAGTAGGGATTACAGATGCACTAATTATCATTATTTCTCAAGTAAATTTCCCAGTGAAATCAATTTCACTCAGGTATTATCTATTAAGGTGTGTTCGATAACAGATGGAGTGACAAAGTAGACATCATTCTAACAGCTAACACATTTTATAATCGCATACTGCTGATGCGGTGTCAGACAAGGCAATATACTAGTTACTCAGTTTATATCGCACACTCGATTTCACTTACTGAATGCTTTCGCCCATGTTTTTATTTGTTCCAATTACAGTTGGTGGGATGTCGACTACTCAGTCGCGGAAAGATATGACTACGGAAAGGGTCTTGGCTGTAGTTTCGTAATGGAAAGCTGCTATGCGTATATGAACAGAATGAAGCAACAGTAAGATCTCCAGTGCATAATGAATGTTGTGATGCATGTGTGAATATTGTACTGATAGTTTTGTGTGAATCACACCTGTTGACAATAGATAACCTCATGTATTTTATTAAAAGGCGGATTCCAGTTGATGTATTTCTTATATTTGTGATATTGTAGGGGAAGAAGTATTGAACCGTACTGTGAAGAATCGAGCACTTATATGTGTTATCATAGGAAAGCCTACGGCCAATGTACAGCTCAAAATATGAATAGAAATCTGCCTCCATCTGATCAATATTTCAGAGGTAATCCTAACAAAGGAGGAGCCGCTGAACTCGTGGATAGTTGTCCTATTGCTCAGGTAAGCTTCCATCTTCAATACATATATCTATTCTTGTGTATGTTAGAATATGAAACAAAGTAGTTGACTGAACCCCGTCTCCATCAAAGTGCTGTCTGACTGTGTATAACAGCCCAGATGACTGTCGCAATATAGACCACGGTAACTCCGGTTAATATTGCACTTAACGTAGTTGGGTAGAATATAAATAATAATTTGTGAAAAACATCATTTCAGATGAAATAACATAGTGGTTTTTAATGGTGTCTTAATCAAAAAACACCACAATAAATAGTATCCAGAAGTTGAGGAGAAAAGCTACACAGCATAGACTACTGATTGAAATAAGCAGTGGGTAGACAGTTACATCGATTTACACCATCCACTAGTCAGACTGAGATTACATAATCGATAAACAGACTTCTAGCGCGTCAAAATTTCCATCTACCAATCTACCATCACTTAAATTATCATTTTCATTGTAACCGTTGTGTTTAACGGCGACTCTTGAAATTAGTAAACTGGAATCCAACTATCATTTAGATTGTCTTACAGCATCATCGTCTGCATAACTCGACAATACCATGAAGCTGCTCTGATTTTTGTCTCAGCATGTTTACAAATCTACTAAGCTTATAATTCTAAGGATGTCCGATTTGAGTGCCTGAAAGTGGGATCCACGTGTAAATGTGTACAGATTATAGATTTTACTTTACAAATATACGCATGAGTTTACGTATAAAACTCAACCGATGGCCTTGACAAAAGTTAAAACTATTTTCCTGTTCTCGATAGGTCATTCATTCCTGTCTCCAGGTATACGGCTAATCATCCCTTTATTCAACGAAACAAACTTTACCATTCTCAAATATTCATGATTGAGTCTTGTCGTGGTCTCAGTTCTTAACACTCCAGAACAGTATGCGTTGGTAAACCATCCATATATACGATCAGATCTGATGTTGTCCTTTATCATAGGTGAATAGATGATATCACAATTCTGTGTGTTTTGTTAATAAAGTGAAACACATATCGTTTGTCATTTTTTATTTCTCCACTCTCTGAAATAAACATGAAGCCGGCGACATATTTCTTTAGTATACCGATAGTGTCACATTGCAATCTTGGTATGAATAGACAAAAATGTAAGTCTCCTAACATTTTGATCTACTACTTATATGTATGTCTTCTTTCTATACTGTAAATATTGGAACTCTTACTGTTGAAGATGATTGCTGAAGGTTTCACTTCCAAAAATGTATCTAGTGAACAAAACTTAAAAATCGGTTGGTACTGTTCGGATGTACTGTGGCAAGCGAAGATTTCCAGCGTAGTTTTCATAATTGCAGGGAAAATGCAAAGCCTATATAAATCCTGAAATGACTGATTGCTCTACTCAAAAGTAACTACTACTTTAGCTTTCGAAACAAAGTTTGAAAAGCAAAAAGTATTAACATCAAGAAGATACCTACTGGAGTACTAGATATAATTATGTAGGGATTTTGTTTGATTGGTTGGAGGGTTTCATCATGAGCTGATATCTGTTAGCGAACTACTGGAGAACTTGGGAGTACTGGACAGCTGTTTCGTCCCAGTTTGCGGTTCTCCAGCAGAACGCACCCATCGCCTGTGTTCGAACCCAATACCTTCTGGTTACAAGGCGAGCTCGTCGACCAATGAGCCATTGAGATCCGATCCAATGAATTCTAACTTCTGCCAACTCATGACATAGCGCGGTCACTTCTCATTGTCTTCTTCGATGAGTTACTGCCTCACCTTAAACCTGCTGCACCCTACTGATCACGGCTTCCCACTGGAAGATGCCTAGATATAAGATAAATAATATTATGGAATAAAGGAAACTGATAGGTCTAGAATTCATTATTTTGCATTCAAAGATTAACATGTAACATTGACAAGTATACCTGAAACTTAAGGTACACGTCCATTCATCTTTAGACAATTTTGTGCGAAGCAGAATCATTTTACACGAGTTTTTTACAAGTTTCTTCATTTCCTAACATCGCTTATTAACAAAATCACTTTCTTATTTTTTGAAGTGCAAGGTAAAAACATGTATGCTCAAGACTTCGGTAATAATTCAGTATGCATTGCACATAGAGGAATTTGGAAAGCCCAGTTGAATAGAAAGATGTCAAAAAGTCGCCTGGTTATGGCTACTTGTCATCAGGTATGTTTAAGTACTAAAATATAAATTTCATTAAATGGCCATCTTACCTGACATCTAGAACTTGTGTGTACCTTGTCGTCATCATCATCAGCATCAGTATGCAGGCAAGACGTTGATGAATGTGCATCGACAGCTAACATCTTCTACACATCATACAGTGGATAAGGCTAACTTCGTACCACTTCTGAAGCTACACCTCCACATGAAAGTCGACATCTTAAATTAGCAAGAAAGCAGGGAACTCAGTATATTCCGAATAATTATTGAATATTGCTAGAGATAAAACACATGAAAGCAAAGTAAATAGCGTTTTGATTGATGTAAAATCAAAATATTGTCCATACGAACTGAAATACTAAGTCGTGTCATCCTGGAGAGAGCATAAAGGATGCAATGGATGCAGAACACTGTCCCCATAGAACGGGCTGGATTCAGGAAAGGCAAATCATATGCTAATCAAATTGCAACTCTACACATCATCATCACAGAACAAAGCGTAGAATGGTAGTCAAATGTCTACCTCAATTTCACTGACTTAGGGAAGATATTCGATAGACAGCGTTGACCGTGAAAAAATTATTTGGAGACTACTCCTAACACTATGCAGTGGAATGTCTCAAATCTCTATCAACCTCATTCAACAGCTATGGGAACAAACCAACCAGGAACGTGTTGTTCACCAAATATATAGGACAAAACGCAGATGGATTGGGTACACGCTGACAAGACCATCGGATAACTAACATCGAACGTCAGGCTAGCTCTCGAGTGGGACCCATATGGGAAACGAGGTGTTGTGCTTGCGTCTGGGGGTAACATGGAAAGGATGGTGCAAGAAGACGAGAGATTATGGGCAATCATGGGGCCAGCTTAAGAATACATCAAAGAATGACATAGGGTGCAAACACGCTGTTTCACTCGGAACTTAAGGGGACAGTCACAATAATACTTCACATATGTTTACACCTACAACAGAAACCAGCTTCTCACACGTTTCTATGAATTGCATTTTCATAATGGTCATTATTATTGCAACTGGAGGACGATTCACAACTGAAAAATGTATATATATATAATGTGCTATCTATTCAATCATGCATGCGTGCGTCGGTGGCACAGTGGTTAAGACTCTCGCCGACCATGCACATGGTCCGAGGTTCGATCCCCTGCCGACGCACACCTGATATCTATGGTCGGCCTGCGAAATTTGGGCTACGGATATCACCTTCTGAAAATTCCATACTTGTACCGAAAATACAGTGTGGAATAAAGCTGTAAATCAAAATCAAAAATCAAAATTTTCAACTGTGATTTGTTTAACGAATTAATATACTCTTTGTCATTTGAATCGAATGTCTCCGTTGCATGGAGGGTTTAGCAAACTTTGTTAGTGGGATACAGTGAAATATTTAACATAAGAGGATGTATGTCTAACAGTTTCAAATGAATGGGTAGTGGTCAAATAGTGAAACCTTGTATTGGGATGAATGTGTAATAATCAAATGTGTCGATATGCATCAGATTTATCAAGCCAGGTAAACGAAGTCATTTGGGTAAAAGGTAATATCTGAGACATAGCAAAGTATTAAGTACCAATAGAACTGCACAAACCTCCGGAGACAATCAATCTTGTAAATGCAGGCAATATTTAAACGGTATAAGTCTCACTTGTTCTAACTATCATATAGGGTAATTAATTAAATTTGAATAGATTATCCGCAGTATATATTCATACTTTCATTGTCCTCAATGCATGATAGGAGGGAAATTAACACAACTTTCATGTTTGTTGAAAATTTACAGATTTCATGTTCTGGAGGCCTGAAAATAATTGTTAATGGTCAACCATTCCCTTGTCAGTCAGGTGTAGCAAGAATACAAACCAATCAGATTACTGGAGAGGCTATCTGCCCACATCCAAATGAAGTTTGTGGAGTAAGAATAATTTGTGTGAAGAATATTTCCATATTATTTTTATTATCATGATCATCACTTGCATCTTCGTTCAATAATACACCATGAAAACACTTCAGACTTCATGAAAACAACCACTCATTCACCAGAAACAACCGAAATTCGTTAGGCTCAACAGATACTCATCTGCAGCTTGGCCTATGTGAGTGTTGGCTAGAATAAACTGTTGCACATAAAGCGTCAAGGGATGATTCGCCATTGTGAAGACGAGAACAGAAATTTCCATCTCATCAGTTAGAGGTAATGACGTTTAATTTGCAGGTAATCCTCCATCTTCCTTAACTTATCTTACCTTCCCGACAGTGGGAAGTGTTCCAATAGTCTAAGTATGTGTCTCTGATATGTGATTTATGCTGCTTCGACAGAAGGCGGTCGACTCCACCTCTGACCAGTTTCTGATGCTACTGAAACTATTTGAAATATTAATTTGGAGAATGAATGATGGTGATCAGACCGAAACATTCCTTCTCAAATCATAGACAAAGTGATATCTGAACGAGATTTCGGTGTTGATCAGTTTATGCAGAGGGCTTACACAGAAGACCCATTTCAAAAATGTCTTCAGTTCTGTTATGGAATGAAAGTTCCCGAACTTCAAGCCTGATCATCATGTTATGTCACGTCAGGCAGTGATTCAAAGTACGTCGCTGAATAATAATAACTGCTCATTTGTAAAACTGGTGACCTAGTGAACTGTGATGATTCCACATTGAGTTATTCACATATATCTTACTAGGTAATCAAAATGTCTAATCCCCATATTTTTCTCATTCACAGCGTGGAAAGAAGTGAAAACTGGTGGGCACTACAAAGTCGGCCATTGGTTTCTCAAGTAATCCATTTAACTTGAGTCAACTTGAGGTCGTTACTACACTGACCAATTTTGACTACTGAATGTATTCACTGTTTTTCTTAACCTATGCGCGTCTGATAAATATTCAATGTAATCAACTTTATTTTGATTTGCATTTCCATGTTGAAGTGGAGTAATACGGAAGTTTGTCTTCCACTTGTTTGAGAGTAGAAATGGGAGTAGGTTAGTGGTCTGTATAAGAACGAGGAGTGATAGTTTGTAGTGGTATTTTAAGTGGTGTTCTGTGATATTCTCGAAACACACTGGTGAAATTGTGAATTTCGTGAACAGTTTCAAAAGCTTTTACTTGATGAAAATAGGATGTAGCTTCTTTCTAAGATATCCAGAACAATAATTTGAAGTTAAAAACTCGATTAATTGATAAACCAATACTTTGGGTTCTGTACCAGATCGTAAAACGTAATGCGTATTTATTCCTGTCGATGTAGGTACATAACAGTTTTATAGGCATGCATAGTTTATAATTTAAATAACAAATTAAACGTAGGTTGAATTTACATGCTTGCTGTTCTTTTCGACTTTAGTCAGTTTGGACAGTCTCTTAACTAATTACTCAATAATATCACATTAAGAAGTGTGTAAATACTGTAATCGGATTAACAAAAATGATCCAGGTCCGTGCTGGAACAATCACAAATAACTGAGAAAGGAAGAAGGCTTGAAGTTAACTCTCCTATATAATTTTGCTACTTACAACACCTAATATTGTTATCTAATTGGTGGATGGTGACCAGCAGTGGAATCCAGGATGCGCATTTCGCCTGTCCTATTTGGGACTTGTCAACTGGATGCACCTGCATTTCTCAGTGAGTGATGATGTTCCCACCGAGTCACGAACCCAGTGCCCATAGCTTCAAACGCCAAAGCCTTATCCACGAGACCACTTGGGGCACTCGTTGCACAAGAGGTGGCTCAATTGGTCCTGTCGATAAGGCTTTGGCGTTTGAAACTATGGGCACTGGGTTCGTGACTCGGTGGGAACATCATCACTCACTGAGAAGTGCAGGTGCATCCAGTTGACAAGTCCCAAATAGGACAGGCGAAATGCGCATCCTGGATTCCACTGCTGGTCACCATCCACCAATTAAATACTAATTAAATGCCCAGACATCATCGAAGCACCTGCACAAGAAGCCAACATGTCAACCTGAGACCTAGCACTTCAGTCCAATCAATAGATGGGAAAATTTAAAATTCTATTAAATACCTAATCTTGTTCTTGACGTATAGTCAGATGATGCGTTAATTTAAAATGAGTATTATATCTACAGTGAGGTGTGAACACAACCACATCAAAATAATAATAATAGTAAGTAAACTGCGAAATGACATCATGTCGCAACCGTTTAACAAACAAAATAAACGAGAATGTACAGCTAAGAAAGATGTTGTAAATAAAAAGCACATCTTCGCTGATTTAGCCTTTTCTGTAATGTTAAGATGACAGCATTTTGTAGGAATCTGGATTCATTTGAATATATATAGATATTGTCATGAACTAATACCAATTAGAGATCGCTGGACAGTTATTCCGTCTTAGTCTGAGAACCTCCAGCAGTGTTGAATGGTCTTAAATTAGGATGAAACAGATGTCCAGACATCTTAAATGGATGCTGTTTCGTGACGAAATCTGCATCAAATTGTTCACTAATGTTTGGATAGGGATCATTCATCAGTTAGGGAAAGGGAAATGTGAGAAAGAAAAGGAAGGAGGGAAAGAACGGATTGAGGGGAAATCAGTGTTGACTTAAACAATATTACAATTTGGCATAACACTCAACAAAGTCTAGCAGTTATTACACCCCATAGCTAATAAAGCAAATGTTCCAGGTGAAACGTTCTTTCCTAAATTTCTTACACCATAAAATCATACGCCTTCGAGTCCACACTATAAATGATTACGGCCTTTTGTCCAGAGATCAATCGCTCATTCTGTATGTTCATCATACTCTGAAAAATAAATTCTTGTAATACAATGCAGTTTCCTCTAAATGTTTCAATAAGACAAGCTCTTCACGTCTTAACCCTAGACTAACAAACCATACGTTTACCCCGAACACACTAATGAGATTGTTTCGCTATGTATTTGTGTTGAACTTATTCCCTTCTGGGTAACCAACAGTCTTTGAGGAGAGAACAAATTTTGAGAAGGATGTTTTTTAAATTTTCAGAATTCAGTTTCTACAATTTAAAACTTTGAGAACTATGAATTTTGTGACTCCGCCTTGTTCATAATATCCAAAAATAAATCACACTTCGTTTCGATATTCACAAACAATGACTAGTGAAATTCAATTTGCAGAAAAGGCATAGTCTCTTGAGTAGACACTGTATTCCACAAGACAATGAGTCTTTGGATTGTTTTCAGGTACGCTTTCGTTTAACATTAATGTGTGCAGATAAGATGTGTCAGTCTGTCGTGAAATGTATTCACTGTGATCAAAACTTTCATCATGGCAGTAATGGACTTTATTAAAAAAGGAATGAAGCGAGAAACTCCATCAAATATTGGCAAGTCTTACAGAAATTAACGAAATAATAGTTAACCTACAAAGCTTGTTTATGTAAACAATCCTTCAACTTACATGCATACAATATTCCATATTCTTTTGATGTATGTACTCTTAATAAATCTTTTATTTACTCTCCCTCAAATGCCATTCTTCCCAGCATCACTAGTGTTAATAATAGCCCCTTTCCAGGTTTTAACACAAATGGTGTTCAAAAGTGCCTCAAGTCTCTAAACCTTTCCCAGAACTTAGGTACAGATTGTGTACCTAGTATTATTTTTTTTTAAATGTTCTGATATTCTGTGTCACCCCCTCACTGATTTGTTTAACAAATGTTTTTCCAGTAATATTGTGCCTGCCGTTTGGAAGGACATCAAAGTTGTACCTATACCCAAATTATCTACTGGAGCATGTGTCAAATTAACACCCATTGCAATTACCTCTCCTTTTTTGAAAACTATGGAGAAATTACTTCTACTTAGTCTTTTACCTTCGTTTAAATCCTTTAATGACCCTAAACAATTTGCCTATAAGCACAGCAGAAGCACTTTAGATGCGGCTGCCGTCTTATATCATAGCATTGCTTCCAGTCTAGACAAGGGGGCTAAATGTGTTCGTTGTGACTTCCTAGACTACACATCTGCTTTTGACTCGGTCCCTAAGGACATCTTATTAAATAAACCTGCTGCAAGTCAAACGGAATGTTGGGCTGTCAACTGGTTACATTCCTATTTCTCATAAAGAAAGCAGTACACCGTGTATAAGGAGAAGTCTTCCACTTCATTGCCTACTGAAGGTGGTATCCCTCAAAGCGCTGTCCTTTCTCCTTTTCTTTTTTCTTTCTTCTTGCATGACTTTCCTCACTCTGATGAAATAAACTTTGTGAAGTATGCTGATGACTTAACAGTTTCAATGGCTGTTAACTCCCAGCTAGATTGTACCAAAATAAATAGCTTTCTGTCGGGAGTTAGTAAATGGTCTGAGTCTAACGGTCTTAAACTGAATCCTTCTAAATGTCAAACTGTTAATTTCAGCTTAAGATGTAAAAGACAGTAAAATGAAGTCATTGATTCTCATGACAGTTGTAAGATTGATGAAAATGATAAAGGAATCAAATCAGAAATTAAGTGTCTTGGACTTATTCTCTCTTCTGATCTCTCCTGGACTTCCATATGTCTTAGCCATCTCCAGTAAAGTATTCTGCCTGACATTTTAAATTAAGAAGTTAAGGCACTCGGGTATAACTCAACACCTCCTCCTACAGTTCTCAAACTCTTGCATCCTACCTATTCTTCTTTATCGCTCACCCTTATTCTTTCCTCGTTTGCTTAAAAACGACTATGTCACAATTCGTAGAATGCTGAAGACTGCCAGTAGGGTGAGTGGTGTCCCAGTGGACCACATAGTTAGTGTTGTTATCGATAGGCACTTGATTTCATGCAATAAATTTGCGAGAGGGATTTTGTCTGACTTGGAGCATCCGCTTTACGCTCAAATTTCACCTTGTATCTCCTCAGGTAGAACAAGAAGTAACTTCAGAAAACTGTATGCTCGCACGTCTAAGTATAGAAATTCTATGATACCATACTTGGCACGTATTTTATGTGATGAAAATAGTGTCAGGCAAGAATTAACTAACCTTTTTTCATCTAGTAAATAAACAATTTCCTCCACCCATTCTTATATACCTTCAAGTTTTACTTTTATTACTTCTATTATATTTATGGTCTTGTTGCTTCTTTGTTTTACTCTCATAATCGCAAACACCAACTTATCTCGACGGCTGTAATCTTTGTTTTTCCCCTCGCCATATCATGTAAAGAGAACATTATATTCAATATTTTTAAACATGTTAGGATTTCTATACCGCATTGACAATACTATATGTAACAAGCCCATGGCAATTTTTCACTTGTATTATTATTATTACCTTGGCTGTTATAATTATTATTATTATTTCCATTTCATATGCTGCATGTTTCTGACATTACCTCTATTGTAAATGTGGACAATTTTCTGTGTGACTAATTTTATTTATAATTTGAGGAAATTAGATGCAGTATTGTGATTAATGCTGAAAATTCCATTCTGTATCACAAGTACTGTTTTTGGAATAAAGTAAATTGTTATTGTTATTATTGCATGGGTGTGTAATGTATTTTAGCGGCTGACTGTGTTTACAAAAATAATTATTAGAATTCTCTTTTCCATTTTATCAAGTCGTCTTTATTCATACAAGGCGTAAAGGAATTAAGTGTACTTCTTTCTATAGGCGAATAAATCATTTGTATTGTTTAATTAGCACAGATAAGAAGAATAGTGTAAATATAACGTAGTCATATTACTGATTTCGGACAGAAACTTAACCTATACTATGAGCTTAAAACTCTTCTCTTTGTATAACAACGGTGGGTCTGTTAATTTCTGCTGGGATGTAACGCTAACAGGATCCAGCATAAAATAATATACCATCCTTTCTCATGAATTGTGTGATTTATCCTCTGAGGGAGTTACTATGTTAATCTATCACTTCTCACTCATATTTTGATTTATTGTGTGATTAATTCATCGTCTTTTCTCTCACCTTGGTTTTTGTCGGATCGCCAACCAATGAGAATAGCTATGACTAGCCAGCCAGTCGGTTGTTAGCCGAATTTGTTGCGGTAAATAAAATGTATAAATATGATGTTCTGTTTCTAAAATATACAGTATCCTGCAGTTACAGGCCAGTCTTTGTCTATTGATTTTTGGGTGGCTCAGTGAAATGGAAGGTACAACGGACAAATAGGCGTATTAGCGTCCCAGTCGAGCTCATTACTGTCATCACAATTAGCAGCTCAGATATAAAGAAGTAGCGATGGGGTTTATTCATTTCAGTGGAGTTATGACAAACACTAAAACCAAACACTAATATATAATCCATTAGACTTGATATTTCAATTACTCATTCATTAATAAGCTTAACACTTTCAACCATTGTAAGATAACTATATTGATAAACTGAAAATTAAAAAAATGGTTAGCTTCACCATACAAAATACCTACCTACTTTACTATTTTGAAAACCACTCACAAACCTATGCGGGCTGGGTAAACAGAGGAAAAATACAAAATGGCTCTCAAATCCGTAGGAGGAAGTCGACGGATAATTTTACATTTTGATGTGGAACAATGCATCAGTTTTCTCACATACTGACCTGATTACTTCTTGCAAGAGAATATTCTAATAGAGGTAGGAGTCATTTTCGAGAAATGTCTGGAGTAAAATTACCTTTGAACTAGGAATTCAGTAGGAAGTTTTTTCGACACAACATGAAACTGTTCAGTGGCATTATTTTGTCTCAATTCCTTGTCTGTAGAACTGCTTGGAAGAAAAGCATTTGTAATCAAGGTTCTTCAAAATTTGTCAAACTTTTTCTCGGCTTTAGGGAAATCAGACGGATTATATCGAACTTTCTTTGTTGGTGGGGATTCATCTATCATTTATCTACTAGTATCATCATTAGATTTAATTAATGTCAGTCGAAGGCTTTAATGTCTGACAATTTTCTGGTTTTAGGAGGCCACTTTTGACAACCTTTAGCTAAGCCAATTGTGCGAAGCTATTGTGGTTGTCGAGTTTTGAAGCAGAAGCTGCAGGTTATTATGCTCTATAGAGATTTGTCGAATCAGTGTGTTGTTGAATGTACCCTCTTCAAGTCATTAATTTCTGACTTTCAGCGATTACCATTCCTAGTCTTAATGGGAATGTTGTGCCAGAAAAGTAGTTCCGAGCTTCTAAGATTATTTCCCTAGACAAATAATAATAAATAAATGCTGGTATGGATAACAAATTGAATAAACATGAAGGTAGTGAATCTTTGAAGTTTTTTATTGGTTTTGAATTAGATTTGTGTAGTTCTCAGCGTTATTTGTTAGGCCTGAAGCAGAATTTATCGTCAGTTATTTATGATTGTCGTTTGAATAAGTATAAGGTTTATTGATGCTCAGTGAGATTAATACACTAAATGATGATGAATAATTTAGCGGTGTGTTTGTGAATGAATCATTAACGAAAGAATTAGATTGAAAGGGTGAGTGTAGTCAGTGATGTGAAAGGAAAAATATAAATAATTTTCAGAACGACAGTGTAAAGTACCAGAGAGAAATAACCGAATAAGCGGGACGTGTTGGATGTAAGCCTGAGAGATGACGAATAATTTTAATCATCATAAAATGGTAATAATAATAATAATCATAGTCGCCTGTTGGTTTGTAGGGATTTGATTGGTTTTGAGGATTTCATTATGAGCTGACATCGGTTAGAGGACCATTGGTAAACCTGGGAGTACTGAACAGCTGTTTCGTCTGTCTAGTTTGGGACTCTTCATCAGCATGCATCCACTGAGGTTCGAATTCACCACCCTCTGGTTATAAGGCGAGCTCATATACCATTAAGCCAGTGGGACCCGATCAAAATGTTCATGAACAGCAACTTCTAACAATTCATGATATGGCGCGACCACTAAGCAATGTCATCGCTGGCGGGTATTTGTCCCCACACCTGACCTGCTGTGCAGTAGAATAGTGTGTGGAATATACGCAGTTGTAATTTTAATGAACAGTTACCAAACAATTTCATTATGTGACATATTCAGCATACAACTTTATACAACAGATGGTGATGGCGATCAGTCATAATAGGCGTATAGGTGTGAGGAAAGAAAGTTGACAAATCACTTCAGGATTGTAAAAGGTGTCAGGTGAGTGGTTACCACGAGATAGTATGCAACATTCATCAGCTTGCTGTCCAATTAACCTTATTTTTATATTAGATTATTCTTTTATTACCTGATCAATTATCTAATTTTGACAAACTTCATCAGCTTAGTTAGATTCCTATCACACTTAGTGAATGCAAGACACCGAATTGAAGCTAACATAACTTTCAGCGATATGCTCCACAAAATTACGAATTCATTATCACGTACAGTTCAACTATGCCTTCTGCATACAGTTGAAGCTTTTACAATAAGGTCGACTAAACTGAAACTTTATACTTAAAAAGATGTCCGGACGAGTGTTTCTAACGTGGTCAAACTTAGATTAAATTTCCTTTTCTCCTGCAAGAGTACCTGTTCATCTTATCGCTTTTTCTTTTGATCTTTTCATTATAATTTACTGTAATAATTATTACTACTCTTCATCGTAATTTATGTCCTTCATTCTTTCAATGCTATTGAATTTTCCATTTATCCTATTCGAAGTTCTTATTGGTTATATTTCCTCTTTTCCCCGCATAAGCCTTCACCTGTTTCATTTCACATTTTGGTTTTCCAAAAGTTCTCTGGCAGATGTCAACTTCCTGATCAGAATTGTGTCCAATCAAATCCTTGTAAACCGACACTTAATATTGATTATTTCAAGATAAACTGTTCACCTTAGTCTCACTATCTCCTCTTTATTGCCTTCTATTTTATGCTGACCATTCACCTGACACCTTTTACAACCATGACTTGTCAATTTTCCTTTCCCACATACATAAATTTATACAGAATTAAATATGATAATGAAAAATCCCCATATTGAAATCAAAACAAGATTTTGTGCGAACAATTGTTTTCGATAACTTCTTCTTCAGGCTCTACAGTTATGAATCCATGATTAACAGGGTACATATAGCCAATAAAGGCAAATGAAAATAATATCACAAAACTGTATTGGGGTGCATGTGTGAGCTGAGATGATAGTCCATTAGTTAACATAGTGTATAGGGTGTATAGTCAGAAAAAATATGATGCAGTGTGAATGAACAATCGGGTGATAGAGTGTTGTTTTATGGTTAACAGAATACAAGTGTCATTGGGGTGAGAGAAATGCGATAACCACATAATACATACAAATGCACATTAACAAAGGAGGCGCTGAATGTGAGGGCTGACCGATAATGTCTAATGATAAAATAACGCGGCTAAATTGTAAATTGTAATAAAATGCTACAGAATCGGTAGGCCTAGTATAAAATCATAAAGGTTGACAAAAAGTAAGGGTAACAATGAGGTGAAATAAACTGGGTGGTGAAATGGATAATAAAGACATGATATCACAAAATGATAATAATTATAATAATTTTGATAGCGTTATTAGAAGACGGAGGTTATCTGAAAAATGTGATGTATTTGCGCTATACATTTCGAACAAGAAGATGGCGTTGCTATGAGAAGTCCATTAGGACCTTTGTTAGCGGACGTTTACATGTCTTATGTTGAAAACTTATCCTTTGATTTAATTTCTGAATTGCCCTTCTATAAGAGATATGTAGATGATATCATTTTGATATGCGACGGTCATGAAGATGCGAGTCGTCTATTAGACAGGCTTAACTCTGAAACGTATAATGTATTGGCGCAACACATTTCGGACATTCTGATCACACACGTACTTGTCATACACAGTTTTTATATAAGGCTAGAAAGCATGAATAATTACAATACAGGTTAGATTGTGTACAGGTCAAGGTAATAAATAATGGGTAGGGGGACACAAAAGGTGTGGGTAAGAAAGATAAAGAGAGGAAAAACAAGGCAAAGAAGGGGTTTGAAAATATTATGAAGTAAATTGGACCTCGGTTCTAAATTGGATTACCAAGGCAGGTTTAAGGTGATAACAAATAACTTTTGGACGCATAAGACAGGTTTAAGTCTTTTAATGGCTAAGGCTTTTGGGCAATTTATGTTAAATGCACGGTGTCATTATCGGTTTGGTTGAGAAACTGACATGCAGTTTTGCGGCATTAAAAGCTCTTTCAGTTGATCTCGTTAATATACGATTTAATATATCGATGGATATATCGCCTTTGAATTGTACATTTAAGTAAAGCTTTTTCTTATTTACTGTGCCTCGCTTGGCTTTATGTTTAGTTTCATAGATATACTTCTTTACAAAGTTGGCAGGATAGTCGTTTTGAAGCAAGGCGTTTGCAAGATTTCTTATTTCATCTTCAATACAATCGTCGGTACATATTCGTCTAATTCTATGACTAAGACAACGAATTAGGTCGCGCTTATATTGCATAGGTATGAAGCTACGAAAGTGGGTGTATTGTCCGTTCCACGTCGCTTTCCTATGGATGTTTCTCTTTAAGGTACCGTCTGTTCTTTTTGTAAGAAGAACATCCAGAAATGGAATACTACCTTGGAGTTCCTCTTCACAAGTGAATTTAATAGCTGGTGTACCTTATTGAAGACTTGGAGCAGGTGTTGTTTATCCAAATTATTGTCACAAATGATGAAGTTATCGTTAACATATCGACAATAAAAATCGAGTTGGTTTGGTATCTGTTTTAAAGGACCATTTTCCAGTTCAGATAGAAATATGCCAGCTAATAAGGAACCAAGAGTAGAACCCATAGCAACCCCATCTATTTGGCGGTAATACTCCTTATTAAATTCAAATTGAACGTTCATAGTGCATTTTAGTAGTAACTCTTTCAACATTCTTGGTGTGATTCCAATTTCTGTTTTCTTTTCTACGAGTTGCTTGCATATGTAGTCGACAGTTTCTACAAGGGGACGTAGGTAAATAGTGATGTTACGTCCAGCGATAACATAGTTTTGTCTGCTAGGTTCATATCTTTAAGCCATTAAGAAGTACGACTTGTTTAGTTTACACACGAGGAATGACATCAATATATGTGTAAAACTTGGGCACTTTGGTTGTAAGTAATTCCATATTAGTTTGTTTATTAGATGCATCACACAGTGAAACAGTATTATTATTTACTGGATGACGTTTCGAACAAAATTTATTACTGTTCATAATCATATCAGCTGTAATCACACGACTTCGAAACTTCAGTTTTACAGTTTTTTTTGTCCTCCCTTATTTGTCGTAAGGGTGGTAGAAACCAACAAACTGACAGAAAAGGCTGGCAGTGAAGACAGGACTCAAGGAGAACACAGAAATGATGGAGATGATGAAGATAACCGATGAACAGCAGCAACAGCAACAACAACAACCAGCGCCAATCCCCATCAACAGGAGAGATTTAACAGAGGTCAATTCCTTCACTTATCTTGCCAGGAAGTACGGTTTACACCACTGGCGTGGGAACGGATGAAGATGAGAAAGCCTGCCAGCCAACCAGCCAGCCAGCCGGAACCGGAAATGCAAGATACGTCTTCATCAAACTGAAACCAGTTTGGAGATATTCTGCCCTGTCTCAG
The DNA here is from genome assembly GCA_944472135.2 of Trichobilharzia regenti. Taxonomy (NCBI): domain Eukaryota; kingdom Metazoa; phylum Platyhelminthes; class Trematoda; order Strigeidida; family Schistosomatidae; genus Trichobilharzia; species Trichobilharzia regenti. The sequence goes on along the minus strand of OX235265.1, from coordinate 20,516,259 downwards.
CCAGCATAAAGAACAAGATTCGGACTCTGTTCAACACAAATTGGAAGTCAGTCAGTTCTTATATACGAGTCAGAAACTTTCACTGCAGTTTAATTAAAGCATTTCCAACAGTTTACAGACTGTTGTTAACAGCTGCCTGCTCTGACTGCATTTTGAAAATCAGATGCACAGTCGAAAATAAATAACATCAGGAAGTAAACTCGAAAGAGCCGATCGTTCAACAAATATGTAGGAGAAATTGAAGATGAACGGGGTATGCTTTGAAAAGGCCATCGAATGACATCACGGGTAGTGCAGGCCATCGGTCGGATGGAATCCAAATGGGAATCGACGAGTGGGTCGTCGGTAAGTGGGTGGTACGGAGGAGGTGGTGTGTCTAGGAGGGGATCAGAGATTATGGGCAATCCTGGACCCAGCTGAAGAGATTGGCAGAAAATAGGACAAAGTGAGGATGTTTTGTTGAAGCCCTATGTTCCACTCTGAACTCAAGGGAACAACAGTAATAATGATAACATATGCATTACAGACACCATACAGTCACAAGTGACTGGAAAGAGGAATTCCACTATATAACGAATAGCTCACTATATTGTCTGAAGTAAAGACAGGCTGCCTGCTATCACCGATGATCTTCCTAATTTCGCTGAACTACATCATTCAGTAGACTCTTTGAAGTGAGATTGGCGTAAGTTGGTCCGGCGAAAAGACGCGGGAATATGTGGATGCCACACAAGCTTGTAAATCTACATGCGAAAACCAGATGTTTGGTAGAAAGGATAGAAAAGGGAGAATGCTGGCTAAAGGCAGAGAAAACAGATGTGATGAAAATACTCAACTTCACAATCAATGGTAGAAATCTCAAGGAAGTCGTCTCCCTCATTTACTTAAACTAGGTAGGATCGTTTCAACCACAGGTCAGACGGAGTGAGATGTGAAAGCCAACCAAGATTAGAGAAAGAAAGACTGACTTTCATCACTCGGAAATCAGTGTGGAAATCGACATCACTGAGCACAAGGAGCATGATTCGAATTTTACACACTATCGTCAATGCAGTACTAGTGTTATCTATCACTCAACGAATTTGCAGAAGGAAATGGAGAAGGATTGAACATACACTAAGGAGATAGACCACCGATTGACATCATTCAACAGGTGTACGAGGGGAATTTAAATGGGAAATGATGAGTTGGAAACTAGTCCGGGAGTGATATGCAGAGAATCTTGTGATGAGGAAATGAAAGCTTATAGGGCTGTACAGAACATACCGAAACATTATGGGTAAATTTTGTTTTGATAAAGTCTCACAGTGTTATACAGTAATGTTTATTGATGACGTTTCGAGCACAAACTATTGCTCATAATCATATCAAGGTACTCACACGACTTCCTAACTTCATTTATATAGTTCCATTGTTTTTCACTTGATTTTCACTTGATTTGATTGATAATAGTATTTTCCATATTTCAGGTATGAGTGATGACTCATTCCTATTGCATGTGTTGTTGGGTGTAGACTCGATGAACAAGGCAGGATTCAGTAATCACTCTCTCTCCATCTACCCAGATTACTTTTTAGAATTTTAACCCTATCCCACTCTATTGTGTGGCTGTTTGTTATTACGTGAAGTGCAATAGCTGAGCTTTTTTCCAAATTACTTAACTTTTTAGGGTCAACCATTCTTCCCTTAGCTTATTTTTCTTATGTACTGATAATCTGACTACCCCGAACTACTAGTTTGACCTACTTAGTTGACCTCACAGTCATTGCAAGGTATTTTGTTTAATTGGGTCAATCTACAGGGTGCTTCGCCCTACAGAGCTTGTCCTACCTGAGTGAGTTTGTAGGTTCGAATGCCACCCTAATTCCTGCTTTATTGAGCATCCTACGTAAGGAGGGTCTCAGATGTCCCCTCTTTATATGGTTTAACTGTAGATGACTTATATTCTCTCTTATTTATTATTATTTATTATTACTAGTTTCACAATTATTTTTATTTTGTCTTTGACCTTTAATGTTCTTCCTAATGAATTTTATTAGATAGTTATTCATCACCAACGCCTCTTCTTCTATCTGTTTCATTTCATCATTTAGGTCTTTTTTGTGCTACTTAGTGTCACTTCTCGTTTTGTTAGACACTTAACTAAACCTGCCTTAACAGTTAACGGATGAGATGAATTAAAGTTCAAAATATCTATTAGAATGCGTTGGCTTTTTATAAACGCCGCTAGTGTGCAGTCTACCTTCTTCTATTTGTTTTATTTTACAATCTAACATAACTAATTCTCCTTGTCCATTTTATGATTCAAATGTGAATTTTATTCCCTCTACTAGTGAGTTTATGCGTGTAAAGAACCGTGAAATATGTTGTGTTTTTACACTGTGAAAGTGTCATCCATATACCTCCGCCATATTTTTTTAGAGTAGCATTAAATATATTGAGGGCACTATTTTGTTCATCGAGTCTACACCCAACAACACATGCAATAGGAATGAGTCATCACTCATACCTGAAATATGGAAAATACTATTATCAATCAAATCAAGTGAAAATCAAGTGAAAAACAATGGAACTATATAAATGAAGTTAGGAAGTCGTGTGAGTACCTTGATATGATTATGAGCAATAAATTGTGCTCGAAACGTCATCAATAAACATTACTGTATAACACTGTGAGACTTTATCAAAACAAAATTTACCCATAATGGAATTATACTCTACCACAGTGCACAAGTTTTATTCTTATATCAATGATACATAGGGAAACAGTTACGTGCCCCCGGAGCTGTAAGTTCCATCACGAACATAAAGGAAGATTAACCATAAAAATAATCTGCCTCTTCCTCTGCTTACCCCTGAATTGCTCATAACAGGGAGGTATAATTCAATCAGTCACTCCAATTTGCACAATATAACAAAATACAGCTGATATTCTGACTACGGAACTATCTTATGAGATAATCCTGAGAAATTAAATTACCTTTCTCCCTATGTAATTTCGACTACTAACAAGTAGTTACAAGCGTGCACAAAGTTTTATTGGGCTTCAAACTTTGGTTCAACGGTGGAGTTGATTTATTTTAAGAGGGATACTTCGTTAGCTAACATCACTGGTTATTTGTTTTCCCACAGTTAATGACTTCATCGATGTTCACTTTAGGAGACAAAATGCAACAGGCAGTCTCCATTATCAACCAAAGTTATCATCTTGCATCTGTCTCCACATAACAACTGATGGACTGTGATGTTGATAACTTCTCACTAAAACCTCGAAATATACATTTTGAGGCAGGTCTGTAATGAGGAGTTGATTGATTTTTAAGTACTGAGAATTGGCAGCAGGAGTGTGAGTTCACCGTGCGTCGGTAGTGAAGAGGCAGAATGGTCTCCAACTACGCTACACGTAGTCTATGCTTCGATTCCCAGCCGACTCACTCGCAAAACTCGCTTAGCTGGTAATAATTCAGGCAAAGAGGGAAGGTTGGGCATGAGACTATCAACCCCACCCCTAAAAATACGATAACTGGTATTGAAACTCCAGTGATCTTTCTTGAAGTCCTATGTTCCACTGGAACGCAAAGCAATACAATAATTATAATAGTATGAGTTCACAAATTATTAATTCTCTGCCTGACAGCATAATACTAAGTAGCTTGCACATTAGCCTGAAGTTTTGTCCATGTTTGGATCAAAAAAGGAAAGCATTGTTAACTGATGTCACCATGTGTGGAAATCACTTTGAACTAGATCTTATAAATGAAATACCACAGGTTTTCATATAAAAGTACTTCTGCATTTAATTTCTCAATTCGATGTAGGCAATCACTTTAATCTTGGAGAAGCAGGGAGACTTTCATCTGAAATAATTTGTATGAAGTTTTTAAAAAACTTTCAGTTATACTATTTACTGCATTGATAGTTGTCACTCAGTGATGTTGCCAAAAATAATTTGAGTTCCATAGTTTTTCAGGTGTCACTGTGTGCACATGTGATCAGGAAGAACACGATAAATCTGAAACTAATTTCACCATACCCGTCGTTGTCAGTGTCGGAACCAACTCCTGTGATTCCTAGCATACTACATGCTACTATATGTGATTTGATCAAGACGAAATACTAATTAGGGTTGCAAGGATGCATGATTTAAGCATATTTGCACCTTGGTTTTGTTACCTATATCCAACTGTCTTCTCATATTAGGATGATGAATCTAAGAAACATCCTTTTCACAACCCAAACATAGGCCCTTAGGTGGGTTTGATAGTGAGCATATCCCCAAATCACATAAAATGCTAGAAGTGCGTGGTAAACAGAGTGAAGCTGTTAGATTGTGTGCATTAAGGATTTCAGCCACTAAGTTGGAGGCGATTTACGCATTATTTCTAACTGTTATCAACCGATATTATTAGTGAGCAACTGTCATTTGAATCACTTTGTTAGTCTACAAAAATCAGATTGCATTTAGAAATCCCTTTTGCATCTGGTCTCTGACTGTCCTGAAATCAGAGTGGTTATCACATCGTATTCACACGTTTAACAATAATAACAGCGTTATACAGATTATGAACTCTGCACTGAGCCAGCTTCCATATCAGTGGTGATTCTTGTTTCCCAAAATAGTTTCTATTTCTAGTGCATTTGAACACGACGCATTGACTAGTTTCTCGGATGCACCTGGTTAATCACGTCTAAGTCCGATATCGCTTCTATTATTTTGCCACATGGTGGATAGCTTTCCGACAGAATTACTTTACCCATGGAATGTAATGATCTGCATTCCCTTCTATTCATTGCCATTACCGAATATTTGGCGCTAATACATACACACACACACTGAAATAAAGATTTCAAAGACAGAATTACTCTAAATGTTTGAACATTGATGCTGTAAATTTTGAATAGCATATTCAGGTTTGAGCAAGTCACAATCAAAAGGCTAGTCGAAGTCCATTTTGACCTGTGATTGTGGTTAAACGGTAATTAGCTGACTAGAGACATACACGGTCAAGGTGATGCTACATACACAACAATTAGAGATTACAATTTGTTCTAATCAAAACCAGAGCAAGACTATGCACGCATTTATATTCATATATGAAATGTATTCGAGATATATATTATGGAAATCACTAATTTTGGATGTTTCATTGCAAATATGAACTAAGAATGACTTTGAACGTTATGAAAATTTCAAAACTATGAAAAGAAGAACAGTTCTGATATGTGGTCCAACCTTAAACCTTAAATTCCAGTTAGACACACGAATATTACGTCACTATCACTGATGTGGAAAACATTCTTTTTTAGTTTATTTGGCTGAATTTCAGATTAGAAGAAGAACAATGCCTAAATATCCATGTGCGTCGGTGGCACAGTCAGTAAGACTCTCGCCGACCATGCACATGGTCCGAGGTTCGATTCCCTGCCAACGCACACCTGATATCTATGATCGGCCTGCAAAATTTGGGCTACCAATGTCATATGCTGAAAATTCCACACTTGTACCAAAAATACGGTGTGGAATCAAGCTGTAATTAAAAATTAAAAAAATAAAAATGCAACTGGTATACACGCTTATCTTCTCAATGAATCTAATGCCAGGTGTATTACAAAGTCTAGTGTTGAAAAAACTGCATCACCAAACATACAAGCTTAGGGAATACTGGATAGTTGACTCTATGAAATTACCTTTGAAAGACCATGGATTAGAATACTTCAAGATATTTCATAATTGTATTCATAAACATGTCTCTCTATTGAACAATTCTTCGTAATGATTTCACAACCATCGGTTGTGGAATGCAAACTTAAAGAAGACTGTTAAAAATGTTACTTTATTACTCTCATTATTATTACACAGAATATCTGAACCCACCGGTCCTCTGAATTCCCAAACTTTTATTCAGCATATTCACTAGCATGATTCTGATCAGTACATAGGAAATAGCTCTCAGGCACAAATAACAAATTTAATTGGTGGATGGTGACTAGCAGTGGAATCAAAGATGCGATTTTGTCCTATTTGGGACTGGTCACCCGGATGTACCTGCATTTCCAAGTGAGTGATGATGTTCCCACCTAGGCTCGAACCCAGTGACCATAGTTTCAAACTCCAAAGCGTTATCCACTAGATGAAATATACAAATAACAAATGTTGGATAAAGGTGGAAATATATCAGATATAGATTACAGGTTTCGAAAGTAGATTGTATATATGAAGCGTTATCAATTAGAGACATGCATATAACTAAATCAGACTAACAGGGGATTAGTCATGCCTTAAACAACTCTGAGGAACATTCATTAACTTCGGAACATTGTGAAACAGGTTTGAATATCAGTGGGAATAAAGCTTCTCCTCATAATTACAAATTGGCGTAAAACCTCAAACGTATAGATTACTACCAAATTATCCCATCCAAATTCAAAAATTTACTTGTATCAAGGAAAGAAACTTTTGGAGCACCTCTCCTTTAAGAAATCAGTTGCATTGAGGTACTGAGAAAATATCCTCATAAAAGAGAATAAGTTGATTGTTAGCCAGTTGTTTAACACATGTTAGCTGAACTGGTTCAAGCAACTATCCTTATTGGTGATAACTACACCCTTAAGGAAGCTTCCTAATAATTGCTTCTTCAGCCGTTGAGAATGAAGTTTCATTTTATTTTAGAATAGGGTTTAAATGGAATACGACCGTTACTTCACAACCTACCTGTCGTTCTCAGGGTCTAGGTAACATGATGCTGCATGAGCAAGAGTAGTTTCATCACATGCTCCTGAATTGCTGCTGTCAATAATTAGAATAAAATCGTTTGGGCTTATCCCAGAACCTTTAGGAAAGACCTGATCTAATTTGCCATTGTGCAATTCATAACATTCCTGTTTTAAGAGAAAACATATTAACATATATATATATATATATATATATATTAAGAGTGTGAAATATTCTCATATCTTGAATCAAAACTCGGTCTGAACGAAGAGAATATCCTTTCCAATGAATTCTCTTCAGGTTGTTAAAGTTTTAAAATAAAAATCCCCCTGGTGGGTTTCAAGTTATGTAATAAGTCGGATTAGCCGCGTGTGTCTGCACATTCCACAATTCTTATCAGCTTGTTTCAGTATGGGAGAAATCAAATGCATAAAAGATTCACCCCTATCATACTTCATCAGTATAGGACATCTCGTAGTCGCTAGAATAGTCATCAAGGTTATACGCCATATTTCAAAGTCATTATCGTGCACAGTTTGCCTACGACGCCTAAAAATAGCTGAAGATGTTACAATGAGGTCTTCCAAACCGGAAATTTTTATTCAAAAAGGACACTCAGAAGTTGTTGCTATCAAAGTCAAGACTGGATATTTGTTCTTCACTACACGCCTCTACCTGTTTGATTTCAGATATTAATTATTTCATGATGAACTGTTCACATTCTATTTCGCCTTTAATGTTTGCTACTATGTACTCTCTACTCGCCGGATATCGTTATGAATTTAACTGGGGATTTATATCAGCAGATGGAGCACTAGAAATCAGAGAGTTCATTCTAGTTTAGGCCTCTTTGTCGGTACGCACCCATGACAGTACTAAGTGTTGGAATCTTCACCCTTAGGTTAGAGGGGACTTCGTTGACCGTCCACTCACCTTGTTGGAATCCATTGGCTCATGAATCGTAATTTCTGTCACTTGATGGACTTCACTGACTAGAATCCATCGGCTATCTATTTCATCATGTTGCTGGATAGCCAATGGGCTCACCTCGTGAGTAAAATTCCCTGCAGTGACATGGCTGCATGAATCTGAAGAGTCTACACCAGGGAGAGACAGCTATCTAGTACGCCCTAGTTTTCAATGGATCTATAACTGATACGAATCCGTTATCAAACTTAAAGTTAATCGAAGCCCTGTGAACTAGCTCTTGAAAACAGCCCTTTGACAAATATGATATGAGTTGTCAGTTTTCCTTCCCCATAATGTATGATTCTATTGCGACTTACAATCATCCTTGCCTCGTATTTCACAATATTTTATAAGTGCATATATCTCACTATGTTGTGACACAGATACTCTTTATTGTGTCACCCTAAAAACAATTTGTGTCCACTGCATAACTCACTGTTAGTGTAATTACAAATGTATTTTGTAACTTTAAGAACCTGAAAGGAATTCGATGACAAGAATATTTCCCCTTTAGATCAAAATTCGCAGTTTCTGAAGTAGTTTTATCAAAGTGCTTCGGTAGCTCAGTGGTAGAATGATCACAAGCCAGGCAGCTGATCCGTGTTCCATTGCCCGGAAAAGATTGGAAGTGTTGTTAACAACCGCCTTCCGTACAAAACACAACACAGTTGCTAGAAGTTCAAAAAGACTTGAAGCCTTGTGCTCTACTCGGAATGCAAGAAATGATATATAAATACTGAATACCTTTTCAATTGTGGCAATGAAATTTCTCAAGTTATGATAATAAATTTTAACCCTAAATTTACATATTCATACGGTAATTATCAACTTACACTGGTGTACTTATCGGGTATATCAACATGACCACACTTAATAGTTGTCTGACATGGATGCTCTTGGCAAAAAATTGTATCATTTTCTGAGTATGTATAATATGAGTCATCCGTACAAAATCTGTGTAAAAAAAAGGTATGGTGCAATAGAGAAATTCGTGAACTTATAGATTTTACAGCAAATTACACTTAAAACAGTAGCTGAACGTGTTTTGAATTACAGAGGCGTATAAACTAGCAACACAATACTCAGCAAGGAAACTGTTCTCAACATACCTATTATCAAGCTGTACAATCATATATATATATATATATTCATGGATCGATATTATCATTGTATTCCTTCGGAATCACAACGTGTGGATTTCAAATATATTCCGTTGATTGATGTGTGTAGCCCCGATACAACTACAACAAACAGGAACCAGGTTGAACCTATTTTAGCTGAGAAAAGCAGTCTCGCTCAATGGTAACCAAAGTTAGAGGACGGTTGGTTACAAGATTTCATAAAGGGGCTGACATCGGTTAGAGAACTTCTGGAAAGCCTGAAAGTAATGGAAAGCTGTTTCCGCCTTCCTGGATTGCAACTCTTCATCTGCACATTTAAAAAAATATGTAGATGTAGTTGGTCATCTCATATCCTAACGATTTCTAAGAAAGTGTTCCGTCTAGCCTACTGCACTACAGTAAGAAACTGAGACTATCTGGAATCACCCAACCTCTGCTTTCACAATTTGTCAACTCTCGTATCTTACCTATTCTACTTTACTGCTCCCCGTTAGTCTTTCTTGGGCTACTGAAAAAGGACTATACCATCCTGAGAAGGATGTTGAAGGTAGTTAGTTGGACTAGTGGTGTAAAACTCAGTTAGCTCGTCACTACATCAGTAGAAAGGCATCTGAATACATGCGAAAAATGGTCTAAAGCCATACTCTGCGACCCCCAACACCCCCTCTATTCCCAAATCTCTCCTTGTATCTCATCAGGTAGAACCAGAAATCAGTACAAAATAATATATGCTCGTACAACCAATTATACGATACCAAATTTGGCCCGTGTTCTAAGTGACAGAGACAATGTTAAGCGCAAAATCTATGACTTGCCTTGTTGTTAATAGCATAATTTTGGCTCTTTTATTTCTCTCTTATTTGTACTCTATAGTGAACACCTTCCTATACATACTTAGCTACCTAAATTATTAACATTGGCTTACTTGTTTGTACTTTACTCTATTCTTTCTTTTGTGTATCTGCTGGTTCCGACTAAATTAGAACTATGAGTAATACAAAATTGTCCTGTCATTAACCTTCATGTAACATTGGTTTTGTGTTTGTTTTTTGTTCGGCAATTTTAACTGACAATCTTGGTTGTGAACGCCATTATCACCATCCTAAAAATTTTGTATTATGCAGAATTACTCACACTACCACAACAAACACCGCATTAGAGCTGATAATGAAAAAACAACCTGAAATGTTTATTTTATGATTGTTTAGTGTTGTTCAATCAAATTAACTGATCATCTTGGCGATAAACATTCTTAATATCATTTCACAACTTTTTGTATGATTATAGCTTTATTGTTCACCACGCATAAACATATCATAGCTTCCACTACCCATTCTACTTCTTGGCATATTTTCGCATGTGTCTTTTGTCGTTGTTTTTTATATTTATTTTTTGAAATACTCCTTTTAAATGTTTGATAAAATTAGATGCAATATTGTAGATAAGTGCTGAAAATTCCACACTGTACCACTAGTACTGTTTCTGCGATAAAGCAAATTATCATTATTATTATTATTACACGCCCACCACCAGGATTCGAACTCAGAACCTTCTGGCTACAAGGCGAGCTCATAGACCATGGACCCCATCCAATGGCCCATGAATTCTCATGTCTGCCAATTCACGACATGGCGTGATTGGTAGCCAATTTCTTGATGGTTTATAAGCTCGCCTTGCAACCCGAAGTTGCTGGGTTCGAACCTCACTGGATGTGTACTGATAAAGAGTCCCAAACTAGGATGAAACAGCTGTCCATTACTCCGGTGGTGGTTTTCCAATGACTCTCTAACCGATGTGTCAGCTCATGATGAAATCCTGTAACCAGTCAATCAGATCCCTGCAAACAAATACTTGAAAATTATAGGACGGTGTTTGGCATATCTAGGTAACAGATAGGCAAATCATTTCAAAACACACTAAATCTGGCTAGCTGACATGATGGAATAAGTGGACAGGAACCTGAATTGATTTTTAATTGAATAATAAGTGAAAGCATAGTGAAGTTTCACTTTATCCGTTTTGCTTTATCAACAGAGATTTTCTACCGTGTCATTTTTCAACTAGCATATCTGATACCATGCTTAATCTATAAGTTTGTCCTATTAAAACTCAGGTACATAAATTCTGTCAAGTCCCAGATATTATTCATTCACGTTATCAATTCGACAGACATTCAGATCTCACGCACCTTCAAAATGTTTTACACAAACAGGTTAACTCTGTGCATAAGAATGTACACTTCATTTACAGTTGATTAACTTGCCTTTGAATGTAGAAATTTTTAGACATAGGCCGCCTCACAGTTAACGCTGACTGCCAAAACTTAATAGCTGGTTCTATTATTGTATCCTGTGAATGAAATGAAAGCAATTAAAACAAACGTTGAAAGTAGTGTACGTTAGCGTCTGCTGATATCTTGTCTTGTGAATTAATATAAGTGTAAGATCAATTCTATTCCCATCCTTGAATCAAGTCAACCTGTCCCGGATCAGCCTAGCGTTGTTGCAACCCAATTATCCATGCCTAACGTGTCTATCCCTGCTTGTTTAATGAACTGTGTGTATGTGTTTTTACCGCGATCCGTTTAGTAAAACAGTTGAACTCATGGCCCAATCATAGTATTTTGTGAACTGTTATTTTTTGCTGACCCATGTCTAACTTTGTACTATTCTAAACAAAATTTACCAAGGAAGGTTTAATGTGATGACAAATTGTTTTTGAACGCATAAAGGTGGCTTGAACTTTCTAATTGCTAGGGCTTCTACAAACTTTAGGATACGCCTCAAACACGTTTTATAGATAGGTTTAAAAGATCTGTCAACATCAATTTTATGACCTGTCTCTATAATATGTTTCGCAATAGAAGAGCTAGGTCTCCTGTTCTCACCGTTAATAGGTTCTGATGATTCCATTTGTTTCTGGAGCCATTTTGGAATATGCTCTGAAGCCCTTACTTGCAGAGATCGATGAGTCCTCCCTATGTATGTGTGTCCACACGTACATTCAAATTGGTAAATACAGTGGGATGTGACGTCATTTTTCGCATGTTCGAAGGGCTTAGATAGATATAATGGCTTTACATTCTCTAATATTATGATATTAGCTGCATAAAAAGTCTTTTTAACAGCAGCGTTCAGCCTTTGTCTAGTTATCAAGCTGCTTTGATGTCCCATATAGGGTAGCTTGATGTACACGTCTTTCTTAGGGGCGAGTTGGAGAGTGGGTCTTGGTGTTCTGACTACTTTATATCTCCTGATGAACTTGTCTGGATAATTGTTATCAACCAGAGTTTGTGTCAGTATTCTTTCCTCTTCATCAAGCGTGTCTTCAGTGCATATTCGTCGGATTCTACTGAAGAGGCACCTTACTAAGCCTCTTTTGTACCGAATAGGGCAGAAACTGTGGTAATTAAGATACTGTCCTGTCCAGGTAGGTTTTCTATAAATAGATCTTTTTATTCACCCATCAAGCCGTCGACTAAGCAATATATCTAGGAAAGATAAACAATTATCTTCCTCTTCTACAGATGTAAGTGATATGCTATTCTGAACTTCATTCAGTCGATTTAAAATTGAGGTGGCAGAACAAGGCTTATCACTGATGACTACGATATCATCTACATACCTTCTATAAAGTGGTACATTTCCGATTAAATTCTCCGATAAATTTTCAATGTGTGACATATAAACATCTGCTAAAAGGGGCCCTAACGGACTGCCCATAGCAACACCATCAACTTGGCGGAAACAGTCGCCTTCAAATGTAAACCTAACATTGTTAGTACATAGAAGTAATAAATCCCTTAAATAAGATATAGGGAACGGGATGAAAAAATTGTTTGTGGAAATATAATCACATAAAATGTCAACTGTTTCGAACATGCGATAAATGACGTCACATCCCACTGTATTTACCAATTTGAATGTACGTGTGGACACACATACATAGGGAGGACTCATCGATCTCTGCAAGTAAGGGCTTCAGAGCATATTCCAAAATGGCTCCAGAAACAAATGGAATCATCAGAACCTATTAACGGTGAGAACAGGAGACCTAGCTCTTCTATTGCGAAACATATTATAGAGACAGGTCATAAAATTGATGTTGACAGATCTTTTAAACCTATCTATAAAACGTGTTTGAGGCGTATCCTAAAGTTTGTAGAAGCCCTAGCAATTAGAAAGTTCAAGCCACCTTTATGCGTTCAAAAACAATTTGTCATCACATTAAACCTTCCTTGGTAAATTTTGTTTTGATACCATAGCAGATGTACTATTACCTCTGCTATTTGGTCTAGTGGTCTTCAATTTTATTTTTTGACCTTGAATATGTCCTTTTAACTTGACCTGAGTCTATTTTTCTCACCTCTTACCTCTTTATTAATTTTTTATATATATATTCCTATGACAAGTCCGTGTGTGATCAGATTGTTCGAAATGTGTTGCGCAAATACATTACACGATTCAGACAAATTACGTCTTCTTATTGCTTTACCTAAATTCATAAAGGGAACTAATTGTTTTAAATGTTTTAAATTAGTATAGCCGTGATCTGGTTCATTCCAATGTTATATAGAAATAGACTATCTGCTGTCAAGTGATTTCAGTGTTTCTTCTATACCCATTTTTCATCTTTATCATGAAATGTTTTCAAGAACAAATAAACACCTTCATTTGTAATACAAACTCTTTTTTCCTTTTTCTTCTTTCATTCATTTGCTTTCTGAGTTGAACACAGGGCTTAAAGCATGAATGTCAAAGTTTCTTAACTCTTGAGTTGCTTTTAAGCAATGAAGTTGTTAGCCTCATGCCCAATCTTCATCTTTTTTTTACTGCGTCCATTACTGGCTAGGCGAGGTTTAGGAATGCGTTGGTGAGGAATCGAACCTGTACCACGTGCGTGGTTAGTCAACCATCGACTTGCAGTCTATTTAAATAGCATTTACCTAGCCTCCATGGTTCACATAATGGTATACACATTGACTGGGTATTGGTTTTCAGGAGGACTGAGCACACCTATCCCTGCCTCTTGAGAGACGAGACTGGCATGCAGTATCATCCTGTGACCCAACCACTTGACAGCCCTCTCCCTCGGTGGATCGGGCTTCGATTCCTGGCCACCGACGCACTCCTAAACCTTGCTCGCTAAGCCAGTAATAAGACTGGTAAAGAGGGAAGGTTGGACAAGAGGCTAGTAACCCCATCCCGTAAAAATAAAACACTACTGCTGTAGAAACTTCCAGCCTCTTACTTGAAGCCCTTTGTTCCACTGGGAACATAAAGGAATAAATAAAAAAAAAGAATCTTGCCTCCATGATATTTTAAAGACACCAGTTGTCTGTGACACGTTAGGTTTCCTGATTCTGACATTCGTCGATATACTGTCAACACACTGTATAGCGAATTATTTGCCTTCTTAATCATATGAGTTATTAAAAGGGCTGATTAAACATGGTAGAGTTTACCTGTAAGTATAGTGTCAAAGTCCTTTTAGGAATAAAAAGAAATAATTAACTCATTGAAAAAGCAGAAATTCCATTATAAACAAATGCATAGTAATACCTACTTTTAATTCTTGACTGTTAGTTAATTTATTAAACTCCGCCGTGTACTCCGCTTGTATTCTGAGTAGCTGTGGTGTTGGCTTTGCACGACGTTCAAATGAATTCGATGGATACATGATGGCATGTCTCTGTATACGAAGTAAATCAGAGTTACCAGTTATTAAACGTTACCAAGGTGAAATTAACTGGTGTCCCACAAAAGCCAAAACATTCCAAATTTTTCTCAAAAAGTATCAGGCATATAAAGGAGATAATGACTTTCACGACGGTCATGGTGAAACAGTTTATTAAGAAATTCCTGTTTTTCTATATATATATATATATACAGCAAATGAAACTGCATCTCTGTGAGTCTAGGCGAATAACACACTTCGATCATATTTAGTTTTAAAACCATATGAAATGAGTTAATAGACAAAAAGTGTTGTTTGTAGCCTGCTGTGCACCAAATTTGAAATTAACTAAAATAAAATGATTTTACAATCCAAATTTTCCAAAAAATAGTTCCTTTGATTTTGTTGACACTAAATAAAGTCATTAAAAGAAGAAGAAAGGCTATTGTCCATGAAAAAAAACACGGTTGAGAAAAAAATTCATTTTCGAATGACAATACCTGTACAGCTGTAAAATCATACTGGCATATAGTTAAAGAAAGAAGAAACACTAAAGTGTACATCCTTGGCAAATAACCTAACAAGTGGACAACAATGTTCCGTCGACTACTGACTAGACAACTTTCCATCAAAAGAACTAAGCTCTTGGTGTGGTGAGAGCAGGCTGCTAGCCGATTGGTTGGCACTAATCTACGTTAAGGTCTATGTCACTAATATGGGCCGTGAGAAAATATGAACAAGCCTGAGTCAACAACCAATCACAGCAAAGTTAACGTGGCAAAATATGATTCGCAGAGAGAACTCTATTTGTCAAGGAATCCCGAAACAACCAATCAGAAGCCTGCGTTTGTCTACCTAAACAACCAATCAGATGACTGCGCTTGTCTATAATAATGTAGTTGAAAGATGTATAAATACGTGTTGATTTTCATAATAAAACGATCTGTTGCCTGGCCCTTGTCTTCTGTTGTTACATTGGGAGATTTAAGTACTTCAGAAAGGGTTAAATTTCAACGTTACAGTTAATGAACTGAAACCAAGGGATATCATTCCTAAAACACAGGCAACATCATGTTTAATAGATAAAACGACAGCAAAAAAGGTTGCAACACAATGTATATTAGCACTAAACACAGCAAAACGAAGTACAGAAGTACCTAACAAAATCAGAAAAGCCAGCTCTAATGAATCTCAAACAAGATAAAATCATTGTCATTAAAAAGACTAATAAGGCAAACTCAACAGTAATTATGGATAAGTCCTATTACAACAACAAGAAAGTCATTACCCACATTACAACGAGTCTTTATAAGTAAATTAAGAAGCTTGTAGATGCAGTAATGAATAAGATTAAGAAATCTTCAGCAGATTTACCATGCAGAATGAAGTCATCACTGAGTGAGTCTAAATGGTGCAATTTAATGCCCCAGTGAAATACATAAACCAGGTTACTTCATAATTGATTAAATCAACCTATACTAGTGAAATGTTCATTTGGTGTTTATTTCAATAATTAAACACTAGAGGCATGGCGGCTGACATGAGTGACTTCCAACAACTCATCTTAGTCAATCAGATGTTTCATCTTGTTTAAAGATGTAATTATAGATAGCTAATTTCAACTGTGATTCATATGTGCAAATTCTGTAGGTTTTTGAAATACGGAATGCTCGAAATTTTGGTGATTAGAAAACATATAAAAAATATATAGGCATTGAGGGGGTTATTATAATCCGTAGAATGAGAGATCGTATGAGTACGACAAACGAATAGAAATAATTTAAAGCGAATTTAAGGATAATAAACGATTGCAGCAACCTCGCCAGTTACTAGCTTGCTAGGCTACTAGCTTACTAGTTTTCTAGCCGGTCCCAAGCCCGGGTAAAGAGGGAGGGTTGGGGCGTGGTGCTAGCAACTCCACCCCTGTAAAACAACCAAATCGCTACAGAAACTTCAACGAATAAATATATTAAAAATTCTAAAAACATAAGCAATAGCCTTACTTTTCGCTGGAATCGGGGAAGTGAAATGACGCAGGCTGGTGAAAGCCTTCGGGAAGCCAGTCAGCCGATGTGCCTTCTTTCGATGAAAGCAAAAGTAAGGATGGGTACCTGGAATGTTCGTACAATGTACGAAACTGGAAAGGCTGCCCAGATAGCCGCTGAAATGAGAAGGTACAGAATAGAAGTGTTGGGAATCTGCGAGAGCAGATGGAACGGAACTGGAAGGTGCCAACTACCTACTGGAGAGACAGTAATCTATTCCGGCCACCCAGAGGACAACCATGAGCACACCGAGGGAGTGGCCATCATGATGTCACCAACAGCAACCAAAGCTCTCATGCAGTGGGAACCAATCTCCTCCAGGATAATGACAGCCAGGTTCAACTCAAAAGGAAGGAAAGTTACAGTCATTCAATGCTATGCGCCTACAAACGTCTCAGAACAAGAGAAGAAGGAGGCGTTCTACAGACAACTACAAGCAATAATGGACAACGTCCCAAATGGCGATATCAAAATCCTGATGGGCGACATGAATGCGAAGCTGGGAGGAGACAACACAGGAAGAGAACTCACCATGGGTCGTGAGGCCCTCGGCGAAATGAACGACAATGGTGAACTCTTCTCAGACTTCTGCGCCTTCAATGATTTGGTGATTGGTGGTAGTGTGTTCAAACACAAGGATATACACAAGACGACATGGATTTCACCAGATGGAAACACCAAGAACCAAATAGACTTCATCTCAATTTCAAGAAAGTGGAGACGGAGCCTACTGGACACAAGGTCAAGGAGAGGAGCAGATGTGGGTTCAGACCACTATCTAGTACAAGGGACTTTCAAGGTGAAACTAAAAGCCTCGAGGATAGCTGGGGATAGGCCACAATGCAAGTTCAACACTCAATTACTGAAGGACACAACCACAAAAGACACCTTCACTGCAACTGTCAGAGCAAAGCAGGAAACACTACGCGACATCACTGAAGAATCATGCGTGGAAGAACATTGGAAGTCTCTGAAGGCGATTCTCAACGAAACGTGTTCAACGGTTCTAGGAAGAAAGAAGAGACAAGACAAGGAATGGCTCTCAACGGACACTTGGAAATTAATAGAAGAGAGGAGAATGGTGAAAGAGAAAATGATTCAATGCAAGGACGGACAGGAGAAGGAGACGATGAGCTCAACTTACAAAGCATTGGACAAAGAAGTGAAGAAAAGTGCTAGGAAGGACAAAAGACGATTCTACGACAATCTAGCTACTGAAGCTGAGAAGGCAGCAGGCAAAAGGGACCTGAGGACACTATATCAGATAACCAAATCTCTATCCGGGAAGAGACCAACACAAGCGAAACCTATAAAAGACAGCCAAGGGAAGCCCATTACCAAGGAAGAAAAACAGATTAAACAATGGGCGGATCACTTCAAAGGACTCTTGAACCGACCATCACCTGCAACCCGTCCAGAAATACCAACAACAGCGCGCACACAACTGCAAGTTGACACCAATCCTCCAACGAGAGCTGAAGTCTTGAACGCAATCAAGCTTCTGAAAGCTGGAAAAACAGCCGGACCAGATGGAATACCCCCTGAAGCACTGAAAGCAGACCCAGAGACGACAGCAGACATGCTGACTCCATTATTGCAAAAGGTCTGGAAGGAGGGAAAGGTGCCTACTGACTGGAGGAAAGGTTACCTCGTGAAACTACCAAAGAAGGGCGACTTAGGACTCTGCAAGAACTGGCGAGGAATCATGCTCCTATCGACGCCAAGTAAAATCCTGAGTCGCATCATCCTGGAGAGATTAAAGGACGCACTGGAGACAGAACTCCGACCAGAACAAGCTGGATTCAGGAAAGGCAAATCATGTACTGACCAAATTGCAACTCTACGCATCATCATCGAACAAAGCATGGAATGGCAATCAAACCTCTACCTCAACTTTATAGACTTTGAGAAGGCCTTCGACAGCGTTGATCGTGAAGTAATTTGGAAATTACTCGAGTACTATGGCGTACCCCAAATATTCATCAACCTTATTCAACAGCTGTACGACAACGGCACATGTCAAGTGATCCACAACGGAAGACTCAGCGAGGCGTTTGGAGTAAACACAGGAGTCAGACAAGGGTGCTTATTATCACCAATGATATTCCTAATTGTGGTGGACTGACTGGATTATGCGTCAGACAGTGGGAAACGAGAAGACAGGAATATCCTGGACCGACGTGAAGAACCTAGAAGACCTGGATTTCGCGCGTGGATGATTTATGTTTGATGTCACACACAATCGAAGACTTACAAGCGAAAACCGACAAACTGGTCGAAGAAGCAGCGGCGAAGACAGGACTCCAGGTAAACATAGACAAGACGGAGGTTATGAAAATAACCAACCAACCAACAACAGCAACAACATCCAACGTCAATCACCATCAACGGGAGGGATTTGAAAGAGGTTACTTCATTCACACACTTATCTAGGGAGCATTGTCTCAACTACAGGAGGAGCGGACGAGGATGTCAAATCGAGCGAGAATCGGGAAGGCGAGAAACACATTCATCAGCCTGAAATCAATCTGGAAATCTTCGTCACTCAGCATCACCAACAAAATTCGGTTGGATTTTCAATACAAACGTAAAGTCAGTCATCTTCTATACGGATCAGAAACTTGGCGGGCGGGTCACAAAGAATATTTCCAAAAGGCTGCAGACCTTTATTAACAACTGTCTTCGCTCTATACTGAAGATCAGATGGCCGGAAAGAATCACCAACAAGGAATTATGGGAACAAACAAACAAAACAAGAACCAATCGCCAACCAACAAATATGCAGGAGAAAGTGGAGATGGATCGGACACTCGCTGAGGAGACCGCTGGGTGACATCGCGCGTCAAGCCCTCGAGTGGAACCCGAAAGGGAAGCGGCGTGTGGGACGTCAGTGCAAGGGTGACATGGAGGAGATCGTGTGAAGAGGAGTTGAAAGAATATGGATTAACATGGATGCAGGCGAAAAGTACAGCAGAAGACAGAAGAAAATGGAGACGTGCAGTTGAAGCCCTATGTTCCACTAGGAACCCAAGGGAGCAATAATAATAATAATAAAAAAACGATTGCAGCGATGTAGTGTAAACAAGGTTTATTAAAGGGGAATAGAATGGTTAATGCACTCTAGAAGATCTGAATTTCTTGGATGATTTCTGTTTAATGTCACAGAAACTCGAAGACTTGTAGGCGAAAACCAACAACCTGATAGCAGTGACAAACAGCGACAACGGGACTCTAGGTGAACATAAAGAAGACAGAGGTGATGAGGATAACCAACCAACTAAACAACAACAACAAATACCAGTAACCATCAATAGAAGAAACATGAAAGAGGTCCTTTCCTTCACTTGTCTGAAAAGCATCGTTCAAACCACAGGAGAAACGGATGAAGATGTCGAGTCTAGGGTCAGAAAGGCAACAATCGAAGAACATTTTGAGATTTTACTGAACTCAGCCAGCATCAGGAACAAGATTCAGTTCTTCGACACAAATTTTAAGTCACTTCTATATTGGATGAGAAACATGGCGTACGCTTAACGAAATGCATTTCTAACAGGTGGCTGTATATTTGTATCAACAGCTGTCTTCGCCCCATACTGAAGACCGAATGGCCGGAAAGAATTAGCAGCAAGAAACTATAGGAACAAACAAACGAAGAGCCGATTGTTTAACAAATATATAGAAGAAAGTGTAGATGGATTGGCTACACTCTGAAGAGACCATTGAATGACATCACGCGCCAGGCCCTTGAGTAGAATCCGGTTGGGAAGCGGTGCCTGCGTATTATTACAGTGACATGGATGAGATTGTGAGAGGAAGAGATAAGAAATTATGGGCAGTCATGGTCCCAGCTAAAATGGGCTGCGGAAAATCGGACAAAATGGAGAAGTTCCAATGAATCCCCTACGCTCTCTTTGGAACCCAGCAGAACAATAATAAAAAATAAAAAGAATGGTGAGTCAAGATAATCATGTTACACAGTAACGTGAAACGGATTAAATTTGTATTAGTTGAGTTATTTACCTATAAACACAAGAGATGAACACGCTGTTTTCGAATGCATAAGTAACCTATACTCTAATCTGTTTACACAGGTTCACGTAAGTATAAGGGATGTAATTATATGTCCTTGGGTAGATCACACGTTTTCCCCATACAAGGTCGTAAAAGCTACTAAAATTTTTATTAAATGTTCTCGCCCCAGCATGTGCTACTAAACTGTACTACTTATCGACTTCTGTCCCCCTTTAAACAAAACAAAACTCGTTTAGCAATGCACGATGATCAATAAAGTCCTCTTTCAAAATGATGTGCAAAGTTAAGAGCAGCATCTTTGAGTCAATCTACTTTCGTCTCCTGTGCACCGATGAAGCTTAAATCATCCAGACGCAGAAGGTCTGAGTATAAAAGATCATAGTTCAGTCATATCTGTAATGATCCAGTAGTTCTCAACCAACTAATTTTAACTCATTCTGTCTTCGGCGTAATATCACATTTCTATTTGTTGCTATGTTCACACTGATCACAACCCAATGACCAAAATACTCTATGCGTCACATTTCTAATAAATTGACCATACACAAATACTAGTCAAACGAGGATGTATGAAAAATATGAAAGCAATTGGTGGCACGTTGAAATGTTATATTGAACATCAAAATATTAACAGAGATGGATAAACGAAAGAAGGAGGATAATAGTACATGTATTACGCTGTCGAAAGGAAATTTACTTAGGGATATTTGATGTGATGATAGATTGTTTTTGAATACATAAAGGTTGTTTAACCCCTTTAATCACTCGAGCTTCCTTAAGCATTATGATATATTCTCCAAAAACGTTTTATAAATAGGTTTGGAAGATGTGTAAACGTCAATTTTGTTTCTTTTACCTACATTACATTTCGTAATGGAAGCGCTTAGGATTAATCACATACATCCTAAATTATGTGTACAGAAAACAATAGACTTCAACCTCTGCAAATCATAGATTAAATTATCTATTAACATGCATTCTTACTAATTAACTGTCAGATATAATATCTAATAATGGTGTCAACCATATTACTTGTAAAGCTGTCGTAAATATACTGCGATATTAGCCTCATTCAACAGATGCCTATTTGACAATGAGGCCGCGTGTCAGGTGATCTATAATATGAAACTCATTGAAGGCGTTCACAGTAAATACAGGGGTTAGACAAGGTTGGCTGCCTTTTATCACCGATGATATTCATTATTTTGGTGGACCGGATTATGCGTCAAACTGTGAGTGAGGATTGAGAAGAGAGGAATACGTTGGATCACTAATAAGAAGACTCTAGAAGATCTGGATCTCGCAGATGATATATGTTTAATGTCACAGGAACTCGAAGATTTAGAGGCAGGCTGAAACCAACAAACTGCTAGGAGAAGCTGGCAGATAATTTTTAGAAGCCTGCTATTCCAGTGAATCGTCAATTAATAGACAAATTGACATAGACAAAATTTACAAATCGATAAGAAGGAAATCTCATAGACAAAGGGTTAAGGAAACAATCACTACCAATACAAGTAGGCCAGAGGGTGTGAAAACACGCAATGACAACCAATCACCGCGAGGATGACTTATAGACTCGTGGAAAAATGTAAAAGCTCACTTCAAATAGAAGTTAGCACTGAGGATGTTGTTTGGTAGGGCAATGAATGAATGAACACAACTACATCAAAAGGCGAAGTTCAAGAATGAATTCTCAGAAGTTCGAACGCTCCAATGACCTTGAACACTTGCTAGTCGTTGGTTGAGGAAACTTGCCATTATTCAAGCGCGAAAATGAACGCTGTTCATCTGCTCAGATGCAAATTTCACCCAGATCAGGTATTTCAATACTGTCTGGATAATGGATTAATTGGATATTCTCGTATATGTACCTGCAGCCTTATTCCCAGGTCACTGATGGATATATATTTAGATGTACACAGTGTAGGAAATGAATAGGTGTTCGTACTGGTAAGTGACACTCTCAGTTGATTGTCTTCTAGGAACTTTCTTCGGAAAATCGGAACTTGTATTTATGCGACATTACTGGGTTTTGAAGTCCGGTGTGAAGTCAACTGCGGCACAGACCGAAAATACGTTAACGTCTGCTGTGCAGTGGTTCCAGTTTTGTCGAGATTTATCGTCGTGGAAAATGAATAGTATTACTCAAGTTTTGAAAGGAATCGGTGTAGTAAATCATACCAATGAAACTGTCCCTATAAAGAAGAAGTACAATCAAGGACGTGCTAGAGTGAATAAGGTTTGGGTTCACAGAATTCAAGACATCCAGATTCGGAAAGGATTTATCGAACTTATTCCAGATAGGTGTGCAGACACACTTCTCCCTATTATTCAGAGGCTTGTTTTGCCAGGCACTACCATTCACACGGATGAATGGGCAGCATATAACCGAATATCGAATTTGGGAAATTTACAACACCGAGTTAACCATTCTGATGACTTCGTCGATTCCAGAACCGGTACTCATACGAATCCAATACGAGGTTTCTGGAAAAGACTGCAAAATAGAATAAGAGCTATAAACGTCTATCAAAATCAAGTTATTTTTAGTCATTTAGATGAATGCGGTATAGCGGTTAGGTCACTCGCCGATCATGAACTTGGGTCCGGGGTTCGATCCCCGGTCGACACACTCCTTTACGTAGCTGAGCCAGAAATAATGCTTGTAAAGAGGAAAGGTTGGGCATGAGGCTAGAAACCTCATCCTGTAAAATAAACACTGCTACAGAAACCTCAAGCCACTAGCTTGAAACCCCTATGTTCCGCTTGGGAACGTGAAGGAAAAAAATAGATGAATATATGTATAAGAATTGGTTCAATTTAAAAACTGACACTCCCCATTATAATTAGGACATTTTTTATCTCATATTAGACAAAAATACCCTGTTTAATGTGATTTGCATGCTTTTTTATGTGAATATACGTAATTTTCGTGTGAAAATTCTCCATTTTTCTGATTGGTCGTGTCAAGGTCACTCGTGTGTTCTCATCCCTTAAGACGCTATTGTAGAACTTTGCCCATCAAAATAATGATGCATAAACTGTGAAATGACATCACGTCGCAACCGTTTAAAAACAAAACAAACGAGATTGTACGGCTAAAGAAAATGTAGCAAATAAAAACAACATCTTCACCGGTTTAGCCTCTTCAATAAAGTCTAGATGACAGCATGTTGTAGGAATCTGGATTCATTTGAATGCAGAGATTTTCATGAACTAATACCAGTTTGAGATCACTGAAAAACATGGTGCGCCGGACAGCTTTTCCGTCTTAGCCTGAGAACTTCCACCAATGTTGAATGATCTTTAACTAGGAGAGAGAAATGAGAGAAAGAAAAAGGAGGGAGATATCGGAGTGAGGGGAACTTAGTGTTGACGTAACACCTAACAACGTCTGCCAGTTATTACACCTTATAAATAATGAAGGAAATGTTCTAGGTGAGACATTCTTCGCTATATTTCTAACACCATAAAATCATTCACCTTCGAATCCACACTACAAATGATTACAGACTTATAATCCAATTACCCATCACTCATTCTGTATGTTCATCATACTCTGAAAAATAAATTATTGTAATACAATGCAGTTTCCTGAAAATGTTTCAATAAGACAAGCTCTTAGGGTCTTAACCTTAGACTAGCAAACCATGCGTTTACCCCGAACACACTTATGAGACTGTTCAGCTATGTATTTGTGTTGAACTTATTAGCTTCTGAGTAACCAACAGTCTTTGAGGAGAGAACAAATTGTGAGAAAGATACTTTTATATTTTAACCACTCAGTTTCTAAAATTTAAATCTTTGAGAACTGTGAATTGTTTGACTCCGCCTTGTTCATAATATCCATAAATAAATCACACTTCGTTTCGATATTCACAAACAATGACTAGTGAAATTCAATTTGCAGAAAAGGTGTGGTCTCTTGAGTAGACGTTGTATCCTACAATACAATGAGTCTTTGATTTGTTTTCAGGTATGCTTTTATTTAACATTAGTGTGTGCAGAGAAGATATGATTTATTTGTCAGGAGAATCACAATCATGTATCACTCTGCCGTTAAATGTGTTCAGTGTGGTCACAACTTTCTTCATGGCAATAATGGACCTTATTAAGAAAGGAATGAAGCGAAAAACTCCATCATATCTCAGCGAGTCTTATAGAAATCAACAATATTATAGTTAACCATCAAAGTTTGTTTATGTAAACAATCCTTCAACTTGCATTTGAAAATATAACATGGGTGTGTGATGTATTTTAGCGGCTGACTGTGTTTACAAAAATAATTATTAGAATTCTCTTTTCCATTTTATCAAGTCATCTTTATTCATACAAGGTGTAAACGAATTAAGTGTACTTCAATCTATAGGCGAATAGATCATTTCTATTGTTCATTTAGCACAGATAAGAAAAACAGTGTGAATACATAATCATATTCCTGATTTCAGACAGAAAGTTAACCTAGTCTACGAGCTTAAAACTCTTCTCTTCGTATAACTACGGTGGGTCTGTTAATTTCTGCTGGGATGTAACACGGATGGGATCCAGCATAAAATAGTATCGTCCTTCCTCACAAATTGTGTGATTTATCTTATGATGGAGTTATTATGTTGGTCTATCATTTCTCACTCACATTGTGATTCTTGTGTGTTCATTTAGTCACACTTTGTCTCGCCTTTGTCTTTGTCGGATCGCCAACCAATGAGAATGGTTATTACCAGCCAGCCGGTAAAAACAATCCATTCTCACGACTGTGAGCAGACTTTAATGTGGTAAATAAAATGTATAAATATCGTATATTGTTCTCTAATAAATATATATGCAATATCTTACAGTGACAGACCAGTCTTTGTCCTTTAATATTTGCTTGGCTCAGTGAAGTGGAAGGTACAACGGACAAATAGGCGTATTAGCGTTCCAGTCGAGCTCATTACTGTCATCACAATTAGCAGCTCAGATATAAAGAAGTAGCGATGGGGTTTATTCATTTCAGTGGAGTTATGACAAACACTAAAACCAAACACTAATATATAATCCATTAGACTTGATATTTCAATTACTCATTCATTAATAAGCTTAACACTTTCAACCATTGTAAGATAACTATATTGATAAACTGAAAATTAAAAAATGGTTAGCTTCACCATACAAAATACCTACCTACTTTACTATTTTGAAAACCACTCACAAACCTATGCGTGCTGGGTAAACAGAGGAAAAACACGAAATGGCTCTCAAATCCGTAGGAGGAAGTCGACGAATAATTTTACATTTTGATGTGGAACAGTGCGTCAGTTTTCCCTCATGCTAACCTGATTACTTCTAGCAAGAGAATATTCTAATAGTCTAATATTCTAATAGCGGTTATTTTCGAGAAATGTCCAGGGTTAAATTACATTTAAAATAGGAGTTCAGTAGAAAAATTTTTCGACACTACATGACAATGTTCGGTGGCATTATTTTGTTTCGATTCCTTGTCTGTAAAACTGCTCGGGAGAAAAGCCTTTTTCATCAAGATTCTTCAAAAATTGTGTCAAACATTTGTCAACATTATACTTGGCTTTAGGGAAACTGGACGGATTATATCCAACTTTCTTTGTTGGTGGGGATATATCCATCATCTATCTACCAATATCATCATTAGATTTAATTAATGTCAGCCAAAGGCTCTAATATCTGACAATTTTCTGGTTTTAGGAGGCCACTTTTGACAACCTTCAGCTAAGCCAATTGTGCGAAGCTGTTGTGGTTGTCGAATTTTGTAGCAGACGCTGCAGGTTATTATGCTCTAGAGAGATTTGTCAACTCAGAGGGTTATTGAATATACCTTCTTGAAGTCATCAATTTCTGGTACTCAATAATTACCAGTTCCAGTTGCACTAGGAATTTTATAATAAAAAAGTAGTTCCGAGCTCCTAAGATTATCTCTCTGGACAATTAATAATAAATAAATGCTTGCATGTATGACAAACTGAATGAAAATGTAGGCAGTGAATCTTTGATGTTTGTTTTGAGTGATATTCAAATAGATCTGTGTAGTTCTCAGCGTTTTCTGTAAGCCCAGAAACAGAATTTATCGTCGGTTATTTATGATTGTCGTTTGACTAACTATAAGCTGTGTAGTCGATTCGACTAAAACACTAAATGATGATGAATAATTGAGTGGCGAATTTGTGAATTTATCATTAACGAAAGAATTAGTTTGAAGGGGTTAGTATAGTCAGTAGTGTGAGAGGAAAAAATAAAATTAATATTCAGGATGACAATGAAAAATACATCAAAGAAATAACCAAATAAGCAGGACGTGTTGGATGTGGGCTTGGGAGATAACGAATAATTTTATTCATCATAAAATAGTAATAATAATGATAGTCATGTGTTGGTCTGTAGGGATTTCATTGGTTTTGAGGATTCCATCATGAGGACCATTGGAAAACCTGGGAGTACTGAACAGCTGTTTCGTCCGTCTAGTTTGAGACTCTTCATCAGCATGCATCCACTGAGGTTCGAACCCACCACCCTCTGGTTACAAGGCAAGCTCGTATAC
Source organism: Trichobilharzia regenti (assembly GCA_944472135.2). Classification (NCBI taxonomy): domain Eukaryota; kingdom Metazoa; phylum Platyhelminthes; class Trematoda; order Strigeidida; family Schistosomatidae; genus Trichobilharzia; species Trichobilharzia regenti. The sequence goes on along the minus strand of OX235265.1, from coordinate 20,489,154 downwards.
CATTAAGCCAGTGAGACTTGATCAAAACGTTCATGAACAACAATATCTACCAATTCATGATATGGTGCGACCACTAAGCGATGTCATTGCTGGCGGGTATTTGTCCCCATACCTGACCTAGTGTGCAGTAGAATAGTGTGTGGAATATACGCAGTTGTAATTCTCATGAATAGCTACCAAGCAAATTCATTATGTGACATATTCAGCATACAACTTTATACAACACATGGTGATAGCGATTAGTCATAATAGGCGTATAAGTGTGAGGAAAGGAAGTATACAATTGGTGGATGGTGGCTAGCAGTGAAATCCACGATGCGCATTTCACCTGTCTTATTTGGGACTCGTCATCTGGATGTACCTGCATTTCTCAGTGAGTGATGATGTTCCCACCGAGGCTCGAACCCTGGATTCCACTGCTAGCCACCATCCACCAATTGTATACTAATTAAATTCCCAGACATCGTCGAGGCATCTGCACAAGAAGCCGACATGTTAACCTGAGACCGAGCACTTCGGTACAATCAATCGACGGGAAAATCAAAAATTCAATTCAATAGTGGGGAAAGAAAGTTGATAAATCACTTCAGGATTGTAAAAGGTGTAACCAGGTGACTGGTTACTACGAAATAGCATTCAACATTCATCAACTTAGTTAGATTCCTATCACACTTAGGGAATACAAGACATCGCGTTGAAGCTAACATAGCCTTCAGGAATATGCGCCACAAAATTAAGAAGTCATTTTAACATACAGTTCAGCTATATATTCGATATACATCTGAAGCTGTTGCAATAAGATCGATTAAACTGGAACTTTCTACTTAAAAAGAACATGTTCGGACGAGTGTACCTACTGTCATCAAACTTACACTAAACTTCCTTTTTCCCTCCAAGTGTACCTGTTCGCCTTATCGCTTTTTCTTATAATTTTTTCATTATAATTTACTATAATATTTATTCATCGTAATTTATGCCATTCATTCTTTCAATGCTATCGAATTTTCCATTTATCCTATTCGAACCTCTTATTGGTGATATTGTCTCTTCTCTCTGTGTAAGCCTCCACCAGTTTCATTTCACATATTGGTTTTTCAATGGTTCTCTGACAGATGTGAACTCCTTATCAGAATTGTAACCAATCGAAGCCCTATTAACCGACACCTAATATTAGTTATTTCAAGATAAACTATTCACCTTAGTCTCACTATCTGCTCTTTATTGCCGCCTATTTTATGCTGACCACTCACCTGACACTTTTACAACCATTAACTGACTTGTCAATTTTCCTTCCCCAAACTCATAAATTTATACGGTGGGTGGAAGAGCATATCCCAAAATGGTTAGGAAAACAAATGAATTGCGGTAAACCAATAGATGCAGGTGTCAGACTACCAACTTCGTCTATAGCTAAACATCTAATCGAGATGAACCATAAAATTGATGTTAACTCAGCCTTTAAGGTCATCTATAAAAAACGGTCAAGGGCGTTTACTGAAATACGCTGAGGCTATAGCTATTCATAAACTTAAGCCCCCTTGTGTATTCAGAAACAGTTTGTTATTACTCTTAACTTACCTTGGTAATTCTTATTTATTTGATTGGATTACCAAACGTTTGTGTTAATTATGCTTAATTCTTTTTTTGTCACTTTGTTTAATTTAACTTTTCCATATATATTGACTTGACAGGTAAATGTGTGATCAGATTGTTCGAAATGTATTGGGCAAATACATCACATTTTCCAGATAATCTCTGTCTTCTAATAACCCTAACAAAATTTATAAAAGGGACTAATTGTTTTAAACCATTGAAAAACCTGAGAGTACTGGACAGATGTTTCGTCCTTGTTTGGAATTAAATATGCTAACTTTTGATGGGGATGCAGTAAGATTAATGAACGATTGTGCGTCGGTGGCACAGTGGTTAGGACTCTCGCCGACCATGCACATGGTCCGGGGTTCGAGCCCACGCCGACGCACACTTGATATCTATGGTCGGCCTGCGAAATTTGGGCTACCGATATCCACGCTGAAAATTCCACACTTGTACCAAAAATACGGTGTGGAATCAAGCTGTAATCAAAAATAAAAATAAAATAAAAAAAGATTGACCAAATTAACTTGAAAGGGACATATATGTATATCAATTGGTTGAGATTTCACTTTCCAAAGGGTGAAGTTATCTAGCCAATAAGAAAAAAACACGAAAATGACAAATACAATTATTGTGTAGACTGTAGTATAAACTAAGTGGAAAAGAAGTAGAAAGGGTAGAGAGAAAAGTTATAAATTCCTATTACATAGTATTTGGTTAACATTATTAGAGGACGGAATTCATCTGTATTTTGCCTGGTACATTTCGAACAGTCGAATCACACACTTGTCAAATCAATTCATAAGAAAAATGGAAGGCCAGTTAAAATATACACAATGATAAGGGATTTAGGAATATGGAGGAAAATAATTAAGACTACTTTTCTTAATATAATCAGATTAGGATTACCAAACCACGTTTCCAGTAACAATAAATTGTTCTTTTACACACAACGGCGTAGCTGTAGCCTCTGCGCATCTCAGTGTGAGCTTTTGACGGTTCTTATAGATAGTCTCAAAAGCTGTGATTCATATCATCAATTAAGTGTTTTGCTGTCGATAAAGTTGTTACTGTGCTACCTGGGTTTATTCAGATCTCACAGTTCGGTTGTTGTTTTTTTTCAAGCCATTTGGACATAAGTCCTCCCAACTTCAAGTGGTAAGTAGGATTACTCCTCCCTCTGCATATGCCACCATACCAATATATAAATTGGTATACATTGTGGTATGTTGCATAGTCGTCTAAGCGTCTTAACCTGTATCGTATACGAAAATTATGAGATATCTTAGTTCTTTTTATACAATTGGTGGATGGTGGCTAGCAGTGGAATCTAAGATGCGCATTTCTTCCTATTTGGGACTCGTCAGCTGGATGTACCTGCACTTCTCACTGAGTAATGATGTTCCCACCGATGCTTGAACCCAGTGCCCATAGTTTCAAACGTCAGCGCGTTATCCACTAGACCACTTGGGCCTGAACTTAGGGATTGATAATACGGCCCGAAAACGTTAGTTTATCTCCTTCTAAATTTAATCTAATACTAAAAATACTTCATGGATTAGAGCTAAGAAGTAAATAGATGTTTTTAAGTACGCTGTCATAGGATGAATATTCGAACTAAATAGGTAACATAAAAACCTGTCAAATCTTAACAGCCCGTGAATGCTGAAAACAAGAAATATGAAAAAAAATCAGCAAAATGATTAAACTCATTTCATATGTTAAACCACGGAGTGATATCTGATAGAGAACCATTGAAAACCAAATTGAAATGGATTTGGGTTCTACACTAATTTGGGATTCATTAGCAAGAAGCGGTAACCAGTAGAGTCCATGAAGTCAGCTGTAATGACAACTGCTTGTCGATGACATCGACTAAAGGGTTATGCTAAGCATTGTGAAGTGACGAGAGTTGGAAATGGATTTCATCCCGATGGCTCGTCTTTTAACGCCAATACTGAAGAGTCACAAACTAGGATGCTAGCTGAGTCTCAGAGGTTTTCAGAAGAATATTATCCCGTGATTTAACTTAAGAATGGGTCAAGTTCTTGCTAACTGACACTTGTGAAGTCGTCATCGCACAAGTGATTTACGAGGAATGAATATAATAAAACATCTCAAGTCTAACTTAGAATATAGGGTGAACAGGCAAGAATATTTGTGATGCATGCCACATTTAGTGATCATTTCTAACAAAAGTACTGTCCCAATGCATTGTCATATTTGACCTAAACAATGAAGTAGAATAGCGTTTCTTCAGCACAAGAAACACATATGGTTATACACCAAAAAGTCACAAATGACTGGAAGAAGGTGTTCCATTGCATGAGACAGCAAAGCCGTCACTGAAATAAAAAGGAGGTTTAGCGATAGCGAAACTGAATATTCTAAATTAATGAGTCTTTTACGCACTCATTTAACTCAGTATCACAGACATCCCAAAGGCCTGAGAAATTGTTAACCAAGAAGTAATTTAACAGCTGTTTCAACACTGTTGAATGTCGCAAACTATTATAAACCTTATCCAACAGCTGTATGATGATGTCACATACCTTGTGATTCACAACGGATAGCACACTGTAGTGTCTGAAGTAAAGACAAGAATTCGAAAAGACTGCCTGCTGTCAACGACGATCTTCCTAACTTTGTTGGACTACATTATTCAACAAACCGTTTGGATCTAGAAGAAGGACATCTTCTGAGTCAGCGAAAAGACACTAGATGATGCATGTTTCATGTCACGCAAACACAGAAATCTACATGCGAACACCAGCTATTTGGTAGAAAGGACAGAAAAGGCAAAATGCTGGGTAAATACAGAGAAGACAGAGGTGATGAAAGTACTCAAGTAACACTACACCCAATCAATGGTAGAAATCTCAAGGAAGTCGTCTCCCTCACTTACTTGACCTAGTTAGGATCGTTTCAACCACAGGTCAGACGGAGTGAGATGTGAAAGCTAACCAAGATTAGAGGAAGGAAGACTGGCCTTCATCTCTTGAAAATAAGTGTGAAAATCGGCATCACTGAGCACAAGGAGCATGATTCAAATTTCGTACACTATCGTCAATTCAGTGCTAGTGTTATCAATCGCCCAACGAATATGCAGATGAAATGGAGAGGGATTGGACGGATGGAGACGGATCACCGAGTGATATCATTCAACAGGTGTACGAGGGGAATTCAAATGGAAAATGATGAGTTGAGAACTAGTCCGATAGTGATATGCAGAGGATCTTGTGATGAGGAAATGATAGCTTATACAGCTGTGCAAAACATAGTGTAACAGTCACGGCCCCAAGGGCTGTAAGTACCATCAAGAACATAAAGGAATATTAATCATAAAAATAATCTACCACTCCCGCTGTCTACACCTGAAGTGCTCAGAACAGGGAAGTGTAATTCAGTCAGTCACTGCCATCTAGATAATATAACAAAATACAGCTGATATTCTGACTACTGAACTATCATGTTAGATGATACTGAAAAATTAAATTACCTTTCTCCCTATGTAATTTCGACTACTAACAAGTAGTTACAAGCGTGCACAGAATTTTATTGGGATTCAAACTTTGGTTCTACGGTGGAGTTGATTTATTCTAAAAGGTATTCTTCATTAGCTAACATAACTGGTTAGCTGTTTTCCCATAGTTTATGACTTCATCAATCTTCACCTCAGGATACAGAATGCAACAGGCAGTCTCTGTTATCAACCAAAGTAGTCATCTTCATTCTTTCTCCACATGACAACTGATTGACTCTAATGTTGATAACTTCTCACTGTAACGTCGAAATATCCATTTTCAGGCAGGTCACTTATGAGGATTTGATAGATTTTTAAGTACTGAGAATTGGCAGCAGGGGTATGAGTTCACCGTGCGTCGGTAGCAAAGAGGCAGAATGGTCTCCAACTACGCTACACGTGGTCTATGCTTCGATTCCCAGCCGACTCACTCGCAAAACTCGCTCAGCTGGTAATAATTCAGGCAAAGAGGGAAGGTTGGGCATGAGACTATCAATCCAACCCCTAAAAATACGACAACTGATATTGAAACTCCAGTGATCTTTCTTGAAGTCCTACGTTCCACTGGAACGCAAAGCAATACAATAATTATAATAATATGAGTTTACCATTATTAATTCTCGACCTGACAGAATAATACTATGTAACTTGCACATTAGCCTGAAGTTTTGTTCATGTTTGAATCATGAAAGGAAGGCACTGTTAACTGGTGTCATCATGTGAAGAAATCACAATAAACTAGATCATTTATTTGATCTAGACTTTATGACTGGCAGAGGATAGATTTTCATCTAAAACACTTTCAGTTATACTATTTATTGCATTGATAGTTGTCACTCACTGATGTTTCCAAATTCATTTTGAGTTCCGTAGTTCTTCAGGCGTCACTGTGTGCACATGTGATCAAGAAGAACACGATAACTCGCAAATTAATTTCAGCATGCCCATCGTCGTCAGTGTCGGAACTAATCCCTTTGGTTCCTAGCATACTACATCCTGCAATATATGATCTGCTTAGGAAGAAGTCTTGATTAGGGTTGCAAGGATGCATGGTTCAAGCATATTTGCGCCTTGGTTCTGTTACTAGATCCAACTGTGTTCTCGTATTAGGATACTGACTCTAAGAAACATTGTTTTCAGAATGTAGTCATAGCCTCTTAGGTTGGTTTGATAATGAGCATACGCCCAAATCAGAGAAAATGATAGAGGCACGTAGCTGAAAGTGTAAAAATCTTAGATTGCGTGCATTAAGGCTTTCAGCCACTAAGTTGGGGGCGATTTACGCATTATTTCTAACTTTTATCAACCGATATTATTAGTGAGTAACTGTCATTAGAATCACTTTGTTAGTCTACAAAAATCAGATTGTATTTAGAAATCCATTTTGCATCTGGTCACTGACTGTCCTGAAATCAGAGTGATCATCACATTGTATTCACACGTTTGACATTAAAAGCAGCGTTACGCAGATCATGTCCTATGCTATAAATTTTAATTTTTTTTCTAAGAAAACTGAGTTAGCTTCCATATCATGGGGTTATTTACTGCTCAGATAATGAATACTGTACAAATTGACTAAAAATCTTTAAATTCCTGATTTCTTGTTTTCCAAAATAGTTTGTATTTCTAGTCAATTTGAACACGACGCATTGAATGGTTGTTCAGATGCATTTGGTTAATCGTGCCTAAGTCCGATGTCACTTCTGTTATATTGGGACATGGTGGATAGTTAGCCATAGAATGGCGGTACCCGTAGAATGTAATGAACTGTATTCCATTCTGTTCATTGTCATTACCGAATATTTGGCGTAAACACACACACACACACATATTGAAATCGAGATTTCAAAGACAGCATTACTCTAAACATTTCAAAATTCGTGTTGTCAGTTTTGGATACCATATTCAGATATGAGCAAGTCACAATCAACAGGCTAGTCAGAGTCCATTTTCACATACGATAATTTACTCACTAGAGTTATACACAGTCAAAGTGATGCTAAATTCACAAAACTAAGAGATTACAGTTTATTCTAATCAAACCGAAAGCAAGACTATGCATAAGTTCGTATTTATATATGAAATATATTCGAGATATATAGTGGAAATCACTAACATGAGTCTACAAGTATATGGAATATTGCATTGCAAATTTGAACTAAGAATGACTTTAAATATCATGAAACCTATTACTCAAGAAACTTGAAAAACTATCATAAGAAGAATAGATACGAAACGTGGCAATTCGCTCCTCATTATGTTGTGGGAATATATGTTCCATTGAAGCTGATAATTAAATTGAAACCAAAGTCCTCCCTGAGTGGCAAGGTGATCAGCCTTACGTCGATTGTTTGGATGACAAGTGAATTATACAATGAGAATGACAGTGGATGGCAAACGGTCGTCACATGTTTACATGACAACCATCCCTAAACTCTCGGATAATTGTATGAGGTGGAGTAGATTTCTTAGACCACGCTTCAAAACCGAACATTCCACTGATACATCTTCACTTATGGAGTTAAATAACACCATGAGAAATATGACAAGTTTTGATATTGGTTATGTGTCTCAGTTATTCTACATTTGGGCTCAGCAGACGACATTTACATGTGTGTTCAGAATACTTAATAACCTGACAGTATGACTAATCAGATTTTGGAGGTGTTTATTCTGGTGTATGTGAACAGCCCAGAAACATGTCGTATGACGTTTATGATGTTAGCATCTTGACGTTTTTTCTTCTGTGTTATTTAATGCAGATATGCTGAACCAGTTGCACGAACACCTACTGAACAGTATTCAAGTTTAGAGGACACACGCACGACAGCTGCATTACAACGCATTTCAAGTTGATATATGAATCGGCCTGTTGTCATTCACACGGTATGCTTACATTAACACCAGAAGTTCTAAATACTTATGTAACAAGCGTTTTTCCGATTCTAGAAGGTATTGTCATCCTTTGAAATTACATGCAGATTATTCACCCTGTTTTTTCATAGTCTTATATCCCTCGCTGTAAGTAATCCAATGAAACTGGACATTGTGTTTATTACAAATTTCGCAAACTAGTGACTATCACTCTACTTCTTTCCGACAGTACAATTCACAGGCAGTTAAACTGTAACAACAGAAGACAAGGGCCAGGCAACATATCGTTTATTTAGGGAATCAACAGATACTTATAGATTTTCATGTACATTATTATAGATTAGTGTAAGCAAACAAACACAGCTTCGGATAGGTGGTGTCTTGTTGAACGTTAATCTTTCATCTCTTTGTGTCCGTTTCTTGAAGTTCAGATTATCTATCTGCAAATTGTATCCGCCTACGCAAAGTCTGCTGTGATCGGCTGTTGAATTAGTCTTTGTTCAGATATTTCTCATGACTAATATTGGGGTCATAAACATTGACGTAAATTGCTGTTTACCAATTTTGGCTAGCATCCAGCTCTCACCACAAAACTACTATTTTAATCAAACGCCTACTATTGAACTACTCAATTCAGTTAATTAGTAGGACACAACAACTTGCAATTCCGCTTGCTTTCTTGAGTGCTATTGATGGCATCAAGGGGGTCGAATACTAAATCACCACCAGTGCACAACCGGTACATCCAGCCTCAGACGAACAAAATGGTCGTTCAGTGTTTAGGTATGCTCCACCTTGCCGGCAAGCACCACTTTCGAAGTAAACGGTGTCCATCTACTCACAGTAGTCCAACAGTAGCAGGTAACATCAAGTTATTTCGTCAACAACTCCACTTTTTGCAAACTCGTATATGGTAATTGTATTATCCTTGGAATAAGTCACGAAAACCGAAATGAATCAGATCATAAATTGTTA